>CM021102.1:781682546-781784746 GCA_007115665.2 Sequoiadendron giganteum | reverse complement strand
TTGTGGTGTGTCAAAACCTGCAGACCCTAACCTCTGTAGACTGGGATGATAATGCCTCTCGCGTGGCCTTCTGAACGGGTGCCCAAAATAAATCCTTTTTTTTAGAAAACCACAAACTTTCTATTCTTTTGTGCAGCAATGGTCGTTGCCAAGGCACCCGCAGCTGCGCAATTCTTAGTATAAATTATCAATCTACCATGGGAGTTTCATGGAGATTGGAAGCTTGGTTGTCCTGATAAGTGAGTGCACTTTAAGGGGGATCCCATGGGGATAAGCTTCTAAAATTCATTCGCTAAGGATATGCGGTTCATGGGATCCATAAGAATATTGTCCTTGCAACCTTAGGATTTTTTTGTAAATGTCTTCTATGTGGTTGAATTTCATTCTTTACAACACCACGTGTTTGCCAACTGTTTTCAGACAACATGAACAAATGAACATCATCCTCCAAATCTGAATCAACACAGTCAAACTGAAATAGATTCCTTGCAATCTGCTTGAAATTTTGTCTAGTGTGAAAATCTCACCAGGTTGTCATTCTGTCATCTTCAATCTCATCCATCCATCCAAAATTGCATTTTCTATAAAATATCAATTTTGTTCTCATTTCGACGCCTCTTAATTTGATCACATCACATAGTCCTTGTATACATATATATCATTTCACCTAGTTCTTGCATACATGTACAACCCAGGTTGCATATATCAAGATCATATGGTGCCTAAGTTCCAAGTTGCATACATTCCATGAATTTAGTCTTTTCCATATTCTTCATTGATCAAATAGAACCCTAAGCTCTTGCACAAGTTCCACTACTCTTCATAGGTCTCAAAACCAATCCATTTTTTATCTATTGCCCACATCACATAGTCCTTGTATAGATATATATCATTTTGAACCTAGTTCTTGCATACATGTACAACTCAAGTTGCCTATATCAAGATCATATCGTGCCTAAGGTCCAATTTGCATACATTCCATGAATTTAGTCTTTTCCATATTCATCATTGATCAAATAGAACCCTAAGCTCTTGCACAAGTTCCACTACTCTTCATAGGTCTCAAAACCAATCCATTTTTTATCTATCACCCACATCACATAGTCCTTGTATACATATATATCATCATTTCACCTAGCTCTTGCATACATGTACAACCCAGGTTGCATATATCAAGATCATATCGTGCCTAAGTTCCAAGTTGCATACATTCCATGAATTTAGTCTTTTCCATATTCATCATTGATCAAATAGAACCCTAAGCTCTTGCACAAGTTCCACTACTCTTCATAGGTCTCAAAATCAATCCATTTTTTATCTATTGCCCACATCACATAGTCCTTGTATACATATATATTATTTTGAACCTAGTTCTTTCATACATGTACAACCCAAGTTGCCTATATCAAGATCATATCGTGCCTAAGTTCCAAGTTGCATACATTCCATGAATATAGTCTTTTCCATATTCATCATTGATCAAATAGAACCCTAAGCTCTTGCACAAGTTCCACTACTCTTCATAGGTCTCAAAACCAATCCATTTTTTATCTATCGCCCACATCACATAGTCCTTGTATACATATATATCATTTTGTACCTAGTTCTTGCATACATGTACAACCCAGGTTGCCTATATCAAGATCATATAGTGCCTAAGTTCCAAGTTGCATACATTCCATGAATTTAGTCTTTCCATATTCATCATTGATCAAATAGAACCCTAAGCTCTTGCACAAGTTCCACTACTCTTCATAGGTCTCAAAACCAATCCATTTTTTATCTATCGCCCACATCACATAGTCCTTGTATACATATATATCATTTTGAACCTAGTTCTTGCATACATGTACAACCTAGGTTGCATATATCAAGATCATATCATGCCTAAGTTCCAAGTTGCATACATTCCATGAATTTAGTCTTTTCCATATTCATCATTGATCAAATAGAACCCTGAGCTCTTGCACAAGTTCCACTACTCTTCATAGGTCTCAAAACCAATCCATTTTTTATCTATCACCCACATCACATAGTCCTTGTACATGTATATATATATCATTTTGAACCTAGTTCTTTCATACATGTACAACCCAGGTTGCATATATCAAGATCATATCATGCCTAAGTTCCAAGTTGCATATGTTCCATGAATTTAGTCCTTTCCATATTCACCATTGATCAAATAGAACCCTAAGCTCTTGCATACCCTCTCTTGATCATTGGTCCCTTGTGTTTATCCATCATAACACAATTCAAGCCTTGCATCGTAACTAATTTGGACCTAGATTTTCATTTGACCTCTTGCATTCTTAGCTTATCTTTTAATATATCATACCATTTTCATATATCCCATCTTAGAATCATATCCTTTTCAAATGCATTTTTTCCATGGAATTCTTAAGTTCAAGAATCTTTAATTTCATTTGATTTCATATGTTCAACTCCACTTATATATCATCATCTCTCACTTTCTTTGCACAATATTTTGTGACATGTACAAATGGCTCAACAAGCAGGGAGTTCTCAAGCATAAGTTGAGCCCAATCTAGATATTGAACCAAATGAATCAGCTGAAGAACACATGGACCTTTAAGATAGGGAGGAGGCTCGAGTTCAAACAATGCATGTTAGAGAGGGGTCAGGATCACTTCCTTCTACACTAATGGATGAGCATATAAAAGTAGCTGAAATAGTGGGGAAACAAATTTCTTATAGAAATTTAGATCATTTACTTGAAATGGATATGGAGAAACTGAAATGTTATGTCGACCAACCTAAAAATAAAATTAAGAGGTCAATAACTAAATCTATAAATAGAATAATCCATGATCATTTCAATCATCTTGAAACACTTGAGAAAACCCAATTGTTATCATGTTTACTTCTTCGTGATGAGCTGAAAGAGTCATTACAATTGATGGGTGTATATTCTACATCGAATAAGAGGAAACACATGACACTGCAAAAAGATATTGTTGAAAATGTTAAAAAAGGTTTAGATTCCATTGGGAAAAGATCTCGATCAGTGGATAAGCCCATTGCAAGAAAGGTGATTTTGACATCTGTTTTAAATAAAGAAATATCCAGAAAAAGAAAAATGTCAGCACTTTCCACTGAATTTGGTTATAGTAGAACCACACTAATAAAATATGAGAAAAAAAGAAAGGTTTTAGATGATAGTTCTGAAGGCAATTGGGCAATTATGTGTAGAGCTCCCCATTTTGACAGGATTGAAGATGTTGTTAGGAACTTGATCTCAAGTTTTTGGAATGATCAGACTCATCCGTCATCAAATACTAGAGATTTTATGAGGTACAGGATTGGACCTGGTATTTATGAAGAACATATTAAACATTGGCTAGACATAACACAACTTGAGATGTATATGAACTTTTGTAATATGTATCCTCATATAAAGATTGGGTAAACAATGTTTCAAAGGTTAAAGCCATATTATGTGAAGATAAACAAGTTTTTTGAAACTTGTTGTTGTCGTTATCACATTGAATTTGATCTCTACTATCAGGTGTTTCGAAAGATGATAGAAGAAAGATATGGTTTTGAAAAGGCACCTCCTAAATAGGTAATTTTGTTCATAAAGGATCTATTATGTGATCATGAAAATGGACCTCAAATAAAATGCATAAAAGGACTCTGTGAAACATGTGGAAATTTGGCTAACTTTCCTTCAACAAATGAAAATGCTGACCTGAGTCAAACAGTAGATTGAAAGAGTTACAAGTATGTAAAGTTTCAAACAATTTTTGGGAAAGAATCCACAAGGTTAAACTATGTAGAAGAGGAGATACCTATTGGGAAATTTATGGAAGATTTTCAAAAATTGATACAACCATACATACAACATTCATTTTATGCTAAGTGGCAAGCACATCAATTTCAAACATTAAAAGATACTTTCCCACTTGGAACAATTCTATCAGTAGTTGACTTTGCAGAAAATTACTCTTTTGTACATCAAAAAGATATTCAATCAGAATATTACATTTTAAAGCAAGTCACTATTATGGTTCATGTGTGTTATCGACATGCACAATTGGAATTGGATGGTGTTGAGAGTATAGATGAACAACGAGCCATCAAGAAAGAATATCACTTTTATATTAGTGATGATAAAGAGCATGACATGCTTTTTGTACAACATTGTTTTACAAAATGTTTTTTTGAGAATTTGAGAAGCAGGGGTGTAAAATTTGAAAAACATTTTGTATGGTCAGATGGATGTGTGGCACAATTCAAATCATCACAGCCATTTTATTCACTTTCTAGATATCATAAAATTTACAACATACCACATGTTTGGAGTTTCTTTGAGAGTGGGCATGGAAAGGGTGAGCATGATGGCGCAGGAGCTTGCATCAAATGTGCTTTAAGAAAACATCAAATGAGTTATTCAGAAGATCATATAGACAATGCACATGATGTTGTTGAATGGTGCAAGAAAAAATTTGCATCAAATGAGGTCGACACATCTTCAAGAACAAACCGAAATATTCCACATAGAGTGTTTTGCGAGATATCGAGTATGTATAAATTACATTTAAAATAAATAAATTTATTTAAATTTAGAATTTACACATATATATATATACACATGTTCAAGTTCACATAAGTTTTTTGCAATTTCATTTATCTAGGTGTGGATAGAAGATCCATGCATGGATGCAAGAGGGTAGAAAAAACAAGATCTTTGCATTGTGTTATGAGTTCAGATAGTCACCCTGGATGGACATTATACACGAGGGATTACTCTTGTTTCTGCACTGAGTGCATTGTAGGAAACTCTCATGCATGCAACAATGAATAACTTGAATACGTTAGTAAAAGGGATATGGTACCACTATTCATTTCAGACACATATGATGAAAATGAGGATGAAAGATTTCAAGACATTCCTTTGATTTCAATTGATTATGACCATATTTCAGGATTGGTTAGAAAAGGTACATGTGTAAGTTTTCAATAATTTAAATATTATATAAATTTAATGATCTTTAACTTGTCTAGAGACAATTCTAATTTTTTAAGAATTTTATTGTGTAAATTTGGTGTAGAGGAGATGTTTTTGCAGTTATAGTAGAGCCTGAAAACATAGAAGGTGTTAGCTATTATTTACTGCATTGCACAGTTGAGAGGAATAAGCTAACACAACTTGAAACAAATGAGGGAATGTTATTTCCCACAGGTGATTTTGAATTTAAAATTATATATATACATTGTGTACATTTGTACATTATCTTAAAAACATTAAATATATATTGTACAAACCTTGAGCGCGCAAATGTTGTACACATGCACATGTATTACCTCAGGTTCATGTTTATCGTGTAGGTTCTGTTGTTGTGCAAGGGATATATCTAAGACAAGTCAAAGTTGTTCAACATGGGATTCATTTTGTGGACTATCAAGTTGATAACAAGGTATATCAATATAGTCACCTTATAATTGCTACCGCCCTACATCTTCATGCAGTTCCACATGCACGTGGACAAAAAAAATGGAGACTAGATAGTGATGACCATCAAAAAAATTTACATGTTATTCAAGAGCGGGTTGAACCAGAATGTTTAAGTTAGATTATATCCCCGATTTTCAAGTTCACTTGTACATGTACATACATTTTGAAGATGAGAACTTATAGTAACTTGTTTGAACTCTGGATTGTTTTAGTTACTTATAATATATGTTGATGACAAGTGTTTTAAATTTGGTTGGACACAAATTAGGGGTTGAAATACATTGAGAACCTTAAATTGAGTAGATATTTCCAATTATATATTTATTCCATGGAATTCAAGTAATTTTTATGTACATAATGTGCAAACCTTGTCATAAAAAAATTCATTGCTTGAGTGATGGTGGGAGTAGAAGAAAATTTAGTGTTAGTTTCAATGATCCCCCAAATCTAGCATGTTTATTTGTTTATATCTTCAATATAATGTTGTGTTTATGTATATAGTTGTATATATTTAATCAAGATGGTTAATAAATTATAGTTAATTAATTTCTCTATTGAAATGTAACATGTTAAATATTATTGCAAGTATCTATATTTAAATAATTTTTTAATTTAAATTATGAACTTTATTGAATCATTGCATCATATTGGAGATTATTGTCAACTCATAACACGGACACATGATTTCATCTTCCTATTTCCTATTACGTATATTACTAGGACAAAACCCTATATTTATATAGATCAATTCGAGGCTTCTCAAATCCCTTCACTTAAAGGTAGATCTATGTAGATGATTCCCATTCTTAGATATTTTCATCGTTTTAAATTACTTTGGTACAAGGGATTTTAATTTTCAACATTTTATATATTAAATCAAATGATTGTGCTTTGAAAAGTGAATAAGATGGAGGTATACTTTGATTGTTGAAAAATAATATCAAACAGATAAAGTTGAATAAGATGGAGGGTATACTTATTTTGATTTTTTGAAAAATGATATCAAATAGATAAAGTTTTAGATTATTTCTATATCAAACTTGAAAACAATCACTCTCAATCAATGTGAATACTTGGAATTTTGTATTGGATCCCCCTCTACCTTGCTTACAAGGTCTCCCTCCTCTCCCTCGCTCCCTTGTTGATGCCACTATTGTGTAATGGATAAATGAATTAACATCGTGTTTAACATGCTATGATCTCTTACTCACACTTATGAAATGAGTTAATGAAATGATGGACTAACCTAATGAAGAAAAAGATAGTTTATGCATCTTATGCATATGCTAAGAATGGGAATAGGTTCTTTCTTCCTTCTTATTGAATCTACTTCATCTTTTATTTTATGTATTTTGGTTAGAAAGGAGAATATTGTCTTGTGTGATTATGAATATTATCTCATCCCTAGTAGAGTAATGTGCTAGGTGTTTATGTTGTCTTGAGGGTGAATATTCAGCTCACTCTTTATCGTTTTAGCCGATAGGCTACATATAGTGTGAGATTTGAGCTTGAAACAAGTCTCACACTTGCAAAACACTATTGATTCATCAAAAAAAAAGTTTTAGGTACCATTTAATGGTAAACTAGCTGCCATAAAAGCCTCCAAAATATCACTTATAACATAAAATCAGATAAATATTAATTTTCTAACTAGATGGGAACATTCTATTTCCATTTGCAATGTTCTTTTTCAATTTGATGGCAAATTTATTTTTTTGCTTATTATTAATTGTTTAATCCATCCACATACAACTAGAATTTGCAGCACATGGCATCCATACACACCCATGCACAACCACACACTCTATAACATATTAACATACATATAGTTTTCTATTGGCATAATCTTTGAACCTCCTTTAGGTGCAAGTGCTAGTGGTAGAAGGTGTCTTGTGAGTGTTTCCTTATTGTGCTTGTGTTTTTACTTGGAGAGTGTGCCATATTAGTATGCATGCTACTCATTTATTGAGAATACATATCATATCTCCTTTTATGTTTACATACTCATTTTTTTTGCATGTGTTTGACTTTGTGTTAGTGTAGGACCATATGTGATGACTAGTTTGTGTGAGTGTATGTTATCACACTCTTACATGCTATATTTATTAACATCATTTTTTATGTGTTTTATTCCATCTTATCCTTCGTAAAATATAGGCATTATGATATATAATAATGGAAGACCTCCCTAGGTATGCCTTGGCCTCCACATACAATAAAAATAGGAAACCCTATTATATTGCTATGTGGTAGGATAACTAGTTGTAATTTACGACATCAAATGACTAATCCCACTTTATGCCAATTATCCTCTAATTTAAATCTCTAGGAGGGAAATAAAGTGTATTTAGTATTTGAGTCCCACCACTCCATAAGGGTTGTCAACATGCATATGACATAGCAAGATTTGGGTATCTCTTGCATATGCCCTAAATTATTTCTACTCATCATATGAATATCAATTGGAATAAGATCTAATGCTAAGAGGTTGTATAAGTAGTACTTGTGAAGTAAATATGCACCTCAACATCATCACAATGTAATAGAAAAAAAAATTACATTACAAAAAATATAAAAAAATGACATTTCTAGATCCCAAGTTTACTAGGAAATTACTTTATTGAGAAATTTGGTTTAAATTTGTAGGCATCTCTTATGCACACAGGGGATCATATCTAGAGAAATTGGCTCAAGATCATAAAAATGAGTACACTTTTATGAGAACGAGGTTAAATATCTAGATTTTATTGTATAAAACAAAATTGCTATATCTTTTATGCTATTCTATTTAATTTTCAAATTTTTAAAATAAAAATCAAGGATAAATGATGCTTACCTCTTGAAGTGGGTTGCTAGCATCAATATAAACATGTAATTTGTATATATTTTAGTAGGAAAATGGCCTTTACAATGCAACATGATGAAAAGTCTAGAAATCTCTATCTCAAAGGGGTGAATGTGCAAATGATTTTTTATGATCATCTCCCTCTCTCTCTCTCTATGTGTGTGCGTATGGATATGTACATGTATATATATGTATATGCATATGTATATAACTCTACATATATATACATATATATACATACATATACATATATATGTATATACATATACACACATATAAATGTATATGTATATATAGTGAAAAATATATATTTATCTAGATAAATATTAATAGGGAAGAGGGCTTTGATCATTTATAACAACTTGCATGTTAGTGACGAGAAGAATAGGAATTTGAAACTCTTTAAGAAAGATACCAATTGTTTACCATAGTTCCTATTCATGTTCACTAAATACTAGTTTTTTACCATAGTTCTTATTCATGTTCCCTAAATACTAGTTTAAATGAATCAAGTGGTAATCAAAATTGTTATTTCACTGTGGAGTTTGTTGTTATTTAATGTATAGATATGCAACATATCTAGTAACTTTAGAATTTTGTTACAAGTCAAAAAGATAATAGAGGTATAATTTGAATTGAATTTTCTTAATGTTTCAAAGAATAAAATTTATTTGTTTCTTTGTTCTTACTTTCTATCAAGATTTTAATTTCATCATTTTTATCAAATTTTAAAACTAGAAGAACATGTCCTTGAAATTAATAAATTATAGGCTCAAGTAAATACACTCATTTATAAAATATCATTAGTTTACTTGAGCTTGGGAGTCATTTATTTTATAATTTTTGCTGCTTACTATAATTTATTCAACATGGGCATGCATGTGCAAAATATTTATTGTGATCAACATGAATGAACTTAATTATAAAGTGGCATTCATTTCCTAAAATTATACTCTAGAGAGATCAAATGAATATATCATATAAGGAAATGTAAGTTGTAAGAGATCATCAAATAAACAAATGTATGTATAATGAATATAAGCGAATGTATACGTATATCATATAAACATGTAAACATATCAATATTGATCAATGTATAAACATGTAACATGTTATAAGAAAAGTTCCAAATGTATGTATATCATAAAAGAAAATGTAAGTTAGAGATCATCGAATGTCGAATACTAAAAATCATCATATATAGCAAATGTAAGTTAGAGATAATCAAATGTCAAATACTAGAAAGATCATCATATAAGCAAATACATCTAATATGCAGGGCCTAATATGAATGTCGACTCCTAGTTGAACAACCATCTGAATGAGAACAGTCCTGCTCTGATGGATATGCTGAGCCCTGCAAATAAAATGGTGTACAAAATGTGTTAAATACATATAATTTATATTAAATATGTATCTAGATCTATGCATGTACATATTCATGTACATATACACATGTATATATAAAAATTTAAAACTCACATGTCCACTAGCATTAGATTCATCCATAGAGTCACGTCGATGTGCATGATCTGGAACAAGGCTAGGAGTGACATTAGGTATGTGCACCTACAAATATATAAATTCATATATATCAGTACATGAATATCTAGTTAAATTAAAACTAGAATTTAAAAATAATTATAAAGGAATTGAAACATGCACATCATCTAATATCGGATGACCTGAGTCCTCTGAAACGGTTGCCTCCACCATATCAACTATATGATCAAGCGATGAATCAATATCTGCATCCCTCTGATCTATCTCATGTCGTGCCAACAATGATGAGTGGAGAGGACTATGTAGGTGAGATGGCATCGACAATAATGAACCGGCACCAACCAACATCTCAATAAAACCCATAGTCTGTGTAGCTATCAAATGATCAGATGGTGGATCCTGACATGCACTAGTGCTGGGTTGAGAGTGATGGGATCCTGGAAGTGAACGCCCTCCATGTGCCAAACAATCTCTAACATGCTCTATATCGATCCCATAGTCTGATGCAATGAAAGCATATGCGTCCAAGAGTTCCTCGGTCAAACAAAGAAAAGTTCTACGTGCCATATCTCCTGTAAGTGCCTCAAGCTCTGTGGGAGTAGGGATTCCTGCTGATGTGAAAGGATCCATGGTGGTCCACTGTGCTGAAGATGGCATGGGTCGGGGGCATCTAGACATCAAATATTAACCTACACGATCAGTAGATATCCTACTGGTGGCAGCTGCAATGTCACCTACAGTATCAATTGCTTCCTTTTGGGAAGCAACGACAACCTCATCTACTATGGGGGCTAGAGCTGGGGTGAGAGCAGGAGACCTCTCACCAACCAATACCCTAAACACTGGGGTCGGTCTATTTACTCGACGATAAGTGGGTCTGTTAGCAATCTTGCCACACCCCTGACCAACATATGGTGGAATGTCTAGGTAGTTGACTTTGAGGCCTAAATGGACCTCAGCATACAATTGCTGAACAAAATATAATGGAATCTAGTCATTGTTTGGGTATTGACCATATGCTGCAAGAAATCATGGGTAGATCAATGAGGCCATATCATGATCAACACATCTAGTGACCTAGTATCCCCTAACCTTACGTGTATTTTGATAAAATGGAAAACAATTGCTTTTTATCATTTCTTTGGTCACACTATCCTATATTTGTTTAAGGGGAACCTCACCATGTACTTCTTCCCGCATGTGGGAAAGAATAGCAACTACTCTATTTGGAGAAAATGCACTTGTCCTCTCAAGTTCATCTCTTAGTTTTTCAAGACTATGCAATATTGACATGCATGGTTCAGAATATATCCTAAGGTTTACATTTTGCGCTAATGAGTCTTTCAATTTATTAATCTCATTAGTGGTATTTTCAAACAAAGATTCCGGAGGTGGAGCATCTGCATTATCCATGTTATGTATGTATGTGTACCTAAAGGAGCAATGAGACCTTAGTTTAAATAATATATCTAGATATAAGGAATAGAAATCTAAAACAATTCTAATAATTCATCTAGTCATCAATAATATTTCCATACCATTAGTCCACAAAACTTGTTCAACATCTATCATAGTTTTTAATTTAATCAAAACATTCACATTACTAGATTGCACAAAAAACATAATCTAAAACAATTATAAAATTTAAATTTACAAGTGTGCGTGTGCACTCTAGAACAAAATGTGTCATTAAAGACAATTTAAAAAACATTGATAAAGGTTGCATCTAAGATTTATTTCCTACAACTAGTAATAAAGGGAAAACATTATTACTTAACATTGAAAATAAAAATGTTGAACATGAAAGCGAAAATGTTGCAAAATGTTATGAAACACCTAGATTGAAAAGAGTAACATCATAGAAAAATAAGAACTCAAATTTAGAAATATTTTTGAATAATGTAGAAATGAACCCCATAATATTAAAATTATACTCCATGATCCAATTGTTGATAATATCAATAAAATTGATAACACACATAAAAAAATGAAAGTCATTGTATCTCCAAGTCATTGTTGAAGAGTGGAGGTGAAGATTCTAGATGTGAGTTGGTCACAAGAGAAGCACTGCTAATTTTATTTCTGATTTTAAGAATATTTTTTATAAGTATGCAATACATAGCCCCTATTCTTGATGGTTAGATCAACAAGTCAAGGTGTGCAAGGATTTTTCCTAATTGGAATTATTATAGATCTATAGTCAATTTTATATAAAATTACACATTGCAGCCACAAAAAGAAGTTGAATCATATTAATATTACAATTCTATTCAGATAAACTATTATTGTTCACATCACATATAGGCATGCCCCTTATAGTAAAAAACAAAATAAGAAGATAGTTAGGGAGCACAATTTTTACATGTTAGTGATGATCAATATCATTCATCATAGTATGTACAATATTGTTTTCAATAATTTTTTGAGTTATTACAAGAAAACATTGTTATTATAAAGGTTCAAAAAATCAATATTTGGTCAAATAATTATACTGATTAACTCAATTTAATACTTGTGTATTCATATTGGTTTAGTAGAATACATGTAGAGAAGGTTATACCTTGTATTTGGATTTTTTTAAAAGGTGGGCTACCTTCTTCATGTGGAGGAATTGTGTGAATAATGTCATTATGTGGTTCATTGTACAAAGTTTTCTCTTGATGAGGAATAAATAAATACTTAGTAGAATAGTAACTAATATAATCTACAAAGTGAATAGTGCGATGTTTTGAAGTTCAATATATTGTACATAAGATTTAGTGGCATGATAGGAGGTGAAGGGATAGAGAGATTTGGAAATGCTAGAGGAATTTTATTGTTAAGTTGTACTACAGCAAGATCCACAAGAATAGGACCCTAGTTGACAATGTTGTGATCCTCATAACTTAAGTATTAATTCATTTACTGAGCTATTGAAGATATCTAGTTCTTTTTCCTTTTTTTTTATAGTTGTAGAAAAATTTATTGATTATCTCTATGTTATGGTTCTATTTTTCTCTCTTTCAATGATTTTGATTATGCAAGAACAAAAAATGATTAGAATAAATTCATTAAGACTAATAATCTGGATAATTTCACATATGCTCCACATATGTTTGCAACATATGCTCCTATAGAAATGGTGACTTTATATATTTTGAAATGTGTTTACTCTATATAATGATGTATGAGTCATTTTCTTAATCTTGGGGGTGTAGTGTATGAGAGTCTGGAATTGGATCCAAGATGGAGATTTTGTGTGATGAGAAGTGCCTTAGATCCTATCATCATGTGAGGTCCACTAAAAGAATGTTCTTAGTTTGAACACTATTTTTCTCTCTTTACAAAACCAAAATATATTGGGAATCATGAAATAGTGGTGAGTACACTAGAATATCAATCAAGAGAGGCAAGTACATCAATCCCACAATAGTAAATATGCTCAAAATTTGACTCATAGAATATGATGTCATTATAGATTTCATTACCTAAAGTTTTCTCTTTATGAGGAATAAATAAAGAATAATTGGAATAACTTGCCTAATGTAATGTACAAAGTATAGATAACTTGATATTTTGAAGACATGGATATCTTGAAATTTTAATTGAATTATTTTTTGTAGAGGATGTGGTGTTGGGTATTTTCTTGCAACCATCTAGATATTAAGGAAATCTACCATAATGTCCCAATCTAGGAATAATGTAGGCAATGGGGAAGTAGCCTATATATTTAGACTAAGGGGGAGAAAAATGAGAGTAGATAGAATGACTTGGATAAAGCCTCCTCTTCTTTGAGCCTTACTAAGTTTGGAAGTTTATTTCCTATAGATCTTAAATATAGGAACACAACTAATTTAGTATATAAGAGGTCTCTAATTTGGTAGTTAGTTCAAATTATGTGAAGTTATAGATATAAGCAAGCTACTCATCCCTATATATATATTGTGTTTATCACAATAATAATTTACCTAATATTTATATAGTATCATATAAAATCCTATACAAATACTATGTATTGAATAACACTCTCTAGGGATTTAATAGCTTTATATTACTAAATTTATGGATGATGGAATAAAACCTACTTCACTACATAATATGACACTAACATATATATTTTTATTTTCTTTCTAAATGAATAGAATGTCCAACCCTCAACTATCAAATTTATCTTGAATACATGAAACCTTAATGAATTGAATAAAATACTAACATTCAAATCAGTCTAATGCACTTGGATTTATCATTTAGAGCTTACACTCTCAAATTCCCTTTTACCCCAATGATGCACCCTAATTGATAATCCACAATCAATTTAAATTCCCCACATATTATTTTAGAAATTTTTCTCATCCTAGCATGAACTACATAGTGTAACATAATTTTATAGCACGTCTTAGATGCAAACAAATAAATAATTAATATAAAGAACAAAAAACACAAACTCAAAGATTCCATGAATCCATAAAAAAACTTAAATAAATCTGGAGGTCCATAATACACAATTATAATAAAATGTTTCTTATATGACCTTAATAAAGGACAAATCATCGAGATGTTGAGATTAATGTATCTATATGACCTTAATTTTTTTATAAAAATATAAAAGGCCAAATGTTTGACTCTAAAAGATAGGAAAAGTATTCAACTAGGTGTTGGGGTTTGTGGGAGTATGAAATAATATACTAGGGAAAAATAAGGTCGAATCCTCTAGCTTTATACATTTTTATTTTTTGGAGAACGAAAAAATGATGTTAGTAGGTATGTCTCAATAGGTAGTTACTCTAAAAATTGATGATGTTAGCATCATATAAAGATGGCATTATCATGATTTTGACATTGTGAAATAAAAGATGGATAAAAATTTAGACGCATGGAATCAATTCTAGAATTCTAAAACACAAGATTTTTTTTTACTAGTAGAGGATGAAGATAATAGGGGTTAGAAAGGGATGGTACTTAAGGATTGGAAAGATTAAATTCCCAATACTACAAGGAGTAAATACAAATAATAAGATTGTGAAGTTGTTGGGGAATGATTGAAATGACATGATGGTTGAGAGATGAAGAAATTAGTGCAAAAATACTTATAGACATTTGGATTAAAATGGATTGGGATTTTTAAGTTTAAAAGGGAGTGGTATGGTAGGATATAACCAAGTCTAAAATCCTAGAAAATATAACACTTGAATACAATAGAGCTAAGAGGGGTCAAAGAATATGGAGACAAGAATGGTTTGAATGGAGGGTCAAGCCAAACACTCTAGAAATAGAAAATATTCTAGGTCACTAAGAAACACTAAGGATTGGATTACTAGCAAGACAACCACAATAAAATTGAAGTCCAATAGAATCCATACTTAGATAAATTTAACAAAGGTTGAAAGTGGATTATCAAGATTAGTTGAAAGATTATACTTTGAGGATGAAGTCCAATAGACCAATGGAAAAAGAAAAATGGAGATGGTAGAGATGAAATATTGGTATGCAAATCCATCAAAATAAAAATATGGTAATTGATATAAATTCATGAAAATGACCAACACAACTTCACACATAGGATATTTTTTTAAGTTTTAGAAATTGAAGCATCTTGAACTTGTAGGGGACATCACCGAGTAGATATTTGAAAAGAATTTAATAGAGGAAATTATAATAAAAATTCAATAGCCATTCTACCTCTTCCTTACTCAATCACCTTAAGTCTAGATTCCTTCATGATTTATTTGTAATAAGCCTCCTATAATCACATGTAGCTTTTTCATTTTAAGATGCAAAGATGTGTTTTAACTAGTATTTAAATATATATAAGGAATTAATTACTCATAAAATAATAAGTTTTATTAGCATATGAATCATTCTTTGTTATCACATCATCTACATAATATTGGTGTGATCAACCTAAATCAACTTGTGTTATCAGTTTAATTAATTTCTATTCTTTGGCCAACTTCATAGGCATGTTTTATATGTCAGATTATTATAATATAGTTGTCCATTTTTCTCATTTTTTTTCTCTTGATTTATTCTACTAAGAAAGTCCTTTACTACTACATGTCAAAGATTACTACAACTACTTATTATTGAAAATGTAATTAAAAATTAATCAATACGCACACTAAAGCATAATCTTGCTTCAAATTTGGATAATTTATCTTTGCATCTTTGAATGATACACTCATGAAGGCTACATACCTTTCATTTCCTAGTTTTCTCATTTCAATAAGAATGGTTGTACAATGTGGTCAAATGAAAATGAGTATATGTAGAATAGTTTAGAATAGTTTGGGCTTGTAACCAATATAGGGGATTCAAAAAATGATTTTTTGATTTATTCAACTGCCTTAGCTTACATTTTCCACTATATTTTTGCATATTTCATCATCTTGGTATTTAGTGGCCTCATTATCTCTACAAAACCTATTTCAAATTTCTTTATAAAGTTAATCTTACCAAACCAATAATTCAATTCATTATTTCTTGTTGAAGGTTGTGAGAAGATCTTGTTTATGCTTGAATACAAAAATGGATTGTATACCTTCCTTGTTTAAATGTATTTTCCTTCTTTATCCATTGGAATTGCATATAAAAAAATGGATTGAATACAAAAATGAACTGAATACAAAAATAAATTGTATACTCAACTATTTATATTCTTCTAAATTCTAGATAATGAATTTGTTGAAAATGTTTTAAATTTTTTCAAACAAATGCAATTGAAACAATGAATTTTGCAGCAAATATGAGCTATGGAAAACCTGAGATGATGTGTTGGAGGGTTCGCTCGAAGGTGAAGGCACACTTTTTCTTTGCATGCACCTTGTTTGCCGCACGCACTCTATTCGCCGACCACTATTCTCTGCTCGATGAAAATGACAGGGATGAGGCTTTTTTTTTATTTAATTTGTGTTAAGGGGGTTCGGCCAAACTAGGCTTTATTTTATTATTAAAGCGCATAAGTCAATGGGGTTCGACTGAACCCACATAAAGGTTTGGGCGAACACTTCGGTTTGGCCGAACCCCTTCACTTTGTGAAAAAGGGAAAATCGACTTTTCCCTTCCTCCACAAAAGTGTTCACCACTTATGTGGGTTCACCCACTTCCCTTGTTCGGGCATGTTTGATTTGAAGTACATGGTCCCCAATATACCTTGTGTGAAAGCACTCTTCTCATTGTAGCTTCATCCTCCTGAAGATTTTCTCCACCTTCTTGTAGCACTAGTCCTGTTGATGGGCATTAAGAGGAGAAGGGCATTGAATGAATGGAGCATTTCCTTTGTTTGACCCTCCTTCTGAGTTGAAATCTCTATCTTTGATGTGGTCTCGCTCATGGGTCCCTTGTTGACATCCTCCCCTTGGTCAACCTACTCAATGAGCCTCCTCGACGGTTCCTTATTAGGCTCCATAAATCCTACACACACAAAGTGCAGTAAGTATTTTTACATATAATGAGGTGAACATTAGTTAAATCCTACAAATCCAGGGTTAGATCCATTAATACATCATCAAAAGATCATAAAATTCATCATTATTTAGCATTTGGAGCTCATTTGGATCATTTAAGTAACTGTGGGCCCAAGGGTCTAGGTTTCCCCTAGGCAGAATTCGTTAGGAGCAGTACGATGCTGGGGCAATAGAGTTTTGCAAACAATCACCCGCACAATTTTTTTTGTATTATATGTTTGAAGGGCAAGTATTTGGTAGCATAATTAGGCACGTGCGGGAATAGACCATGAAGTACTTGGCATTGTTAGATTAGGCCTTGGTGCTCTTGCAAGCTAGAGATATGTGGGTGCTACAAGGTGGGAGGATGCTTAGGCCTAGTTGTTGAGCTAGTGGAATTCAAGGAACAACAACCCGCAGGAAGAAGTCCGCACTATGGGACCTATGGTCATGCCAGACGGCTTGGGGTTGTTCCTTAAAGCTTCATTGCTCTTGGAAGCATAGAGGGAGACTATCATGTCGTCGTCAAATGTTGGCCATTAGGAACAACGTGGGAGGGATGACGGTCTGCAAGTGGTGATCCATGTAGGTCGGCCCGCATTGAGCCCACAAACTTAAGTTTTGCCCATACATGCCTCAAAAGAGCAAAGGGAATCCACCATTGCAAGGTTTGTAGTGCAGACGGAGGTGGGCAGTTGGATGTTAGGGAATGATGATGACCTGCAAAGGAATTCTCATGGACGACAACGGAATGACAACGACCTGCAAAGGAATTCCCATGAATGACGATAGAGGGACGACGACCCGCAAAGAAATTTTTGCAACTTCACAAAACTTAGTAAATTTGAGATTTTTCAATTTAAGCACGTGGGAAAAGGGGTAGAAAGTGTGCTAAGACATATTTCCTTAAGATTTGACTCATTTTTAAAAATGCAAAAATTTGGATTGCAAAAGTGGGAGGGTCTACCATCGTTTACAACGACATTACTCAAATAGACTTCTGCGGACGAACTTCGGTGAGCAGACTTCCATAGTGAAATTTCTGCAATGTCTAAACACATGGAAAATTTGATGCAAACCCCCTTAGGCAAGTGGAGACACTCATTTTATGGGCCCTAGACGATGAAAACTTGAAGTTTGCACCCCTTTTTGGAAAGGCAGAGATTTGGAAGGGGGAAGCCAAAGGGTCCGCCACCCTTAAAAATGATAATGAGAACACAGAAACCCGCACATGGAATCTAGCGAACAGTGACCTGCAATGAAATTCTCACAGATGGTGGTGGAGGGATGGTGGCCTGCAAAGGAATTCCTGCAGACAACAGTGGAGGAACAACGACTGGCAAATGAATTCCCATGGATGACGGTGGAGGGATGGCAACCTGCAAAGGAATTCCCACAGATGGCAGTGAAGGGATGGTTACCCGCAAAGGAATTCTGGCGGATGGTGGCAAAGGGATGACGACCCACAAAGGAATTCCCACAGATGGCGGCGGAGGGACAATTACCCGTAGAGAAATTTTTGCAACTTCCTGAAACTTAATGAAACCTTGGCAATTCACTTAGGCATCATGAAAACATCCAAAATCCATAGGAAACTTATCCCCAATGTCAAAGATGAAGGCAAAAGCGAAGCAAGTGAGCAAGGATCAATTCAATAGGAGTAGGGCAAAAGTGAAAAAAAGGGGGTCCCTGCCTTCGGTGGGGCATGTGTGCAAAACATGCACAATATATATCACTTAATATTCTCACAATTTATGACTCTTATCTAAAAATCAACTTAAAACAATCTATGAAATATATAAACATATTTTGGCAACAATATTAAGGTATGAGAATGCAAGACTCTAGATAACGCTCACAAACTATTAGATTATTTATACATTTTGAAAGTAATCTAGGGATTGAAAAGAATACGAGACTCCATGATACATTATATTTTATCCTATTTGTGATGACATGCATGGAATGTTGAAATATAATTTCTTTAATAGTAAGATCATTACTACTTTTATTTTTCGGTTTTTTGTATAGATCCAGTATGAGACATACAAAACTGCACAAAATCCAATTAAAGCATATAGCTCGAAAGTTAAAACTAAAAGCTAAAGGCATACATTTTTAAGGTTACTGATCTCATTGGGGATTATATTGATGTTATTTTAGTGCATAAGATCAAGTTCATTGCCATGTATGGACACATAATTGCTACAACTAAAAAAACATTGGATTTATTAAAATTGGATAAGATGTCAATATCCTGAATTCCAACATCTACCAAGTTATTCTCAACATTATTTGTGATGTAATGTATTAGAGCTCACTTTTCATGGAAATTAAAGCTACAAGGACCATCTTTTGAGGTTCCTATGACAAAGTATCGTGATCAGTTAAGCAAGCATTGGTACAAGAGGATGCCAAGAAAACCATAATAACATGACAACCTATCCTTTGTGGGTTGATAGAGTTCCTCAGAGTTGATGAGACTACCATAGATGTTGCAAGGACATTATCAATTGCCAAAAAAACTGCTTATATGAGTTGTTAATAAGATGGGGAACTAATTCAATTTTTATCTGCTAGCCTTAGAGAAAAGCAATCTAACTCTCTAGTGATGTTGCTTGATATAATATGTCTATACACATATTCTTGCATCCTTGCATATCGCCTCTTCTATTATAGTTGCTCCACCTGAAAAGAGTTCCCAATCATTATTTACTGGTAGAAATCTTATAGCATGACAACATTTTTATCAATTGTTTTGGCATATCCAAAATATAATAAACACACACTCTATCATCATGAGATCACATGAATTCAATCTTTCCTCCATTCCTACTATAAATGGTTTGTATTGGGAGCTGATTTACTTTTAAGTGTTTGAGCTCTTTGTTTGGTCAGTTTTTTAAGTTTGCAGCACAAACTAACATAAAATGTGAACAATCAGTGTCAAATTACCTAAACTATGGAATTGAAACTTAGAATTGGATTGGGCATAGTAGTCCCAATTCCACATGAAGTCATAGCTGGTTGAGGCTCAAAATACTTGGAAAACATTGGCAAGACTCAAAAAATTCATTGGATCAAAAAATACGAGCATAACCTCAAAAACCACCTAATTCTATATTTTGTAAATCATGTTTTAGTCTTTAAGGTGCTACAAATCATACATTGTGAAAGGAGTTCATGGAGATGACTACAAAGTGGTAGTGGTGGGCTCCAATTGGATGGGTGCACAGATTGGACAAATCTACGATTGTTGTGAGAGGTCATGGAAAATTATAGGGCAATTTTTTTGTTTATAAATCCAATTTGAACAAAAGAATATAAAAGAGAGTAGAAAGCAATTTCCCAATAGGCCAGATGCGTCATGAGGTTTTGGACAATTTTTAATAAGTCAATTCAATCAAGAATCAAGCAAATCAGCTAAGGGCAACTTGTCAAATTTTCCTAACTTCTCATATATGTTTGTTTATCCATGAGGTGATACCATTTTGCTAATCAATCCCAAATTAAACCAATTGGGTAAAAACAATAAAGAGAACTCAAAATAAACCTCACACCTAGTAAAATATTCACGGTTATTTTCTAGCTGAATAAATCTTCTTAAAACAAAACAAAATCAAGAGTGTCATAGTATTCACCTGTGATCGATCTTAGTAACAACATCAATGAGCGGACCAAGAGTGGCACCTTTAAGCACTGCAACTACCATTAGTAGCTTCACTCTCTTCCCCTGTTCATGGAATACCCACAATTATTTACCAAAAGTTGAATCCACAACCTTAATTTAATACCGACAATCATTTAGTGAAACCCTGATCCATAATAACCTCAGAATAGTGCAAGAACCGGTGAACCCACAATAAGGATAAGACTTAATATGCATTTACCTCATTATAAGGATTGGGAGGAACAGATAACAACCAAATAATGGTGCCAATGGTTCCAAGCGTCCTGATAATGCCATCAATATTCCAGAGAAGGTGCAAGCTGGAAACCCCCAACACCAGGTACACACCATTGTTTAAGGTTGATATTAGGGTTGTGAAAAGCACCAGAAACAGAAACAAATAGCACCCAGTTCCCAAATTTTGGCCTTGTCTTCCTTGTTTTCTCCTCTATTATTGTGTTCTGCTAGTAATGGATAACAAAACACTAAGGGTTCAGAAGGTTCCCAGTGATGCTCTGTGGAAATGTACAATTTTGGTACATAGCCATTACAACCATATCTGCCTGGTATGTGCATTCATCTCCATTGTCCATGATCTACCATTTCCAAAACTTCATTTCCATCCATGTTTAAAGGGGTCGGTGTTGCTACAATCCAAAACAATCTTAAGACTCATTTATTGATAAATGTCAGACATCTGTCTATTGTAAATTTTTATCCATTTTAAAATAGGAATTTTCTAGTCTCTGTATTTCAAGCTTTTGAAATCTCTAAGAGAGTACGTGTTTTGGCGCAGTATAAACTTTTACTATATGGTCTTTCATTGTAAACACGGCGTAATAAGAAAATATCCTCCTTAAAATATGAAAAAATGGCATTCCGAGTTTTGATGTACATGGAGAAATGTTGTTGTAGCAGTGAAACGCCTTACGGCATAAAAATAAATTTCATAATTCAAATCTTCTTTTTACTTTTTTATAAACAGTTACAAATTCCCAGATTAGGATGACAACACAGTGAAAGAGCCATAAACAAAACCAGTTGTGGATTTGTAAGGTAGGAAAGGAGAGTACATCATGGTTTGCATGTGAGATGGGACAACATATTACTACATTCACATATGGTCTTTAATTATTCGAGGGACACATCAATAGAAAAACGTAAATATAAAGCAAAAGTAAAGAAATAAAGCACACAAAGCCTCAATTTCAGGCTAATCCAAAGGGTTAGGACGTATAAAGCAAATGTTGCACAATTAAAATCAACCATTAAATTATTGCACGGATTAAAGATTTCTTACATCACTCACAATTAAAGGATAGATAGTTGTATAGTCAATGGACACAACAAAAGCATAAAGTAAAACATAAAACAATAATTACATTTTTTCTTTTTATATTAGTGATAATTTTATTAGCAATTAGTAATAAAATAAAATAATATTTATTTACTATGAATTCTCTAATGATAGTTTGATGCGAAGCTGTATATTTTTTTATCAACTTCATTTTTTAGAGATAGCTTGATATAAAGTTGTATGTTATATTTCATTGACTTCATTTCTTAGAGATAGCTTGCTGTGAAGTTTTCCTCTTATAAAATTAAGAATAATGTCAAATCAATATAGTGTTAGTCATCATAATTTATAAAACATAATGCAACAATGTAACTAACATATCTATTAAAAATAATTGTCTATAACCATATATTCTCATGTTAATTAAATCAAATTTTATGTCAATGTATTAAAATGTCCTCACTTGTAATGTGCGAAGATAAATTACATTATAATATTTTTAAAAATAAATTAAAATCAATTTATTAATCTTTAAGAGATGACTTACAAAATTTCAAAGTATTTCCACAACTTGTTCATGATAAATGATTTTATTTTATGAATTTCAGTAGGTAGTTCTTGAGTTGTGTTATAATCTTCACTGTTGATGTAAAGATGATAACTTCTCTATGTAATACCCTAGAACAATTTAATTAATTACCAGGATAATGCAATATGTAATTATGATGTTTATGTCTTCTTATTATTACAGATGACTCAATGATCTAAATTTAAGTAGATTTGACTTTTGCAAATGTGTGATTAATTTATTTGATGGTATTTACTATATTATAATTATATATATTAATTTCCATTATATCAATTGATATTATTCATAATGACTAACTTGTTTCTTGAGAAATTTTACAAGGAAATGTACTTGATTAAAGGTAAGGAATCATGGGAGGGTGTTTTCATGGATATATAGTCATGTGGGATAAAATTTAAAAGTATAGAGCTTTCATTAACAATAAAATCCTAGGTATAATTGTATGAATTTGAGAGTTTCCTTGTTAGTTATGTTATGTCAATTAGAATTTTGTTGAAGTCTTGACATACCTTTATTCCTTAGTGATAACAATCACACAATCAAGGTTCACATCAATTATAATTTCATACCTAACTTAATATGGGTCACCTAAGATGTTCATGTAAAATGCCATGAGAATATTTCACTAAGATTGATTTGAAGAGTGGTTACCATCAAATTAGAATAAGAGAAGGGGGATGAATGGAAGACCACTTTCAAAATCAAAGATGGATTGTATGAATGGTCGGTAATGTTGTTTGGATTGACGAATGCTCCAAGCACTTTCATGAGATTGATGAATGAAGTTTTGAAGCCATATCTTGGTAAGTTTGTGATTGTGTATTTAGATGATATTTCAATATTTAATAAAACAAAAGAAGAGCACTTGCAACATGTTCGAGTTGTTTTGTAAAGGTTGAAAGAAGAAAAATTAATGGTGAATTTGAAAAAGTATAGTTTCATGAAGGAAGAATTGGTGTATTTAGGTTTTGTGATTTCCTGCAGTGGTCTAAAAATGGACCTAGAAAAAGAAAACAATTGTTGAATGGCCTTCACCAAAGAGTATGTTTGAAGCAAGAAGCTTTCATGGATTAGCAAGTTTTTATAGAAATTTCATCAGAAATTTCAATGGGATATGCACACCAATTACAAAGACAATGAAAGGTAATAAAAAGGAATTTGTTTGGACAAATGTAGTAGAGAGAAGTTTTAATATTTTGAAAGAAAAAGTGATGGAGTAGCCTGTGTTAGCACTTCCCTGATTTTGAAAAAGTGTTCAAAGTTGATTGTGACACAAGTGGGACATTGATAGGGGAGTTCTAAGTCAAGAGGGTAAACCAATAGCTTAATTCTGTGAAAAGTTAAATGAGGCAAAGATAACCTACTTCATGTATGACCAAGAGTTTTATGAAATTGTGCAAGCACTCAAGAAGTGGAGACATTATTTGCTACCAAAAGATTTTGTATTATACATTGATCATCACGCGTTGTAATTCATTAACAACTAAGGTAAGTTGATTCAAAAGCATTTGAAATGGGTTGAATTTCTTCAAAGCTATTCATTTGTTGATGCATTGAGTAGGTGTTTGTTGTTGAATGATATGAGGGTAAGTCTTGTTGTTTTTATTCAATGGGAGAGTTGTATGAGGAAGATGTTGAATTTAAAGAAGCTTGGGCATCGTGTAAAATTCTAATTGGAGTGGATAGAACTCCATGGTTGGATTATTTTAGTCAAGAAAAAATGTTGTTTAAAGGGAAGAGATTGTGCATACCTCAAGGTTCCATGAGGGAAATTTTGTAGAGAGAAAAACATAGTGGAGGTTTGGGTGGACATATTGGAGTGGAAAAAACATTAGCACAGTTGAATACAAGTTATTATTGGCTCGGCATGGGTGTAGATGTAAAAAGAATGGAGCAAGGGTGTTCGGTATGTCAATATGCCAAAGGAGTGAGATAAAACACTGGATTGTACCAACCATTACCAATACCGAAGAGACCTTGGGAATGCATTATCATTGATTTTGTTTTGAGTTTGTCACAAACACAAAGAGGTAATTGTTCAATTTTTTTTGTAGTGGATAGATTCTCAAAAATGGCTCATTTTATACCATGTAAAAAGTGTAGTGATGCTTCTCATATAGCTACTTTGTTTTTCAAAGAAATAGTTTGGTTATATGGCTTGCCAAGAAGTATTATTTCATAATAGGACACAAAATTTTCCGGTCATTTTTGGCATATTTTGTGGAAAAAAATGGGAACATAATTGGGTTTCAGCTCAACCTACCATCCTCAAACCGATGGTCAAACTAAATTTTTGAATCAAAATTTGGGTAATTTATTGAGGTGTTTGGTTGGGTATAAACCAAATCAGTGAGATTTGACATTGGCACAAGCTTAGTTTGCTTATAATAATTCAGTTAATCGAAATGCAGGAAAGAGTCTATTCCAAATTGTGTATGGGTACATCCCTAGAGGTGTTGATGAGTTGAGGGATAGTGCAAATTTGAGTAGGAAAAGTGTTGTAGTAGAAGATTTTTCCAAATACATACATGATTTGCATAAAGAGGTGAAGGGGAACTTGGAGAAAAGTGCTACTAAATATAAAGAATATGGTGATGCACATAGAAGAGTGAAAAAATTTCAAATTAGTGATTTGGTGATCGCACATTTGAGGAAGGAGAGGTTCCCATAGGGAACATACAATAAAATCAAGTGGAAGAAAATAGGCCCATCCAAGGTTTTGAGGAATTCTCATTGAATGCATATCAAATTGAGCTTCCAATTACTATTGATATTTCTCCAATATTTAATGTTGTAGATTTATATCAATATTATGAAGGTCAGTCAAGTGGACAGAAAAATAAAGTTTCAAATTTGTTGGGTGTACACGAATTGATCCATCAATTTTCAGAGAAAAGGTTTGAAGAAGTTGATCAAATAATTGATTCACACATAGCCAAAAAGACAAGGGGAAAGGAATATTGGGAATATTTGGTTTATTGGAAAAACCATGCAGCAGATGAGGCTTCTTGGGTTAGTGCTTCAGACTTGGTGAACCTTGGGATCTCGGTTCCAACCTTGCTGAAACGTTCATGAATTACACACTCATGAAACATTTTCATACCCGATGTGTTTGATGCAGATAATTTTGTTGTGGTATACATATGTTCATCTATAAGCATTCAATACTTGAGGATACTGTTTACATGTCCACCTGCATTCCAATCTGGAAGTTGTTTTAATAGCATCAAGTCTAAAGGCAAAGTCAGTGTTGGAGTTTATATTGCAAGGCAAATTAAAAAAAAATAATAACTTAAACTCCCTAATGCCTGGCGCCCAAGTTGGGCGACTCAACTTTGTGGGGCGTGGGAGTTAGAACAGTTTCTCATGCCTTGTCTAGTGGCAGAAAAAAACAAAAAAAAAAAAATAAGGAGACCTTTGGGCTGTATGGAAACAGGGAAGAGGTAGAGAAGTTAGCGGAGAAGTTTGAGGGGGAGTTTAGGTGCCATAAATCAAGGAAAGACAGAAGTGTTTAGAAGCTGAAAAAAACAAGGCATCAACCCTTCTTTGGCTGGTAATCTCTGTAAGTTTAAATACAATTATGTGGTGAGGCATATGAGAATAGTTGGAAGCATTGGAAAGTGTAAAACCAATGCAAAGAATAGGGGAAAGAAACTTGACCAACGCAGATTTTGTTTGAACATATTTAATATGTAAATCTAGACAAGAACAAATAAACAAATTATGGTAGACATATTGAGATTGCTTGATTAAAATTTGAAATCCTTTGTTGATTTGTTTGTTTTGCTGCAATTGTTCTCTGTCTTGTAAGACTTAGAACTTTGATCTGCTTCAAAAAATTCACAAAAAAATGTTTTTGAAGTAGAGCTCCCAAAGGGAGTGGACATCTATCCAATTTTTAATGTTCAAATTTTATTTTATTATTTTAAAGGGAGAAAAAAAAGGAGGTAGTTTGATATTTTCTTAAGACAAAGAGTAGATGCAATAGTTGTTTTGAAAAACATAATTAGTTTTAAGTAATCATAAATATATAGGAAATCAAAAAGAATATAGTCAATACTTAATAAAATGAAAGAACAAAACAATTGAAGAAGTAATGTGTGAAAGAACAAAACAATTGAAGAAGTAATGTATATGATTATCTTTGAAGTTATTAAATATCAAATCCTAATTTTAAATTTCATGAAATATTCATGAACCTTAAGTTGATGGTACATTTCACTTACCTAGCATATCTAATGCAAGAACATCTAGATTCACAAGCAATCTCATATCATCTAAAAATAACATAAGGTTTGAGATAAAATTATGCTAGTTTTTAACTCTATTTCTCTTGGAATGACCTGTCTTGGGGAAATAAAAAAGTTTTAAAATATTCCAATTAACTTCAATGGTAGGAATAATGATACAATGCATATTCAACAACAATTGAAAGTTCAATTACATATAGTATTTGTGTAGTTCTTAGAGGCCATGTTCCTACATTTGGTATACAAATTTAAAGTCATGGCTGGGAATATTGTGTCATGTCAATTAATAGGGTCAAGCTTAATAATGACTTCATTCTTAGCCAAGGGCCAATGGGTTTGATCCCTCATCATCATTAAAAATTTCAAAAACATTATATTACAATACATTATGGCATTTATTTAAGCAACCTAGATTTCTAAATTTTATGTTCTATAGTAATATATACTCTTCAAATTTAATATTCAAGATGATTAATATTAATAAATGTGATAATTTGACATACAGTTTTTAGTCAATTTTATATACTCATACAAACTTACATTAAAAATTATACAATTAAATTTTACTAAAATTGTGAGCTTATAAAAACAAGAATTCTACACTATTATCATAGAACCTCATATCATGAATATGCAAATTTATATACATTTAAAATTATTACATAACCAACATTGTATTAGAAACATATAACTTAAAAGTTAATTATACAAAACAAAATATATCATATAAAAATAAAAATAAAAATATATATAAATGAAAAGAAAAAAATAAAAAGATAACAAATTATAGAGATAAAAATATTAAAGTTTTTCAATAAATTATAAAAAGTCATTATGTTCCTAAATTTATATATTCTTTAAGAATGCTATATGCTAAATAAAACGTCAATGAATTTGTCTTAGACAATATATAAAATTATTTTAGTTATATTAATTCTGTATGTATGTATGTATGTATGTATGAACGTATGTACGTATATGTATATATATGTATATACATAAATACATACTATATATGTATGTATATATACATACATGATTTGTGTGTATATATAAAATTGATTGAAAGTTATGAAATTAAATATGTGATAAAAGTTGTATAAAAGATTATCTTAAATATATATATGATCTATATAATAAACATGGCTTCACTAACAATATGTTATATTTAATTATTTAAAAAAATTATAATTGTTAGTTTTAGAAGAATGAATTTTAGATAATTATGATCAAATAGATAACCTTCAATTTTTGTCTCTCAAGAAAAAAGATTTAAATATAAGACTGACACTTCTATATCAAACAGATTTGATATAAAACCCTGTTAGACTTTTTTTTAACATTAATATACATTGAATCATAGCTTCCAACAGGATAACGAGGATAACGATAGATGAACAGCGTTATGCCCTTGAACTTGTAAAAAAGAGGAAGAAGATAAGATACATTACACAGGAAAGAGACTAGAAATTAAACTACAAACTTACATTATAAACGAAGCCCTTGCAAGGACTAAGAAAAGAGAGCATAAAGCTTATGCTCAAACATATTATGAAACACTACATATGTGACACAGAAAGTATAAACAGTACAGGCTACAAAAGAAACGTAAACATACACTAGCCAACATTATATAAACCTACCCTTCCCAACATATGCTAGACCAGCCAAAAGTTTAACATATTTGTTTACAACACAGAAGAAAAGATTATCACCCACCGCGGACCACAGGAAAATAGTCTGCACGGGACATTGCCTCTCTTTTTTCCGGTGGAGGAGGAGCTCTGAACAGAGGCGTTGAAGAAAGCATTGCCGGGACGCTTGTAAGCCCAGCTTTTCTGAATACCCACAACCTCCTGTTGTCGTTGGACCAGGTTATGCCATTCTTATCTTTGTATACCTCAATCGGGGGGAAATCAGAAGCCTTTATCAGGCCCTCTTCCATTTGCCGGCAAACCAATCTCAACGATGATTGGTTAAGTGTGATTTTAAAATTCTGATCAATCGTATAGCTCTCGCTAAATTTCCGCGAAACAGAGTCTTGAGTGAAGCGCACTTCTTGCGGATTCACCTTCACCTCCTCAAAATTCATCTTGCCAGATTATCATTCCCTAATCGCTCTCCTTGCAAATTTATAGACCCTCCAGAAGGCTGATTTTTGAAGAGTAAATGCATCAGTTCTTCTTCTTTAACCATGTTGCTGCTTTACTTATTGTACTCTGCTTTGTCTCAATAAAATATTGCCATCGTATTCTGCTTTGTGTCAATTTTGAAAAAAAGGAGAGATTCATGGCGTACCTGGATATCTCTGTGTGGTAAGTAATATTTGTACCATTCACCCCACAGAAAAAGAAATTTCATATAATTGTTACTGTTAGTTTAAAATAAAAATAGATTCAAGAGGAGAAAACACTAGAATATGATCTTGTAAGGGTGAAAATGTATTTATCATTTAGTTTTGTATTTGGTTTATGGTAGTATTTTGATATTTTGTATTTTTGTGTAATTTCAAGTTTAAATATTTAGTCTCATTTGTATCTAATTGTATGATTATTACTTATTCAAGTGTTTATGTGCATGCTATCTCAATTCAATTAGATTATTTGTCAGGTTTTAATTACTATTTATTTCTAATCCACAACCCAATCTTATTCTCGGCATTGATCCAACTAGATTATCTAACTCAAGTCATGTTTACATCCACTTAAATACAAAATTAGAATCAAACATTTGAGCCAACCCTCCTTTTACACTTTGATCTCAAGCCAACTATGCATGAACATCCTAAATTTGATCTTATGTTAATGTAAATAGATATTTATTTGTTACATGTTTTATATGCACATATTAGATAAAGAATCTCTCAATGTAAGGGTATTCTTGTCCTTAGACTTATCTACTTTTTCTTGGGGTGTCCCTACATCTTGTTTATCTATTTTTCCCTTGCTTAGGGAGCATATGTGCTTTATTTCATCTTTATGTTTACTTCATATTTCATTAGCTCCTTTTTGGGCATGTTTAATATCTCTTTCCTTTTTTTAATCTATCATTCTCTTTCATATGATGTGTTCATAGTTTTACTATTATTTTTCCTTATCTTTTTGATCTTTTGTATTTTGTCACTTTGTTCCTCATATTTGTATCCTTTGTCCTTTTATCCTTGACCTCTCTGATCCTTAGCTCATGTCCTATAATCCTCATGACTAGCACTTGTATTAGGATTTTGTGTTACTTGTCTCGTGTACAAATGTTGATTTATCTAGCTTCTTAGAGCATACTAATATGATCCAATATTGTTATGTTTAGCTATATTGAGCATGACTATATTATGGTCCTACATTGTCATATCATATTATTTAGAGTAGATCATCTATATTATATTGTTATGTCATATTTATCTTAATCTTACATTGATATATCATTTACTATTTAATCCTACATTACTACATCTTGTTAAGTCTTAGAGTATTTATATGATTATCTTATGTTATTGTATATATTATGTTTACTATCTTAACTAACTTAATTTCTCTATCTTGCTTCATGGAAAATACACATCTTGATCTTTATAGCTATATCTTATCTTAAGCATGTCTATGTTGGTGGGCATAAAACTATTTCTTTTTATCCATATTGAACCGATATTGTCACATCTTATGATTGATCACATATCTTGATTTTATACATTACACTTAAACAAACATATCTATTATCAATCTGAACCATATTTCTATCATACATTAAAGAAAATCATTCATTTTAATCTCTCCATATTTCTATCATACATTAAAGAAAATCATTCATTTTAATCTTTCCATATTTCTATATATATATATTCACAACATACAGACCCCCTCAATTTACAAATTTGATTTAAAATTTTAAACGTACAAAGTAAATGTTGTTTGGTTCAATATAAAAAATAAATCTCTTAATTCAAATTTGCTTTTCTAATTTTTTATAGGCGGTTACAAATTCCCAGATTAGGACGACAGCACAGTGAAAGAGCCATAAACAAAACCAGCTGTGGATTTGCAAGGTAGGGCAGGAGATGGGCCAACAGATTACTACATACATAGATGCTCTTTAATTATTCGAGGGACACATCAATATAAAAACGTAAATATAAAGCAAAAGTAAAGAAATAAAGCACACAAAACCTCAATTTCAGGCCTGATTCAAAGGTTTAGGACGTATAAAGTAAATAGGCCACAATCAAAATAAAACATTAAATTATTGCACGGATTAAAGATTTCTTACATCACTCATAATTAATGGATAGATAGTTGTATAGTCGATGGATGTACAGCAGAAGCATAAAGTAAAACATAAAATAATAATTATATTTTATTTTTTTCTATTAGTGATAATTTTATTAGCAATGGTAATAACATAAAACAATAATTATTTACTATGAATTTTTAGTGATAGTTTGATGCAAAGTTGTATATTATTTTATCAACTTTAATTTCTAGAGATAGCTTGATATAAAGTTGTCTGTTGTTTTATTGACTTTATTTTCTAAAGATAGCTTGATGCGCAGTTGTTCTCTTATAATAATTAAGATTAATGTTAAATCAATATAATGTTAGTCATTAGAACTTATAAAATATAACATAACAATGTAATTGATATAGTTATAAAAAATAATGGTCCATAATCATATATTTTCATGTTAACAGCTACATCAAATTTTATGTCGATGTATTCAAATGTCCTCATGTGTCATGTGTGTGAAGCTAAATTATATTATAACATTTTTTTTTTAAATCGTTGTATGAATCTTTAAGAGATCACTTACAAAATTGTCAAAGTATTTCCACAACCTATCTACGACAAATTATTTTATTTTATCAATTTCATTAAGGAGTATTTGAGGTGTATCATGATCTTCATTGTTGATCTAAAGTTGATAACTTCTCTATGTAATACCTTAGGATAATATAATTAATGATTAGGATAATATAATATGTAATTATGATGTTTATGTCCTCTTATCATTATAGATGACTATGATCTAGATTTAAGTAGATTTGACTTTTGTAAATGTGAGATTAAGTTATTTGATATTTTTTATTGTATTATAATTAGATATTTTGATTTCAATTATATCAATTGATGTTATTCATAATGACTAGCTTGTTGCTTGATAAATTCTATGAGGTAATGTACTTGATTAGAGGTAGGGAATCATGGGAGGTTGTTTTCATGGATTTATAGTCATGCGGGCTAAAATTTAAAAGTATAGCACTTTCATGAACAATAAAATCATAGGTATAATTGTATGAGTTTGAGAATTTCCTTGTTATTTATGTTATGTCAATTAGAATGTTGTTGAAATCTTGTCATGTCTTTATTCCTTAGTGATAACAATCACACAATCATGGTTCACATCAATTAAAATTTCATACCTAGCTTAATATGAACCACCTAAGATGAACATGCTAGAGGGACTTCATGTTAAATGTCATGAAAATACTATTGGGTTATGAATCATGAATTAGAGATTAACAAAACCAACATTAGATAGAGGAATTATTTAACATTTAGAGTGTGCAAGGAAAGAGTCTATGATATACATTGCTAACTAAGGGATTGTTAGCTTTAATCCAAAAATGTAAAATTTCTTCCTTGCAACAAAGGTAATTTTTCTTCTTTTTGTTACATATCAATTTTGATTCTATTTTATCATGTGTCTTATGTATGTCTTGTCTTTTAAATATGTGATTACTTTTGTGAGTTTCAAAGATGCTTAATTATTTGTATGTACTAATTTAGTTAGATAAAAATAATGTATATTTGGCAGTAACATGCTAAATTTTTCCTAATGTGTTCCATTTCGACTAGAAACATAGAAAACAACTGACATAAATTGGAGAAGGGGATTTTAAAATGTTTAATTTTTATTATTAAACAAATGGTGTTTATGGTGAGGGCCCAACTTATAAAGGAAGGCATCATGCGTAGGTTTGATTCTAGATGTGACATAAGGGATGGTGCTATGTATAAATAATTATTTTATTTGCAAATCACCTTGACAGATCCATGTCATGGTTTGTTCAAGTCATATTTCAACCGCCTAAGGCACCACATAAGAAAAGTTTGTCTTTACTTTCTATAGGCCCCATGCCAAATAAGGCCTTTTTTTTGTTTGGTAGCTAGTATAAGGTGCGCGCCACATATGATGACTATGAGGACTTCGTCTTATCTGTCGCTCTCTATGTTTTTGGTGCCACAGAGGCATATTATTGTTTTTGTTGTTTTGGTGTTGTATAAGCTTTATATTTTATTTTCTTAGTCTTCATCTATGTGGCACCACAGTGGGCCCTTCAACTTAGCTATAAAAATAGCATTGATTTTTTAAGGTGTGGAGTAGCTCACCATGTCCATGCATATATATTTATGCCTAGCGATAAATTAAAATAATTTGCAGTCTTGTTCTTAGAGGTGGAGTCTCCTACAATTATCCATATTTCTAAAAAAAAATCGTGTATATGGACAACAATAATGAAGAGTATATCCTATGTTGTGTTTATGAGGATTCAAGTTTATTGTTTTAACCATACAAATATCATTGTGATATAAACTAGCATATAAATATGATATTATAATATTATAATATAGTTATAATAATATATTAAATATTAGAATTATAGTATTATAATTTAAATTTAATGATTATGTATTATATATTAATCTATATTTAATATGTCTTAATTATAATAAATATATAATGAATCATAAAGACAATTTGGAGTGATGAAAAAAACTCACTAATGTCACCACAAATAGCTTAGTTGTAGACCAACCCACAATTAAAAGGGTGGTGTTTAACTTATTTCTAGCTTAATTCAATTGTCCAACATAGTATCAGAGTCATTTTTAGCCATCTAGATTTAACAATGGCCATCATCGGATGATTTGTTCACTGTGCAGTACTGACAAGTCAATAATGGGAGATGAAAGATGGGGGATGGATCTGGGCAGTGACTATCCAGTCTGTTCATTATGGATTGTGAGTTTTTAGATATACAATGTTTTTAGGTATAACAATTATGTTTTATCTAAACATTAATTTATTTAAGGATTACATAATAATGCAAATAATTTGAGGTTTAATGATACATAGGCAAGATCAACCTAAAAATTCCAAGTCTAAATCAACGGGAGAAAGAAAGAAATGTGTTTGTCTACAACTAGTTTAAAATAGTTAAGAGACAATAAAATTTTAGAAAAGGAAAAATAGAATTTTTTTCCATGCAACATGGATGTGAAACACTACCAATTTAAAGAAAGATCCAAGAAAATCTAAGAATTTCATTAGACCAGCTAACCTATGAGGAAATAGAGTAAGAACTAACTTGAGGAACATGCAACCATTTTCATTACTATGGTTCAAAAATTTTACAGCTTATTTTCACTTCAAGGGAATGGACTTAAATGAGTTTTCTGTACAATATCAAGTTAGATTATTCTTCTCACAACCCACATGGCGATGATTTTTAATATGAGTGGTGCTTTACCTGAACCATATTTCAGTTTGAGGTTTATGCACAATGTTGAGTTAAAACACTTTGCAAATCCATTTTTGAGACAAGAAAAGTGAAGGTTAGAAGCTTCAAACTATCAAGTTTAGATGTTAATGATAATGCAGCAAAAGATAGCATAATGGTTGACCACAATAGTCAGTTTGCAAAAAATTCTTGGTAAGCTAAATATATTGTTTTTATTCATAAAAGAAACTTATTATGTTTAAATAGCTGGAGTTTGGAGAGGTCTAATTACAATAGAATTGTAACGACAATAGAAAGGGATGGAAAATTGTAATCAAATGAGGTGGATAATAAATATTTTATGTATATTGATTTAAAAATTAAACTTGGAGATATCATTTGAGACACCCATTTAACCTATATCATAAATCCAATTTAAACACCTCTAAACTATGATTTACCATGCAGTTAGTCAACCATGTCAAGGTAATCTCCTACAATACTAAACTATTCTCGATTTGTTTTTGTTTTGAACAGGTGTGACAGATGTGGGTGGAGATATGTTCGAGTCCATTGCCTCAGGGGATGCTGTTTTCATGAAGATCGATCGGTTAGTTTTTCATATCATAAACTGTCTTCTTTCCAATAGAAGTAAATTCATTCCCTGATTATATAGTGGAATGCAATGTTTTGCAGCGGAACTCAACAACAGGCCATGGTACCTTTGATTCAAATCCGCACCATTGTCTCGCTTCTATTCGAAACTGCCTTGCTCGCTTATTCCTTTTTCACATTTATTTAGCAATGAAACATTAAATCATAATATTCGAAACTGCCTTGCTCGTATTCCATATCGACTTTTCATGCTTATCCATGCCTTTATTTTGGGCATGATACAACTTATACCTATTGCTACGCGATGATCAACATAATTAATATTAAATATTATATGATGTATTCTACATAATAAACGGTGACGATTTAAATAATATATGAAATTTAATCAGATGTTTTTATATACACAGATGAAATTTCATTAATTAATTTTTCAATATAGTTATACTATTATATATTATATATAATATGATATTATAATATAGTTATAATAATATATTAGATATTAGAATTATAATATTATAATTTAACTTTAATGATTATGTATTATATATTAATCTATATTTAATATGTCTTATTAATTATAATAAATATTTAATAAATCATAAAGACAACTTGGAGTGATGAAAAAACCCAGTAATGTCACCACAAATAGCTTAGTTGTAGACTAGCCCACAATTAGAACTGTAGTGTTTAATTTATTTCTAACTTAATCCATGTAAGGCCCCTCCCTTTATATCAATGTCGTAGCTTTTTATTCTAAACTTATGCTACGTTGCTATGTGGATTAAGGGTGCATCATTTAGATGATACAAGACCCAACTATGTTTGAGTACCACTATACTTTTAGTCATTTGATTCTAAGAGAAGATTAGTTAAATTCTTGTGTGAAAGCTTCTATTAAGGTATGCGACTAAATCTACATGGATAGATACTATAATTTTCCATGCTATACTGTGTTGCTAAGGTTCCCTAGTAATAAAGACCTTTTCTTATCATTTGACTCATGTTGATTTTGAATGTCTCCTATAGTATTCACTTGAGGTTCCTCATATCAAGTATTATGACTAAAGTCACTAAAGGAGCCTTAGAGGTTTTAGTAAATATAGCAAGTGCAGATTCGATCCCTATAGTACTGCTTAACTAAGGGAGATTAAGATAATAATTAAATAAGGATAGATGAAGAGTCTTAGAGTCTTCTCTACTTTTGGATTATGCCTTATTATGGATAATGATTTTCTCTTAGATTAGAAAATCATACCATACTGATAGTTGGGAGATGCTAATAAAGAGTTAATCTGATAAGGATAACTAAACCCAACTATAGTTAGATTAAAATATGTTGATAATATGTTTGTCATTGTTGTCACAAGGGAATCTTTTGGATGTTGGAGGAGAGGTTGCTTGAAATGAGTTGATTGTGGTCAACAAAGGCACCCCATCGAGGTCAGTAGGAGATCTGAGTGATATCAGACGAAGAGTTGTTGTTTGAGGCCAAACAGACTCATAGGGTTGTTAGGAAGAAGGATTCATTGGACTTAGGGTGTCATTACAACAAGCCTTGGAGAGTTCCAAAAGTTCAAACTTCATACCTTGGGCTTACTTGTATCATTTTCTAAAGAGGAAACAGTTAGTCATTTTTCAGCTAAGTCTGACCGGGCTTTGGACTTCGAGCTTGAGGCTTACTCTCTGCTAAAGGTATCAGACTTCGGGCTTTTCTCATACCTTATACCGAATGCCTCAAAGTATGAAGAAGGTTTGAATTATATCCAAAATGGCTAGCGACAACGAGGTTAAGTTTCCTATTGGCATTGGAGATCGGCCCTAAGTCTTACACCTTATCATAATTTTAAGTATGAAGTAAGTTGGAGACAAGTTCGAAAGAGCATCAGACATTGGGCTTTGGTCATGCCTCATACTGAATCCCTCAAGAAAAGGAAGGAAGAGTGTGCTAAGTTTGAAAAGGCTTCAGACATCCGACTTTGACAATGAGGCTTATTCCTTGAATTACCAAAATTGCTAAGTGATGGGGGAACCTCGACCCCTAAAAAAGTTATGGCATCATGGGTCGACCTTGTGGTTTATTCCTTAATGGTTTGGAAAGACAAGCAATTAGTATGAAGAAAACCCAAAGGTTGACACTCAAAAGGTATAGAGTTTGTGAGTGAAGTGTTCGGGTATCATAGTTTGGTAAGAAGGCTTATGCCTTATCGAAGGGAAGGTAAGTGGTAGGAGGTAAAATCAAACCTTGACACCTGAAATGGGTTTGGAGTTGCTAGTCAATGTTAAGGCTTATGGCCTAACATGAAATAAAGTAAGGAGTATGAGGTAACCTCAAACTATGACACCTAAAATGGCTTCAGGGTTGCGGTTTTGTCCTTAAGATTTATAAATTTACCATTTTGATAAGTATGCAACAAGAAGAAACCCTAAATCTTGACAATTGAGATGTTTTCGGTGTTCGCGGGTTAGCTTGGAGGGTTATGCCTTAACGTTTTGTCAAGTATTCAATAAGGATGAAGCTCGAAGGATGACACCCAAGAGAGTTAAGTTTATCAATGCTCGCAAAGGATTTTCCGGACATCGTGGTTTAGTAGGTTGACTTACACCTTAACACAAAGGAATGAAAGCATTAAGGTGGAAGAGAGAACCCCCACCCTCCAAAAAACTCATGCATTTCGAAGGTTGGTGGGAAGGTTGCAATGGAGTAAAGGCAGGCTAAATGGTAAGTAGTAAGGCTGATGACTGAACCTTGATAGGTGCAAAGAGCATTGGACATGGTGTGTTTGAACCTTCTTGTTAAGCTTTGCTATGCACTTCAAGGATGAGGCAAGAGGAATTAGCAACCTTCGACAACTTAAAGCACTATTTGATGTCTCGCACTTTGGTGTTTTGGAGTTCAGAGTGTTGATTTGTAATGGTGTAAAGGAGGGAAAATGGTAAAGGGTAAGGTCAGTGGCAAAACTCTGATGGGTATAAAGAGGAATGAACATTGCAGTTCAGTCTTGTTTCTTGAGGCCTTCAAAGCATGTCGGTCATAAGGTAGAAGGTAGAGGGTAAGGTCGAAGGCCAAACCTTGGTAGGTGTAAGGAGCTTTAGAGTTAGGTGTTTGAGCTTGCTTCTAAGGTCTCTCTATGCATGTCAAACATGTCGTAAGGGGGAGTAGCGACCCCTAACCCCCAAAAAACATGAATGAAGGAGTAATATTGCCATTTCTTGAATGCTTGTGTTGAATTGGGTTGACCAATGTGAGTACGTGTGATAGTGGCACATGGCAAGAATTGATTGCTTCACTTGATTCACATCATTGTTGTGAATCAAAAGAGATCTATGGCTGAAATTAAAGAAGGTCAAATTAGATGGTGAAGTTTTAAAAGAAACATGTAATGGAGGTGTGGTTGACCATGATGTAGATTTCAAGATCGATGGTCTGCATTCAAAGGCAAGATTGTGTCAATGGTTACGTGAATGGAGCTTGGGAACATGAACCAATATGTCAGCTCTAGGCATCATTCTTGGAAAGGAATGAAGGCGATGGGCATGGGGATTGATGCCAAAGGATGACTATGTAGGTGAGAGGTGATTGAGCAAGAAAGGATAGCATTTAATGTAAAACAAGACCCTAGATTTTGGGATGCCAAAAAATTGTAGGTGGAAGGAATTGGGCCAGGTGTGCATGACTTGAGGGGAGAGGCTTGTCGATGAAGAATAGAGGAGTACCTAGGCAAGGAACTCTCTCCAAGCGGTGGAGTTGGGCAAGCACAAAATGAGACTACCTTTACAAGTTTATGGTATGAGGAAAGCTCTTCAGTTGTGTTTTTAGGGAGGAAAAAGAAGGGTGGAGTAGAAGAAAAGGCTCAAAACCCCATCTCAGGCCATTGGAAAATATTTATGCAGGTATGGGAGTCTACCTTTAGCTGGTTTTAAGCATGCCCACCTGATATTTCATGTGTTTAGATGCATTTTCTTATTGGACCCTATCATGTGTGTTGGGGGCATTGGCTATGTTTTTTGTGTATTGTTTTAGTGGCGATAATAGTCAAGAGTTTTTATTGTACCTAGATCGTATCTATGTGCATTATAGGACTATTTTTAGAGTTTTGACTTTCGTCGACCATTCCATTGGTCTTCAGCTAAACCCTTGTTCATAAGTCGTTGTATGGTGATTTTAGTGTTATTCTTGAATGAATAGAGAATGGGGTTTTACATCCCTCTTGTTCTTTAAAAGCCAATAATAGTACTTTATGTATATGTTTGATACATGATAACTAACGAGAATAGTGGGTGTTGAAATACTCAGTTCAATAAGAAATTTGAGTATCACACTCATGGCATTGTTTGAAAGTCATTTAGATTAATCTTGTTTTAAAATACCATGCTATATTATTTGAATGGAAGACCCCATTTCATCATCATGGAACTAAAATATTTCTTTCTCGGGGCTTTGGCTAGAGCTCATGAGGCTTCATGATGCCAACATAATAGGGTGGAGAGTAAGTCTGATTCTTTGAGTTATATCATTGTTGTTATTTATCTTGTGGTTAGAGTTGGTCATTGAGCATTTCACTTAACTAGAATTGCAGCCATGGAATGAAGTAGATATTAAGTACATACACTAAATCGTCATGTAAGCGTGTTGTGTTTTGTTTAAAATGTCCTTTAAAACTATGCCTATCCATATTGAGGTTTCAAACCTTCGGCTTCACCTAAGTGGGTGGCAGCTGACGGTCAAATTATCTATGGTAAGAGGACCCTAGAAAGGGTTGCGTACCCACTCTTATATTCTATAATTAAAGGATTAAAGGCATAAGATGAATTTTTTAAGAGCGGTCTTTGAACCTAAGGGTTATATCCCTTGTGTTAGTCAACTGAGTGTTTGATGGTTGAATTGTCTTGAAGATTGTATATGTGGATTTTCTTATTACCCTTTTCACCCTATAACCTTATCCATGTTATATGGTGCCCTTTGTATTGTGGGACTGAAACCACAACTACAATTATAATCATCTATTCATGATATGATATGATTACCTTCATCCTAGATCATTCTTGATTATCTATTTTGGAAAGTGGCCCTTAAGGAGCATTGTAATTTGGATTGTTAACCATTACTCCTTATATTAAAAAGGATCCCTTGTAGTTTTACTGTTGTAGACCCTTTTTTAATATTTACTACCATTGTGAGCTAGTGGTGATTTAAACCTCGGTGTTATGTGTGATTGTCAATCAATCAAATATGAATTGGTTGAACTCAATTTGTTGAACTATGGTTCCTCTATGAAATATATAAATAGGTAAGGCCATTAGAGACAAGCCCCCAAGGAATTAGGTCTAGCCCCTAGGGTTTTCTCTTTTTCCTTACTTGATTTAAAATTGTTACGTTGTATTGACATAGCGTGTGACTTGAATTAAGTTGTGATGAATGATGAGTTTTAGAGCTAATAAATCCTACCTTGGAGATGTGGATTCCATGTCTCCTCAATTTTTTTTATGATTTTTTATAAATTGTGTGCTTGGAAACAAAGTTTGGTGAGTTAGTCATGTGTTGTAATCGAAATTTGAAATTAGTGTTTTTCCCTTATATTTTATCACCATTTTATTGGGAATTACAATCCAATTGTCCAACATAGTATTAGAGTCATTTTTAGCCATCCAGATTTAACAATGGCCATCATCGTAAGATCTATTCACTATGTAGTAATCTTTGACAAGTCAATCTTGGGAGATGAAAGATGAGGGATGGATCTGGGTAGTGACTATCTAGCCTATTCATTATGGATTGTGAATTTTTAGATATACAATTCTTTTAGGTATAGCAATTATTTTTTATCTAAACATTAATTTATTTAAGGATTAAATAATAATGCAAATACTTTGAGTTTTAATGATACATAGGTAGGATCAACCTAAAAATTCCAAGTCTAAATCAATGGGAGAAAGAAATAAATGTATTTGTTTATAGCTAGCTTAAAATAGTTAAGAGTTAATGAAATTTTAGAAAAGGAAAAATAGAAAATTGTTCGATGCAACATGGGTGTGAAACACTACCAATTTGAAGAAAGATCCAATAAAATCTAAGAATTTCATTAGAACAACTGAACTATGAGGAGATAGAGTAAGAACTAACAAGGAACATGCAACTATTTTCATTACTATGGTTCAAAAAGTTTACAGCTTATTTTCACTTCAAGGGAATGTAATTAAAGGAGTTTTCTATACAATATCAAGTTAGATTATTCTTCTCACAACACCCATGGCGATGATTTTTAATATGAGGGGTTCTTTACCTCAACCATATTTCAATTTGATGTTTGTGCATAGTGTTGAGTTAAAACACTTTGCAAATCCATTTTTGAGACAACCAAGAAAAGTGAAGGTTAGAAGCTTCAAACTATCAAGTTTAGATGTTAATGATAATGCAACAGAAGATAGCATAATGGCTGACCATAATAGTTAGTTTGCAAAATATTCTTGGTAAGCTTAATGTATTGTTTTTACTCATAAAATAAAATTATTATGTTTAGATAGTTGGAGTTTGGAGAGGTCTAATTACAATAGAATTGTACAACAACAATAAAAAGGGATGATTTTTTTTTATCAAATGAGGTGGATAATAAATATTTTATGCATATTTACTTAAAAATTAAAGGGAGATATCATTTGAGACACCCATTTAACCTATATCATAAATATAATTTTAACACTTCTAAACTAAGATTTACCATGCAGTTAGTCAACCATGTCAAGGTAATCTCCTACAATACTGAACTATTATTGATTTGTTTTTGTTTCAAACATGTGTCATAGATGTGGGTGGATATCTGTTTGAGTCCATTTCCTCAGGGGATGCTATTTTCATGAAGGTCGGTTAGTTTTCCATATCATAAACTGTCTTCTTTCCAATAAAAGTAAATTCATTCCATGATTATATAGTGGAATGCAATACTTTGTAATAGAACTCAGCAACTTAGAGTGATGAAAAGTGCATCTTGATTCTAAAAAACTGTTTTAAAGCTCTACAAGAAAGAGGAGGAAAAGTTACTGTGTATGAACCAATTTTACCCAAACACACTGATAATAACGAGAGAAAAAAACTCTCCTTGAAGGGGATATTTTGTTATGGAAATGTATTGTTCGAGAGGTAAGGAATAGATAGAGGAGTTTATACATTTGGGTATCGTTGCAAGCTTCACAAAGTTGAAGGTCTTCTATCTTGACCCATTCTACAATGTTTTATAATTTGAGAAGTAGTTACCAGGCTTGTGAACAGTCATTGTGTTCAATATAGTACAATCATCCTCTTGGCATGCCATCAACTAAATTTGAATGGAAGATCTATAATGATAATGGGAAGAACTTAACTGATGTTCTCATATAACATGAAAATACTATACCAAAAGTTGAGTGGATGGTACGAGACATGTTAGATTACTCGCTGAAGAATGCCTTCCAAAAAATTTGCAATTTTGGGGAAAGTGTGGTTAAATTTTAGTGCACCTAAGCCTAGCACTGACACTTTAAGAAAATAAACCTTTGGCTTTGTAAATTTTTCCATTTCCTTTATCAAGGATTTTGAATTGTGAAATGTAGCAGATAATAGGTTAACTATTTGATGCTGCAAGAAAATTTACAACCCAAAAAGACAAAATCCTTTTAACCATTTAGATAAAAGAAAAAGAGAAAAATTTGTAGTTCACGGAGTAGAATGAAACAAAGGATTTATCACATCCTGTAACACATTTGGATAATCTCATAAAAATGGCGACCAATCTAAGGCAGTTCCCTAATACAATGCTACTTTTCCCTCTTTATCTTGCAAAACATACAATTCACCCTTTTTACATTGGTGAATACTAAAAATCTTTGTTATTTCCAAACCCTAACTAAAAAAAAACTAAAGGAGCTCACCACTGCGGCAAAGATAGTTTAGGTGGCAGCATCATAGAGAAAAAGATGAAAGTTACTTTTAAAGACCAGAGAATTTGATCGGGTGGGTAATAAATCTTGTTGCACAAAGCCTTGTATGTCTCTATGACCAGCGTGTCCTCATTGGCATTAATGTAAAACCCATATTATCTTCATGCAATGACCAAATTGTCGAGATAAGCCACAAAATGTAGAAGATGTCGTCGGCGCAAGGTCTAGTTATGTTGTGAAAAGGCCATGGTACCTTTGATTCAAACTTGCACCATTTCATCTCTTTTGTTCGAAACCACCTTGCTTGCTTATTCCTCTTTCACATTTATTTAGCAATGAAACATTAAATCATAATATTTGAAATTGCCTTGCTTGTATTCTGCACTGACTTTTCATGCTTATCCATGCCTTTGTTTTGGGCATGATACAAATTATACCTATTGCTACACAGACATGATACAACTTATACCTATTATTACGTTATGATCAACATAATTAATACTAGCTATGGCACCCTGTGCAATGGGTACACCGAAAAGGTGTGAAAGGTCAATTAGGGAAAAATTGAATTTTTTTTGCACACATGTCTGTAGTAAATAAGATCAATTGATAGATCATTTAGATCTTAATATTATTATTTATTTTATTTTATTATAGAATAATATATTAACTATTATATAAATATTTATTATTGATGTCATTATTTTATATGTGTTTATTATTATACTATAATATTATTATATTTATGTCACTATTATATTAATATATTATATTTATTATTTATATATAATTAACTATTCTATTAAATATTATTATAAAATAATATATTAACTATTATATTATGATATAAATATTTAGTATTTATGTCATTATTTTATGTATTTTTTATTTTTTACTATTATATGAGTATATTTATGTCATCATTATATTATTATATTTATTTATTATTTATATATTAACTATTCTATTAACTATTACATTATTATATAAATATTTATTATTTATGTCATTATTTTATGTATTTATTATTATATTATTATAGTATTATATTTATTATTTATATATTAACTATTATATTATTATATAAATTTTTATTATTTATGTGATTATTTTATGTATTTATTATTATACTATTTATGTCATTACTATATTAGTATATTATTTTTATATTTTAAATATCAACTATTATATCAAAAATTATATCAAAATTTAATAAAATAAAAAATTATAAATTTGTAGACATGGAAAATGTACAAATGTCGTTTTGACACACTTGATCCCGATTACTAACAACATTCCTTCTTGAATCATACTCTCAGCATTTCATCATAATTCTATCTCTTAATCTAATGAATCATTATTCATCTGATTAGGTTTATCACCTCCTTTGATTAAATTAATCAATTTAATTTAATTAACCTTACATTTTTGTTTAATTAAATAATTCATTTTATTTGATTAAATCTCTAAAGTCTTCTCATTAAATTAAATAAATTAAACCTTATTTGATTTAATCTAGCATATTCCTCTTTAAGTTAAATAAATCAAATCATTTATTTAATAAATAATTTCCTCTCAATTCTGATTTAAATTAATTGTCAAATCATCGAATTCTTCAATAAATTAATCAAAACTTTGATTAAGTTAATCCCTCTCACTAAAATCCTCTAGAGAATGTAACTTGCACAATAAATCAATTACTTTGATTTATTTAATTCTCTATTTTCCCCCACATGGCATCAAAAGTGAATATTCCCTCAAATTTGAATTCAAAAATGCAAGTGGATGGGTACTTCCAACAAGGCATTCACTCCTTTTACATGTCCTTGTGCATTGAGCCAAGTAACATTAACTCCATTTCTCTTTCCCTCTCACATGTCACATTCAAAATTCAAATTTGAATCCAATGGCATTTATCATGCCCATTGACCAAAATGTGCTCATTCCTCAACCATTCACATCTTTACAAGTGGCACAATGCCATTGGATTACCTTTTATCCCACATTGGTCAATTTCATCCATTCTTCCAATTTGAAATCTATAAATGAGAGACTCTTCCTCTCATTCTATCATCCACAATTTGAGTAGACTTACTATACTCAACTTCATCATCATCCACAATTGCATTCAATGTTACTCTCTTCACATTGAGAGCTAATTTTGCCCATTATCACTCAAGCATTCATCATCTTCAAGATTTGTAACAAGGTTATGCTCAAATCTCTTTGGAAGATTTGACCATTTCTGAATCACTCAACATTGCAACTTAGGAATTGGGAAAGGGTCAATTTCAACATTCAATTGGCACCAATTCCCCCATGGGATCTTAAATCTATTGGCTTAATTAGGATTAACTCTCATTTATTTAAGTTTTGTTCTTCATTACTTAATTATAGTTTAAATAGATGGATTTCATGGGAATCTCTCATGCTTGTATGCATTTTGAGCTAACAATTTAACATGTTTGTTGTTCTTGTGCATTTGCAGGTTTAGGGGTTCACATTTTGGTGCTAGGAGGGCAAATCTCAAGTTCTAATCACGTTTTTTTGGAAAATTTTGTATTTTTTTATTTTTTTTGCAGGTCACAGGAAACTATGCTGCTTAACAGTTCCGCAACGCTATATTATGCCACTTCCAGAGGCGCGGCTCCATACTGCACCACTTTTAGAGGTGCGGTGCTATACCGAACTGCACAATTTTCTTAATAGTGCTGCTTTACTTTCCCGCCTGTGGAATTTTAAAATTTATAAACATGCTACTTTAATCTCCGCAACACTATATCGCACCGCTTCTAGAAGTGTGGTGCCATATTGCACTACATTTTCCCAAATCGTGTCGCTTCTGCTTTCCTGCTTGTAAAATTTAGATTTTCAAACAGAGCCGCTTCACAAACTGCGTCGCTTGACCATATTGCGCCACATATTCGGTCTCTATTCTTGCAAAGCACCGCTCATAGTCAAACGCGCGGTGCTATATAGCTTTGCTTTTGTCCAAATTGCACCGCTTTTACAAACTACGTTGCACAAGTGCAGATTTTTGGTTTTTTTAACTTTTTTTTTGTGATGTAGGAAACTTCCCGAGGTTATAACTTTTGACTTGGATGTGGATTTTGGCTGAAATTTTACAGGTGGTTTCTTTATGAGGTGGTGATTTTGGCACATTTTTGGGGCTTGAAACTTTCATCTTGGCCCTCAAAATGACATTTTAGTGCTTTTTCCTAGTTTTTTGAAAGTTATTTTTGTTAATAACTCAAAACCCATGTTTCCAATTTCATATGTTAGTTGGAAATTAATCCTATCTTAGTTTTATAAAGTTTTTGGTAAAAAATAGGACTCTCAAATTCATGTATGCAAAGTTGCCAAAAATGGAAAAAATCTAACAGTTGTTGAAATCTGCCAAAAGAGGAAATTTCTTGATCAAAAGTGAAGGAAGAAAAACGAAGGCCAAGGGTTCTTTATGAATTTATCATATCACTGTATCATGTGTTTTTAAACACTTTGGGAGAACTTATAATCCCTTTCTAAGAAATTTGTTTACTTTCATGCTCTTAGGAAACTAAAATTTCTTTTGGGCTCTAAAAAGATCAAACAAAATTTCTTTTCCAAAGTTTGCAAAAAGCTAAAAAGAACCTTAAATAAATTTACTAGATTTTTTTTTTTTTAAAGGTTAACAATTTTGAACAAGCAACTTTCACTTTTCCTTTTGGTGCTTAAAAATAACTCACTTCTTGCTTTGAGGATTAAAATGAACACGTGTGTTTTCAATGTCTTGTAATCCTTTAACAAAGTAATATCATATAAAAGGTGTATGCACTTCTCTCGTGCCTCACGAAGATCTTGAGAATCAAAAGACTTTTTGTGATATTAAGTTGTCAAAGGTAATACCTCCAAAGTTCATTTTTTTGGGTTTAAAATTGAACAAAACACTTTGCGAGTGTGAGTGGACTTATGGGGTGTGCTCTCCCTTTCTTCCTAAACAAAGGTTGATCGAACTACGAATAAGTATACTCACTTTTTTTATCTTAGCGGGCCTGCCTTGTGGGAAAAAGTACTCACCCAAGGGAACGACTCAATCGGTAACACACTAAAGCCAAGTGTATTTCCAGCCGGGATATAAAAGTGGGTACTGGAACAAAAGCCAGTATCACGTGGTTGGCTCTGATGAGAAGGGCAACAATGGTCTCTCGCCGCATGGGTCAGCCTCCATGAACAGAAAGTCTGAACTAAAATCCCTTGTTTAGAAAGGCCAAATCCTTGTCTATTTTGTTGGTGCAAAAGGTCATGTCCTTTGAAGCCGCCCCACGTTATACATGCGGTTTTGTTGTAGAGATGGAAAGTATGCCATGGGATATTCATGGGTACTGATGCTTGGCTGACCTGAGAAGTGTGTGTCATGGAGGGGAGCCAATGTGGTCAAGCATCTATCCATCCGCACAAAATATGTGCAGCTAGATTCGTCCAAGTGGGAACCCAACAAAATATTGTCTCATCATCCTAGGGTTGTAAAATGTGCTTGGAAGTGAAAAATACACTGTTTGGTCCTCAAAACAATTGAAAAACAAACATACACAAAGAACTCCAAATTTCAAACCCCTTGGAGGAAACAAATATCCTTTGACGAATCTAAGTACTCTTTCTTTCCCTAGGGATCATATCCTTAGAGGTTTCTAAGTGCTTGGATTTTATCATCATTTTTTTTCACCAAGGTTAAACATTAGGAAACCTTTGCCTTGATTTCCTTGATTTCCACATAATGCACTTTGTGGGATGAAAGAAAATTAGGACATTGGACATTCAATTTGAAAAGCATAATCAAGAAAGTGTTTGTGGTAAAAAGAATCGAACCTAAGCAAGATAAAAAACAATTGAACCACACATGTGCTTGGTCCCTTTTGAGTCATTTGGTTTGAACTACTTTTAAGGAAAAGCATGTTCTTCAATATCTTGGTCTAGTAAACAAGTCCTCTTAGGTTCATCTAAGATCAAGTCAAACACTTCACCCATCCCTCAAACATCAATCAAATACCACCTCACCAACAACTTTTGGAACTTTGAAACATCACTTATGCTAAACTTTTAGGAAAAAATCAACGTCACCTTGTTTGACTTAACACACCTAGTCAAATTATCAATCCTCTTGAACAAATTTTCTTCTAGGATAACGCAACTTCCTGAGGTCTACTAGTTCATGGTCACTTTGATTGGCTTAACACACTTAGCCAATTCATTCTCTTATGCGAGTTTTCCCTAGGATAACACAACTTCCTAGGGTTTACAAGTTCACCATCATCTTGTTTGGCTTAACACACCTAGTCAAACTATCAAATCTAAAAAATTCCTAAAGTCTAGCATTGATCCAAAGCTCCTAAAAGTTCAAAACAACCATATCATTCATCCCTTTCATCCTTCATCTCATCATTGGTCCTAAACCCCTTAAAGGCCAGCAAGATCACAACACAAGAAGAACATGGAATATAAACCTGACTCATACATCATGAGCAATCCAATTCAACCAAACTATCCAAGTCTCACAATGCCAATTGATTTTCAAAACTTGCATTTTAACAATCCATACATGGGATCATTATCTCCTCCAAACATCAATGGTACAAATGTGAGCATGCCCAATCTAAATTTTGGAACATCTTTTCCTATGGTAGAATTAAATCAAAGTAAAAAATTACAAATCTATCCACCAAACAATCAAGGTGTGAGCCTTTCGAACAATACTCCAATCATAAAGCAAAGCATCATATCAAATCCTCCCATTTTTCCATCGATGTCGCAACAACAAATGGCAACCATCCAAGCGACCCCAATGGTCAACATAACCACCATCCTTGAAGTGTCTCAAGGACCAAGCGTATCAATCAGACCGCTCATCACAATGGTCAACACCATTCCCAACCCATTGCCACCATCACCAAAACACAATTCATTCTCCATCCTATTGCAAGCTGCTCAACAAGTTGCCCACCAAAAGGTGCTCCAAAACCAACGAGCTGCACAGCTAGCTGCTCAGCAAGCGAAAGTGAAATTAGCCACCCAACAAGCTGCACAAGCCGCACAAGCCATACAAGCTATGCAAGCAACACACAAAGCCTGACAAGCACAGGCTAAAACTCAGGCCCAACACCAGGCTCAATAGGCACGAGCACAATACCAGGCACAATTGCAAGAAATCCATCAACAAGTAACATAACATCAAGCCCAACAACAAGCATTGTTGGCACAACAACAACATGACCAACAAATGTTGTTGTCTCAATAGCAAACGCATGCCTTACTCCCACAACAAAGTTTGCAACAAACTCCCACCATAATTGTTGAAAACAATAATCAAGATCTATCCATCAATGAACACCTTGAAGATGTTTCCACCTCATCTGATGATCAAATCAACATACATCAAGAGCCATTTTTTAGTCATGATCAAGACCCCTGCTACAAAGATCTATTTCAAGGAGTGTTTATGTTATTTGATCCTATCGACATAAACCAAGATCCATCCACCAATGATCATGTTGACAATGTCTCTACACCACCTAACGAGTTAGAGGACATATCTCAAGAACTTATTCCAAAGCATGATCAACATCTTTTACCAAGGTCTAGCAATGATCCTTTCCAAAACATATGGACATCCTTTGACCTCATGAAATTTGAGAAACTTCCTATTCCTAGCGAAGATATCCAAGAATCCAATCCATTCTTTGAAATTGACCCATGTCAAGAACTTGATCCAAAGCATGTCAAAAGTAATTCCAAAATCATTCAAGATCAAGAATTTACATCTCCAAGATACTACAATGATATAATGGACACTCTCCTATCTATACGAGATGACAACATCCACATAGAACATACTCCTCCATCTCCCCATGAGATGCTTTCCTTGGATGGACACGTAGATGATTTTCATTCAAAACAAGATTCCTTTACTCTTGACATTATTACACAAAAAGAGCAGGTTATTGATTCCTACAGTCAAACTGAATTGTCAACATCAGGATCAAATATATCCCAAATTCAGATTGAGGACATCATGTATAGAAATATCCAACATTATCCACTCAAGGAAACAGGTCAGAATGAACAGGATATTCCAGAGTCAACAAAGCAGCAAATTGGAATAACGTCATCTGCAGTGGTCATTTGTCAGAGAATGCATTCAAAACAGGACATTTCAAAACAAGGAGAATCAAAGAACAAAGGTGATACTATCACCATACTGGGGGCAACTTCATCTCAAGAAAATGTCAACATAGGGGGCACGAAGAATACTTATGATGAAACCAATGCCAATACAACAACCCGCCACACCATGAATCTTCATCCACCCATCACCCCATCCACGAATTGGGACCAACATCAAAATGGATATTTGAATCAAAGAAAAGAAGCTAAGAAGCATGAAGAACAAATCAAATACGTATGGATACCAAAAAATACAAAGAAAGATTATCCCTATCAAACTCCATTAGTCAAAGAAACTATGGGGCAAAATAAAAAAGGGAAAAGTATCCATCAAAAATGTCCACAAAGGCAAAAGAATACTTCTCGAGCAACATAAATAGTGTATCAAGCAATTGGTCCTAATTCCATGCACACTTCCGTATCCACCCATCATTGCTCATCTTCCCAAATTTGGAGAGTCAAAGGTTCCAAACTATCAACCAATCCATCTTTTATACCTAAACACACTTCATCCACGCCTCCATGCATGATATCCAATTCTCACATTGACCATGTATTGGTAGTGACCCTTCATCATAAGGATTCAGAGGGCACTCTATCACAATGAGTGCACAAAGACAGAGTTAATTCTAGTATCAGCAAAACAAATCAGGGATCTCATAAGTTACATTCAAGTGCACATATCTTGGCTAAGAAACTTCTTCAAGTAGGATATCGATGGCACATTATGACAGAAGCATCAACATCAACAGTACCAAGTGATTCAACATCAACTTAAAATCTCAGAAAATACAAAAAAATCAAAAAATATAAAAATCCAAAAAAAATCAGAAAAAGGATTGAAAACAGTAAAGAAAAAAATCATCCTCTAGTGAAAACCACTATGGTGGCGCTTTGGACAAGTACCATGGTAAAAACCTGGCAAACAGGTGTCATATGTAGAATCAAGCATTTGCATGCGCCAATTCATGAGAAAGCATCTTATCGCATCCATAATAAAATCCATCATTTGTTCATCCATGAACCATTTATCCAATCCATTTTCATCCATCTGCATCCATACTCCAAGGTATCTTAATCTTGATAAAATTTGGTGCACACTTTACACCTGCTTGTGATAAGCATCTTGACATGGGTCATTTCCATTGATCCTATCCAAGCCAACATTATTTGAGCCAAGAAGTATTATCCAAATGTGAATCCTTTATGCGAATGCCTTATTGCAAGATAATCCATATCCATTCATCCATCTGTCTATCCAAGAATCCACCCATGGCCTTTCAAACATTGCTAGACACTGGGGGCAGATATTTGCATCTTGCTTCAGGAATAAATTTGGATATATATCCTTCAACTTATGTGGTGATCCGAACATTTGCAAACATGAAATAAAATCAACCAAGCATTTGTGAGAAAAAGGTCCAAAATCTGAACCACTAGCCCATGCCATATTTTGACAAGATGATGTTCCTTATCAAGCTTTATCTTTTGTCGAACATCAATCCAAACAATCAATATCAGTTGCATCCAATGTGCACGTTAGCGTCACATCAAAATCATCAAAGCTATTTTATTCCAAATCAAGCTTCATCAATCTTGATCAAGCGAATCCAATCCAAAACCACCTCATTTGACTTGAGACACTTTGTCAAAATATCCTCTTGTACGAGTTTACTCTAGGATAACACAACTTCCTAGAGTTTACAAGTGCATTATCATCTTATTTGACTTAACACACTTAGTCAAAATATCCAATCCATCATCAACTTATTTGACTTAACACACTTAGTCAAACTATCATCTTTTGTACAAGTTTACTCTAGGATAACACAATTTCATGGAATTTACAAGTGCATTATCACTTTTGTTTGACTTAACACACTTAGTCAAACTATCAATCCATCAATCCGATTGATCAACATTAAGCTTGGTTTTCAAAAAAAATCCAAAACAAAGCACTGATATCATATCCATATCCAAATCATCAAAATCATGCGAAAAATTCAAAACATCAGAAAAATAAAAAATTCAAAAACATTCAAAAAATTCATCAAAAATCCAAAAAAATCCAAATCATATCAAAAATCAAAACATAGAGTCACCTTGTCGAACTACGTCATCTCTGAGCTTGAACGTAGGCAAGGTTGATCTTTGATCATCCCCTGAGACAGTAAGGTTAGTTCTTTAAGCATCCGTCGCATTGGCAATCTGTTTGCCCATATAGTCTGCATCTTAGGTCAGTACTTTAAGCAATAAAATGGCAACCCATTTTTTCATCTTATCATCAAGTCAATTGTCATCTAAACTACGTCGTCTCTAAGTTAAAACATAGGCAATGCCATTGTTGATCAGCCCCCGAGACACAAAATACCAAAAAAAAATTGTAAAACATTTCAAAATACCAAAAACAGCCTCAAAATATTCAAAAAATCCAAAATGGTGTACCTGTCTCATCTCGCTTTCACCCATGATGGTCATCATTCCTAATAAAATCAATCATCGCCTTCACCCTTTTGTGAGTTGGTCAGAAGCAAGTCTAGCAGGTTCAAAAGTGAACACTCTAAATCATCAGGGTCTCGAAAGTCTAGATTAGTAAGCAAGCAAGTTGGTCAACTCAAAGTATCAATAGCTTATCAACCAATCAGTCCTATCCAAACCTTGATCACATCATGTTCTAGGATGAAGCTTTCCTGCGATGGACATAAGCATTAGGTACCTCATAGTAGTTTAGCCTTGGCTAGCGATATGAAGAACATTAGCTTGCTTGGTTTGCTTTATTTGGTCTTTTATTGACTTATCTTATTTTGTGCTCATTCCAAGGACCTCTTGATGATGCCTAAACACAATAGGTTTAGAGAGAAAGGAATGGGGCAAAGATCATTATCTTTTTTATTTGCTGCGCTTGTGGGATACACTTTTAAAATAATTTATCCATATGTACTTTGTTGGTTTGTAGGGAGGATTTTTTAGGTATCTTGTTGACCACATAGGAAGGCTTGCTTTTCTATTTTTTGGCCCGAGATGTTTAGAATGTCTAAACTACATCCTGAATGAAGTATGCATGCTAAGTGTGAACAAGAATACTCCTATTTGATTGACGAGTCAAAGTCCATCACACTAGGTACAATGCCATCCTAGTCCTTTATACCTTGATGCATCGTACCTATGTGTGTTATCAAACATAAAGTAATTGGCCCTTTGAAAATCCCAACTCCTGGTAAGCAATACATCCTCCTTCCATCCATCTTATTCTTCTTATTCTTCTATCTTTACTAACATTTCTATCTAAAATCGGTGTATTGTATCAAAACATACACGAGGCTACCCATGGCCGATGACTGTCTATACATCATCAAAATTGTCTACATCAAAGAATTATCTTTCATCCTCTGATCAATAGAACCACTCCTATCGCATTTTATCGCGATCTCGATCAGAAAATCATACATTTCCGCTCGATCTCTCGAGGGGGCAGTATACCAGCGTAATCCTTTCACTAGGGCAACAATGGGGTATCTGAAAAAACAAGAAATTTTGAACTTTGATCACAACAGTTTATTCTCTGAATCAATGCAACAAGTACATTGCTTCAAAGAGGGGAAAAATGTAGACATGGAAAATGTACAAATATCATTTTGGCACACTTGATCCCGATTAATAACAACATTCCTTCCTGAATCATACTCTCAACATTTCATCATAATTCTGTCTCTTAATCTAATGAATCATTATTCATCTGATCAGGTTTATCACCTCCTTTGATTAAATTAATTAATTTAATTTAATTAACCTTACATTTTTGTTTAATTAAATAATTCATTTTATTTGATTAAATCTCTAAAGTCTTCTCATTAAATTAAATAAATTAAACCTTATTTGATTTAATCTAGCATATTCCTCTTTAAGTTAAATAAATCAAATCATTTATTTAACAAATAATTTCCTCTCAATTCTGATTTAAATTAATTGTCAAATCATCTAATTCTTCAATAAATTAATCAAAACCTTGATTAAGTTAATCCCTCTCACGAAAATCCTCTAGAGAATGTAACTTGCACAATAAATCAATTACTTTGATTTATTTAATTCTCTATTTTCCCCCACATGGCATCAAAAGTGAATATTCCCTCAAATTTGAATTCAAAAATGCAAGTGGATGGGTACTTCCAACAAGGCATTCACTCCTTTTACATGTCCTTGTGCATTGAGCCAAGTAACATTAACTCCATTTCTCTTTCCCTCTCACATGTCACATTCAAAATTCAAATTTGAGTCCAATGGCATTTATCATGCACATTGACCAAAATGTGCTCATTCCTCAACCATTCACATCTTGACAAGTGGCACAATGCCATTGGATTATCTTTTATCCCACATTGGTCAATTTCATCCATTCTTCCAATTTGAAATCTATAAATGAGAGATTTTTCCTCTCATTCTATCATCCACAATTTGAGTAGACTTACTATACTCAACTTCATCATCATCCACAATTGCATGCAAAGTTACTCTCTTCACATTGAGAGCTAATTTTTCCCATTATCACTCAAGCATTCATCATCTTCAAGATTTGTAACAAGGTTATGCTCAAATCTCTTTTGGATATTTGACCATTTCTGAATCACTCAACATTGCAACTTAGGAATTGGGAAAGGGCCAATTTCAACATTCAATTGGCACCAATTCCCCCATGGGATCTTAAATCTATTGGATTAATTAGGATTAACTCTCATTTATTTAAGTTTTGTTCTTCATTTCCTAATTTTAGTTTAAATTTATGGATTTCATGGGGAATCTCTCATACGTTTATGCATTTGGAGCTAACAATTTAACATGTTTGTTGTTCTTGTGCATTTGTAGGTTTAGGGGTTCACAAAATTAAATTCAAAATAAATGTCAATGGGTAATGGAATTGGGATATCATCCTTTATTAATGTATGTGGATGTTACTGTTTAAATGTATGTAAGTCAGTCGTATGTTTAAGACTGCATATGTTAGGAGTTTGGCTCGTTATTTGTTTTTGAGTACCCTGGATAGTTATGCATCATCATACCTTGCTATAATTTTTTTATTACATTCTAAGGTGGGTATGAGGATTTTAGCAGTTTTATGAGGTTGCTTAAAGAGCGGCCATGCTTCTAAAAGCACTTAACTGGGAATGATATGAGTTTTTTTTAAGCATCTACACAGAAAGAAGTAAAATTGTCATCCTTAAAAATAATAAGGGAATATTACGTACAAGGGATTGCGAGAGGCAGTTACGAAGGGCTATGGTGTAAGAGAAGGCTGTCCGCTATACATTATTTTTGGATAAATGGATGGAACATAAACTTTAATGAAGGATCATTCTTTCCTCTTGCTGGTGGAGTTGAATATTTTTCGAAGAGATCAGGCTATGCTGACCAACAATGAATTGCTTACTGCGACTAGTGATCCCCAAGTTGTAGGTAGGAAAGCAAGAAAAAGAGTGAGATGTCTAATGCAAAGGAATAGAAGAAAGAGAAAAAAAACTATAACGACAAGAAAATAATGGACAGGTTGTGCATGTATCTATTTATTTCTCATATCTTGATTTTTAGGATGAGAGACATCAAGAGATCGAGTCGCTAGAAGATCGATATTTTACAGTTGATCACACCAATGAGCGTTGTTTCCTCAAGAATCTGAGGCTCTGACACCATCACCGTCAAATCACACAAATTTCAACAATGACACCTTAATTACGCAGAAGATTTCTTGTCTTTAACTCTGGAAAAATTGGAGTAGAAACCAATAGCAGTAGGAAAAAGTAAAGAGCAGCAAAAAAGAGAAGCCGAAAAAGTGATGGAAAATGATGCACGAATGAGATGGGTTTAACTCCCTCGCAAAGTCTCTTAGATGATGTGAATCGTTGATGGGAAAAGTGAGCTTCACAAGCTCAAATAGGACATGCCTTCAGCGTAATTAAATATTAAATGACGTGTTTTACATAATAAATAGTGGTGATTTAGATAATATATGAAATTTAATCGGATGTTTTTATATACACGGATGAAATGTCATTGTAGAAAGCCTCTTGGATTAAATAGGTAAATTATAGTTATTACTAACATAATGTTCATAGTGGTTGTTCTACAAGAGGAATTTTTTCTTGAATAAAAAATTCTATATGCAAGATTTAATTTGGTTATTGATGGTAGTTGAGATGTTTATTACATAAACATGGTTTATATGTTTTGAGAGTAAATTATATAGTTTTTAAAATTAGGTTATTTTATTTATCATACAATGTTTTCTACCTTATTTTAAATTAATTAGAGGTTATGATTTTTTGTAGATTTGATTTATGGGCTATCATTATTCTAATTTTTTTGGGATTCATTGTATTTTTAATGTGATCTAATTTGTTAAGACTATGAGTTTTAGAAATATTAAGTTGTAAAGCTTTTGAAGTTTTGTGTAGATGTGTGCTTCTCTAATGTAACACAAGTACTTTGAGAATCATGTATTTGATGCTTGTTGAAGAGAATAGAATTAGATTATATTTGTATTTAAAATTTGAGTGTTTAGTAGCTAGGTGATTTGTACATGTTTGACAATGAAAATAAAATATAGGCTTGAAGTCTAGATCATTTATGTTGGAAAAGTAATCTGGAGTGATGCAAAAATAAGGAAATTAAGTTAGTCAAGTAGGTCACAAATTTATAACATAACACTCTAAGAAATTCTATGCATTCATTAACACCATGAGATAGGTTTTCTCATTATACATATCATATATTGTTCATACAATTGTATTATTTATTGCAATCATAAATATATGCATCACATATCTTTGGGTAGAATTAATTGAATATTCCTTATATCTAAATACCTCTTCCTTATAGTGAGTTTGGGTGCTCATATAGTCATCTAGCTCAATGTAGAGACATGTACTTCCATGTATATTTAAGTATTTCTATCCTTCAAAGGGTTCTACATACTACTAATTGATATCACAATGATCTTCTAGTGCTTGTTGAGCAGTTTGTTTCTACTTATTGACCTACCAACATCCTCCTCAAGACGAATCATCTCTCTTATACTAAAGCTAACTTCTTTGGACTAGAAAGAAGAGACTTCATTTTCAAAATATTTCTCACCAATGTTGGATCATCGTAATAAATATCTATAATATTTCTTAATGTTCTTAGCTACCAAATTATTTGATCTCCATACACATGGTTTAATTCTTGGTAATTCTCTCAAGAAGTAGAGGGGTATGTGTAGGATCATGATGGACCAAAAAGTGGCAATACGTAAGTGATATGATCGCCCATGTGGCTGATGACTTTTTTTTTACCCAAAATTGATGAAACGAAAAGGGTTTTTAAAGGAGATTCTCAGCTTTCCAACAATATAAATTATACTTTACTTTGAATTTAATAAATAATTATTATTCATTTTCTATTTGAATTATGACTAAAGTCCTGATTGATAGGCTGATTAAAAAACATCTATAGCTTCCAAACAGTATCACATTTCTTGAATCTGAAACATGCATCATATTCTATGCTTCGCATACTATAGGATTTTTAAAAAAATGAATTTCATGAAGTTTCGACCAAGTTAAGGTGGTCAGACATACGAGTTTTTATATTTTTTAAAATTTGTAATAAAAAATTCATAAATAATTATTTACTTGGAAATAAATTACAAAAAAATATGTATCACATCAGAACATGTGTCCCTCTACTTATATCTAAAATCTTATTAAAAAAATATTATCATTTTATTGTGGTTAGGGTGGTCAGACAGACACATACTTCTTATTTTTTCCTTGAAATTTAAGTACTACTACATTGAAATTTCAAATTTTCAACAAATAGATTTAAAAAATTAAAAAAAAAACCTAGTAGTTTAGAAACTACATTCAATTTTCTACAAATTTAATTCTTACATATTTTTGAAATAATATAGATAACTTATTCAAATTTTTACGTCAAGTTGCCTAACTCTGATTTTCTGAATTTTTATCGCCACTTAAGGGCCTGTTTTTTCCATGATGATCCTGCACATACCTAGAGGGCTAGGCTATGAGTGACTCATTCTTGAACTCAGTGGGGCTTTTCTTCATTTCCACAACTTATCCATTAGTTTATCTCTTAGGAATTCATAGATATTATTTTCTATCATTTGTGTTTGTTTCATCTGCCACATGAACACAAGTTGTTTATGTTAAATATTCTCTTCCAATATGAAATATGTTATAATTCATGTATTTAGAAGCATACCTTACTCTAGATCTTAAATTATATTATTGCTAAGAAATTTTCTATCAAATGTGTTGCATGTAAATGCAATGATGGATTTATTTCCAACCTTCTATGGTTTCTCTCCTTTATCCCTATTGGTTAGTTCTAAAAGTCCTTGGAATCCAATGTAGCATGCATGGACTAGCACTATGTAAAGTCTTATGGGTATAAATGTTGTTTAGTAAATAGGGTGATCCTAATAAGATGATCTCTAGGAATAGAATTTTAGCTCCTTGTATATATAGTGAATAATCCTAAAGATGTTATTACTATGAGGAGTGAATATGGAAAGAAATACTAAAAAAAGGCTCATGCTAGATAGATCAATTATCTTACTTACAAAACCAAATATTAATAATTCACAATGTAATAATCAACAAAAGTAAACATTCATACAACTAGTAACAATAAAGAAAGAAAAAATATTAGATGCTTAGAATGATCAATTGTTTTCTATTAAGTTCATGAATTATTACAAGTATGAAAACATATATATTTAGGAAACATATAAAGAGGCTTATATATAAAGTAGACAAGATAAACATATTTCAATTTGTAGAGGAGTGGATTTTCTACTCCTAATATGACGAGGTCTCAAGGAGAAAATAGCCCTCAACTACCTCAAAGATCCCAACTCAGGTGACGAGATAAAATGATAAAATGTGTATATCTATGTTTTATCCAAAATTAAAAGATGAGAGTTCTAAAATAGAAAGAACAGGTCACAAAGGTCTTCTATACAATATGAAAATCTCTCAACCAAGGAAGAAAACATGGTGTAGAGACATTCTTGTAGCGTGCTAGCATCTTCTATGGACCAAAAACTGAGTGACTACTATCAATTCTGATTACTAGGAACTTTTAAGGAACTTGAAAATAGAAAAGAAATAAAAAAGTAAAGTAATGTAAACTATACAAAATGTGAATGATAAAACAAGAAAGGAGAAAGAAAATACTCATAACAGACCAAGAAATTAAGCCTTCGACAAATAAATGTATTCAATGCCTACATGCATAAGATGGAGGGAAAATGTTGGGGCTATTTAGGACCTTGCCTCAATCAAACCCCCATTTCAATGTTTCCACCTCCATGAATAACCAGGTAAGATCGAGATAGAAAAAATATATAAAGAGTAGATGTCTGATAGAAACAAACCTCGCAAGGAGGGGATCCCCTATCATGAATGTGATCAAATAAACAAAGACAGTATTGCATAGTCAATATTGCATAAAATAGAATCACAAGAGAGTTACCAATAGCCAATGGTTCTCCTCTTGAGTTGATGGACATGAAAAGATTGAGAGGGACAACTTATACAAAGCTTCATCATGAGAAAGAAAGAGAGAGCAAGAGGAAAATGATAGAGAGACTAGAGAAGAGTGATAGATTGAGAGATTGATTGAATGGTTATCAAAATGAAGTGTTTTAGGAATGTATAAGCATGCAAGGGTTCTCCTAGCGTGCCTACAAGCTAGTAGAGGCATTATGTTCACTAGAAGGAAGGAATCATAATGTCTCAATGACTATTACAGCCAAGAATCTAATCAAGACGTTCACATGACATGCATACATCTGTCTGGTGCATGTTCATCCATGACATAAATCCGCCTTAATGGTTGAGAACGAACATGTTAAGCGATTAAGAATTAAATTTAAGGTTAGATAAAAATAATAATTGCATTACTATCTTTAATTTAGCTAAATGGGAGGTTTATGGAATGTGAAATTGAATAGGATACAATTTGTGGCATTACATTTTCCCCCACTTTAGCGAGCATATATGTTCTAGTAGATGTGAGCTAAATTAGAGAGAGAAAGAGGTTGGAGAGCATATACCCAAGATGAAGAGAATGCAGGTCTTCAATCCTATGTATGCAATTGTAAATTTGAGCCAATACATGAAGAGGACATGGATCTTCTATTCTATAAATATTACTGCAAATTCACCACAAACATGTTATCTATAGACAAACACATTGGGCAAAAAAGAAAAAAAATAGATGTGACAAGTTTGATCAGATATAAAGACATCACTAATAAGTGTGGCTAAAAAGTTGTGTTATGTTAGAGACCATATGATAAGTAGATAGGAATGTGGTTGTTGAAAACTACATTTCAAGGAAGTCACAAAAAAGACAAGTCTATTCAGGTTGCCCCCAAGCTAGATGACAAGATCATAAGACATCAATATTTTTAAGACATATTTCTAAATAAAATAAGAATAACTAGATATGATAGCCCCCTTAAAATGATATTTGTTGTACAAAGGAGCACAATTCATTTTAAGGGGAAGAAATACATGGAAAGAGATGTTGTGTCATCACATACATAGTGAGATGTATCCATGTAATTTTATTAAACGATGGATAACACATAGAATCCGCAACACAAAGAAAAGGCACAAATAGAAAGATTGAGAGCACATGGGGATCCAAGTATTTTGGGTTGGAACTGATCATAAATGTATATACAGTGTAAATTATATGAACTATCATCACTCCTCAAATAGATTTGAATGAGAATAAGAGCACATGAAGACAAATAAAAAGTCATGCCAACATGGAAGAGGTCTAAATGCCCCAATGCTTTGCATCATTCCCAGTGTAAAAAGAAAACTAATTTATGAAAAATAGAAGAATGATGAAACATATAAAATAATTTATGATAGATTTTCTCTCCAATATATCCAAGTACCTACAATGATATTAAGGGTCCTCTAGGGGAGAACAAAAACATGAACAAACAATTATGGGGGAACACAAACAAACATGCAAAAATATAATATAAAGATAAGAAGAGGTATTGATCTAGTCAAGAACCTCTAACAAGTCATCCTGCTCCCAATCTAGATATTGGTAAGGGGATGGAAGATGAGATTATAGAGGGGGCGATAGTGAGAGAACTGCTAAGAAAATCATATGCAAAAAGATCCATTGAGGAGGTTGCATGTATTTCCTCATCCAAGATCTCCTATGAGGCTAACATCATTGACCTAGCAAAGATGGATAAAAAATTTGGAATATCCTCGAACAAGTCAAACATGCATGTCTCCAAAGTAGAATGCAGTGATTGAACAAAAAGGAGGTAGATGAACCTAGGAGTCAACATTGACCTCCAGAGGAGGCATGGTGACAAACTTTGGGGAACAAGGAGACTCCTCCATCATATGAACAAAATAGATCAAACTAGAACAAGATGAAGAAGAGATGAAGAAGACTATTTACGATCGTCCTTCAGAAGGAGGATACAAAATCCTCATGCTAGAATAAGAAGAAAGGGAAGAGATAAGAGGAGCCACATTAGATATGACCTTTGCGTGAGGCATGTCCATGAGTTTAGAAAAAGGAGGAAGATCAGGTAGAGAAGTGATCAAAGGAGGCTCTGAAGAGGGAGTGATGAATACTTGTACCCGCTTGGGGTAAGGTTCATCATGATCCATTGAGGAAGCTAGAAGCAAAACTAAAGTGATAGGAACATGAATATAACCAAAATTCTAGGTAGATTCTTTCTTCTTTTATTTCAGTCTTTTCATTTGATTTTAAACTGTCATAACTAGACTTCTCTCCTTTATTAATTTGTTCCTTTTCTCTTTTTAGGGAATTCCTTAGAGTGGAATTTTCTTCTTCAAGCCTTAAACATTCTACAATTTTTTCTTTGAGCTTATCATTCAAGAAACCTTTAGTCCTCTTTCCTTCTTCAACCTTTATTTTCAAATTAGAGATTACACCTTCTGCCTCTTTTAGTTTGATTTCATAACTTTTTCCTTCCTTTACTTGAATTCTCAATTTTTCATTTTCTTCTTTTGATTTTGCAAGCAATATTTCATGTTTCTAATTTAGACTTCTTGCATCATTTAAGTCTTCCAATGTAAACGCGATTTTTCCTTCAAAGTCAATTCCCCATGCATTTGAATTGAAGTACCAACTTCCAGGTTCCATGCATTCCAAATCTAGATGAAAGGAAAATATGTCTTCATCACTCAAGGAGTTGGACTCCTTATACTTATCAACATATACCTTTTATCAGTAGCATTGAAATCCATAAAAATAGTTTCTTCATTTGAATCATTCTCCTTATCTTCATAGGAACCAATGCTTTCTTTAGAGAAAAGACCCTTCTTGATCTTGTCTCTTCTATTGCTATCATTTGATTCTTTATATGGAAATTTATATGCAAAATGACTTATTCTTCCACAATTGAAACATTAAAAAGTTAACTTACCTTTATATTTTCTAGTACCTTTCTTCAATATCCTCACAAAGTTAGCTTCAACATCATCAAAGTCTTTAGTTAGATCAGGAGCCTCATCTTCAATCTTTTTGTTGGCTTTGAATGCAGCTTCTTTCTTTGGACCATATTGACCAAACTCTCTCATTTCAAAGGCAGTTAGAGTACTAAATATTTCCTCAATTGAATATTGATCCAAGTCTTTGGATTATTCAATGGTAGACACTTTATGACTGTAATATTTTGGGAGAGATCTAAAAACCTTTTTTATAATTCTAATTTCTTCTGCTTCTCCACCAAGACCAGTGATGCTAGTAAAAAATTCTTGGAACTAGAGCATATATCTTGAAATGTCTGCATCATCTATCATCCACAAGGTCTCAAATCTTCTCTAGAAGATCTACATCTTGGCTTGCTTTACTTTGGAATCTCATTCATAAATACTGTTAAAATTTTTCCAAGCATCTTTGGGAGAATTGCAATTCAATACCTTCAACAATTTTGAATCAACTAATCCACATAGAATAACATTATTGGCTTTAGCATTACATTCATACAATCTGGTTTTAGCAGGATTTGTGATAGGAGTGGTAGGAGCAACATAACCACTTTTTATTGAATCCCACACACCAAAACCAAGAGAGTTCAGGTGTCCTTCCATTCTCATCTTCCAATAGGATTAATTAGTCCCATCAAACCTAGGACCCTTGAATGATCCATCATGTGCCATCCCAAAACTTAACCCCTTCCAAAACTTGAAACTTTCAGCACAACTCAAACCCCTTTAGCAGATAAAGATACAACTTTAATCAAATAAATAATAGAGTAGATTATAGCACTTAGGATCTCTAACACCTTCAAAAAACCTAACCAATAAAATGTATAGAAATAATCAGATCAACAACAAAGAGATGAAAATAGAGAATACACACATGCACAAAAAGGCACCAAATTTTCTTGGAAAACCCAATGAGGGAAAAACCACGGTGACAATTAACTTGCAATATAAGGATCACTGCTAAAATAATTGTCAGAAGGCTCACTACCTAGGGCAAGATACAAATAGGACTTGCAACATTGAAGTACCAACCAACTCCAGGAGTAAGATACACAAACCTAATGAGATTCACTATCTCAAATTAGGAAACAAAATGATTTAAATAGAATTGCAAATATTACCAACGCAACACTCTGTTGACTTGGGCATTATAGCACAATTGATCTTTCCTTTCACAATATTTAGCACTATCTCTGCTAGATATTTAATGAGTCACACACACACACTTCTTTGAACTTGTACACTACCCCATCTTATTGCAAATGAAATGATCTTGCATTTATATCCACCATAACACTTTAGTTCTTCAATTAGGTCGGCCAAGAAGAGAATAATCAATGAATATAACTAGTCACCCACCAAAACACAATGCAGTCATATCACGAAGATAGAGAGGACCAAAATAGTATTAACACTTCTTTCAATGTGATCCAAAATGATTTACATGCAGGCGCACATGAACCTATGTCGGCATCAAGGAAACATGTGGATGAAACATTTGAAACACATAACCAGTCGGTCTATGAACTCTCTTTCAATTGAAATTACTTGATGTGGTCCTAAGCATGATATGTCAGCACCCAAATCTATCATGACACATTTCCCATTGTTGTCATAGTCCCCCAAGCACATGACACAAGAGAAGGAACAAGCTCTGTCAGCCGGATATCCATAAATAAACCAAAAATCCAACTCAAGACACAATGTGGTACCAAAGTAGCCAATAGCAACATATGGTCACATAGGGATGTTCCTTGAACATCCATCATTACTATACACATATTTCATTATGTCATGCCATCAACAACCACAAGAGACCAAGCAGGTACAGAAAACTCTATTCACCTAAAACACATAATACATAACCAAATAACGTAACATTAGTAGAACAACTTGCAGACCACATTAGCATATGATATTGGACCTAATACATTGCATAGACATTAAGAGAACATTCACCAAGCCAAAAGTGTAGGTACAACAATGCAGAGAAATGTGGATAATTTCTTATACTAGTCTAGACAACTAGAAACACTTCTAACCTTCTACAATTCACAAGAACCTCCTTGACAAATCAGGTGACCTGAAAAGATAGGGGTGCAACATACACAAAGCACTAACATTGAATACCAAACTGAAGACTAGAACTACAACAATACAAGAGTGCAAAGCATTCTCCTAGAAAAAATTCAATGCAACTTCCTGAACCAAAATCATTTGAGCAACTTACATAGAACAAAACTTCCTTTTAGTAGCACATATACTATCAAGAACATTAGGAGAGATCAAGAGACATAGTGTAGATCTTCAACAAGACCTCTCCAACATTAGTCATGCTTCCAATCCTCATCTTAATGCTGCTAATCTACATATGAATATATTAATATGAGAACAATTTTCCCAATAGAAATAATACATTATATGAACATCAACAGTCCTTCTTTGATAAGGCATGATATCAACCATGAACTGCTCTTTTGATAAGGCATGACATCCAACCATAAAATTATTCAATTCTTCTTTGATAAAGCATGATATCAACCATGAACCTCTCGTTTGATAAGGCATGACATCCAACCATGAACTTCTTCAATTCTTATTTGATAAGGCATGACGTCCAATCAGGAACTTCTTCAATTCTTCTCTGGTAAGGCATGGCATTCAACTATGAAATTTGTCACCAATGTTAGCCATGTTGTGAAATTATGTCTCAACCTTGCAGATATAACAATTATTGTTGATAGGCGAAATGGTTTTGTTGCTTAAGTCGCGGGGTTCCATGTTTTCCTAACCTAAGTCACGAGGTTTTAAAGTTTCATAACCTCCTGAATTAGCGATCTCTTTGTTGTTGGAATGTCACAGGTTTTCAAAACTTTATAACCTATGACATGAGGTTTTGAGGTTTCGATTTTTAGTGACTTAGCGATCTCTTTGTTTTCGGCATGTCGCAGGTTTTCAGAACTTCATAACCTCCGATATGAGGTTCTAAGGTTCATATTTTTAGTGACTTAGTGATGGAGCAATAAGGAGGAAGCGCTTTGAGTGGGACCCAACCATGATGAGCGTTGACGTAGCTTAAGGTGGGACTTGATAGACTAACGATGGAGTTTGGTGACGTGTGACGACAAGTGGCGAATGGAGTGATGGTCTATTGTGTCATTGGCAGAGTTGATACATTGTAAATCTAGACTGTTAATTATTAGGGTTTAGATCTAACAGTGGATATTTTTGTTGGATTTTCTTTCCGTATAATGTAACTCTATTTTTATGAGGGTGTTGTGTTATGGCTATGATACAGTGAGCGACGAGATTCTGTTAGCATTCATGTTGTCTCTTGATCTCTGAGTGGTGATACTCCTGTGAGAAGCTTGCTCTACAAGTATATTGTAATCCTTGTGATTTACTGAATAATATATTGTGTGGATTTTGAAGTGTGGGGTTTTTCTTCCGAAAGGGTTTTCCCCATGTAAATCATTGTGTCGTGGTACACATGATATTTATGTTTAATATTCTTGTTTAAGTTTATGTAACAATTAAAGTTCTGTAAAAGTTTTGCATTATTCTCCTCTCAAGATTAGGAGGTTTTTCCACTACCTTAGCTTCCTTACAAGTGGTATCAGAGCTTGATCACCTTTGGTTTCAGTTGTGGGTTCTTGGGTTTTTTAAACTAATCTAGTTTTGAGTGGGAGTTTGTGTAGAAGACACTTTGTGATCTTGTTACAGGAATTTTTAGATGGCAAGTTCATTAGGGAGAATAGAGGTGGATAATTTTTTTAGAAATAATTTTGAAATATAGAAGTTGAAGATGGAGGATCTATTGATAGATTGAGATCTATGGGATGTTGATAATGAGAATGTTTCAAGGCCTACAAATCCTACTCTAGCTGATCAATATGATGTTACGGACCGTAAAGCCAAGAGTCTAATCAGATTGTGCCTGGAAGACTCTATTTTAATCAATGTCCATGAAGAGACCTCTGCACAGAAACTATGGAAGAATCTTGGTGAGATGTATCAAGACAAATATTTAGTGAACAAGATTTTGTTGAGGAAGAAATTGTATTCCTCAAGAATGGAAGAGTGTGGATAGATTACTGAACACCTAGAAGCATTCAATATTTATGTGGCTCAATTGGTGCCAAAATGGATGAGGAAGAGAAATGACAGATCTTGATTTATTCTTTGCCTGATTCATGGGATTCTCTTGTTACGGCTATTGGGAGTACTTCTATTATATTCAAGATTGAAGATGTAGTGGGTTATTTTCTTTCTGAAGAGATGAGGTGGAAGGTATCCATCAATTCTAAGGAGGCCCTGAATGTTCGTGGAAGACCTAAGGAAAAGGAAAGAAGAATGAGAAGTGTGATAAATCCAAGTCTAGGGGGAGATATAATTCTCCTAGAAAGTCCAAAGTTATTTGTTGAAACTGTGGTAAGCCTGGACATGTTCGTAAGGACTGCAAAGAAGAAAAGAAGGAGAAAAAGAAGAAATTTTATTTTGATTCTAAGTCCAAGAAGGGAGATGGTGACACATTTATTGCAGATTCAGCAACTCATGCAGGTAATGATGCATGGTTAATTGACTTAGGTGCATATTTCCATATATGAACTTTAATAAAGATTGGTTTTCTGAATATGAATAATTTGATGGCTCAGTAAGGTGTAATTGGGTGATGATTCTCATTTAGACATTGTTGGTCATGGTGAAGTTAAAATCATGTTTCCTGATGGTAGAGTAAAAAGGATTAATGGTGTGTTGCATATCCCTAGTTTAGCATGAAATCTATTATCTATGAGAAAACTAATAGATGCGGGTGTGCAAGTAGTATTTTATAATCCACGATGTAAGATAGTTAGAGGTGTTATGGTGATTGCTAGAGGTGTCAGATATGGTACATTGTATAAGCTTGATGCATGCATTGTTGAGTGCAATAGTACTTCTATGAAAAGAAAGTTTGTGGAAGAAGTGAGGGTTTCACCTTCAACAGATGGTCATGGATTTTTGGTACCCAAGGGTGCTCTTTCATCTGAAGCACAACTAACTATAGAGAAAAATATGTTATGGCACCAGAGACTTGGCCACATTGGAGAAAAGGGTCTAAGGACTTTGAAAAATAAAAACCTTGTTGAAGGTTTGTTTGATTATAAGCTTGAATTTGATTTATGTGAGCATTGTATTTATATGGAAAACAAAGCTGCATCCTATTTTACTCGAGTTCTCATAAATCTTATCGTGTATTGGATCTTATTCATTCTGATGTGTTTTTTCTTGTAGATGTTCTTCAATTTGTAAATCCATATATTATGTTTCATTTATTGATGATTATAGTAGAAGGACACGGGTATATTTTCTAAAGAGTAAATTTGAAGTTTTCAGTCGATTTAAAGAATTTAAAGCAATGGTTGAGCTGCAGACTAGAAGGAAAATAAAGTATTTGAGGACTTATAATGGCGGTGAATTTTTCTCTAATGATTTTGATAGATTCTATAAAGATTGTGGTATTTATAGACATAAGACAACTCTGTATTCTCCACCATAGAATGGAGTTGCAGAAAGAATGAATAGGACACTGATGGAGAAGGCTAGGAGTATGTTGAGTGGTGTTGGCCTAGAACAAAGGTTTTGGGCTGAAGCTATTGCCACTACCTGTTACTTGATTAATAGGTCTCCTACATCATCTCTTCTTGATAAGACTCCTATATAGGCATGGTTGGGTCGTAAGAATTCATTAAGACATCTTAGATTTTTTGGTTGTGAGGCATATGCACATGTACCAAAGGAGAAGAGAACAAAGTTGTAGAACAAGGTTGTGAAATGTATCTTCATCGGATATAGTTATGGTGTCAAAGGATACAAGCTTTGGGATCTTGTTGCACATAAGGTAATACACAGTAGAAGTGTTATTTTTAGAGAAACTAAGCCTTATTCTATTATAATGTAGCCAAAACAAAGTAAATAGGAAGATGTGATTCAATTTCCTTCTACACCTCAGAAAGTTGAATAGAAGCCCAAGGATAGACAAGAAGTTAAGGAGAGCTCATCTAGCTCTGAATCTTCAGAGGAGGAGGAGGAACCTCCAACTCAGTTTTTTTATGGGTATACAAGGCATAGACAACCACTCGAAAGGTATTCACCTAATGATTGGAGATGTATTTTTTATCTGAATAATAACATGGATGAACCCAAATTTGTTGAAGAGGCATTAGGTATGAATGATGCATAATCCTAGAAGATTGCTATGAATGAAGAAATTTCATCTTTGAAAAAGAATGATACATAGGATCTTGTACCATTGCTTGAAGGACGGAAACCTGTTGGTTGCAAATGGGTGTTCAAGAAAAAGATTGGTTCAGATGGAGGTATTGAGAAGTACAAAGAAAGGTTGGTAATGAAGGGTCTCTCAAGTTGAGGGTGTTGATTATGGTAAGATATTTTCTCTTGTTGCAAAAATGACATCCATTATATTTTTACTTTCTATTTTTTCTGCTTATGATTTAGACGTTGAGAAAATGGACGTGAAAACTACTTTCCTTCATGGTGATTTGGAGGATATTTATATGAAATAACCAGAGCACTATGTGGTGAAAGGAAAAGGTATGATTTCAGAACTGAAATCTCAACTTGCTGCTAAATTTGAAATGAAAGATCTTGGTGTAGTGAAACATATTCTTGGGATGGAAATTAAAAGAGATAGAGTGAACAAAAAGCTATGGCTTGGCCAAAGTAAGTATGTCAATTCAATTTTACAAAGATTTAACATGCAGGATTGTAGACCATTGTGTGTTCCTGTCTTAGTTGGAACAAAGTTATCTATTTCGAATTGTCCCACATCCCCATTGGAGATGGAAGACATGATTAGAGTGCCTTGCCAGAGTGCAGTTGGAAGTTGGATGTATGTTATGGTTTGTACTAGATGAGACATTACCCAAGTAGTCTTTCAGATATTTGCATGGTACCTCAGATTATTCCCTATGTTATCATAGTAATGTGACTGAAGGCGAGATTTCCCTTGATATTCATGGTTATGTGGATTTAGATTGGGTAGGTGATGTTGATAGTAGATGATCCACCAGTTCTTACATGTTTACATTATTTGGTGGTGCAATCAGTTGGATGAGCAAGCAATAGACCATGGTTGCTTTGTCCACTGGTGAAGCAGAGTATATGGTAGCTACTCATGCTTGTAAATAATTCATTTGGATTAAGAGATTATGTTAAGATATAAGAATAAAATAAGGCGTAGTGACAGTCAGAGTGTGATATGTCTAGCCAAGCACATTGATGTATAGTATCATTTTGTTTGAGATATGGTCGAATATGGCAAGGTGAATTTGCTTAAGGTAGAGACTGTGGTGAATGTTGTTGATTCTTTAACTAAGCTAGTGAGCACAGAGAATTTTAGATGGTGTTCAAAGATGTTGCACCTTTTGGCCCCTAGCAATTAAGAGACAATATTTACTCCCTCCTGTTTCCCTTGCAACATGTTCGACAAGTGGGAGATTTTATTGGAAATTATGTCTCAACCTTGCAATTATAATAGTTATTGTTGATAGGCAAAATGGTTTTGTTTCTTAAGTCATGGGGTTCCAAGTTTTCCTAACCTAAGTCACAGGGTTGTAAAGTTCCATAACCTCTTGACTTAGTGATCTCTTTATTGTCAGAATGTCACGGGTTATTAGAACTTCGTAACCTCTAACATGAGGTTCTAAGGTTCATATTTTTAGTGACTTAGCGATCTCTTTGTTGTCGACATCTCACAGATTTTTAGAACTTTGTAGCCTCCGACATGAGGTTCTGAGGTTTGGATTTTTAGTGACTTAGTGATGGAGTGATAAGGAGAAAGGAAGCCCTCTGAGTGGGACCCAGCCATGATGACCATTGTTGTAGCTTAAGGTGGGACCTGATAGACTGACGATGGAGTTTGGTGATATGTAACGATAAGTGGTGAATGGAGTGATGGTCTATTGTGTCATCGACTGAGTTGATACATTATAAATCTAGACCACTAATTATTAGGTTTAGATCTAACGGTAGATATTTTGTTGTCCTGTCTTTCCCTAGAATGTAACTGTAGGCACGTAAAATATACATGCACCTGATTCTGATCCTACTAACATCGTTTCGTCTTGAATCATACTCCCAGCTTATCAACACCTTTCATCCCTTAATTAAATAAATCATTATTTATTTAATTAGGTCTTTCTCCTCTGGTGATTAAATTAATCAATTATTTAATTTAATTAATCATCTTTATCTGTTCATTTAAATAATTCATTTTATTTAAATTAAATCTCTAAAGTCCTCTTATTAAATTGAATAAATTAAAACATTATTTAATTTAATCTAACATATTCCTCCTTATTTAAATAAATCAAAATCATTTATTTAATTTATCATTTCCTCTCAATTTGATTTAAATCAATTCATAAATTTAAGTCTAAATTGTCACATCTCCTAATTCCTCATTAAATTAATCAAATATTTGATTAAGTTAATCCCTATCACTAAAATCGTCTAGAGAATGCAACTTGCACAATAAATCAATTACTTTGATTTATTTAATTGCCTATTTTCTCTCAACATGGCATCAAAAGGGAATATTCCCTCAATTTGAATTCAAAATTCAAATGGGCTTGGTCCTTCCAACAAGGCATTCAATGCCTCTTACATGTCCTTGTGCATTGAGCCAAGTGACATTAACTCCATTCTTCTCTCCCCCCAACATGCCATCTCACAAATTCAAATTTGAATCCAATGGCATTTATCATGCACATTGACCAAAATGTGCTCATTCCTCAACCATTCACATCTTGACAAGTGGCGCTTGGCCATTGAATGTTGAATGATCCCACATTGCTTATTTTTACTCATTCTTCCAAGATTGGAAATCTATAAATGAGAGACTCTTCCTCTCATTCAATCATCCATAATTTGAGTAAACTTACTATACTCAAATCCATCATGATCCACAATCATATGCAAAGTTACTCTCTTCACATTAAGAGCTAATTTTTCCCATTTCAATCAACCATTAATAATCTTTGAAGATTTGCAACAAGGTTATGCTCAAATCTCTTTGGAGATTTGACCATTGCTCAATCAATCAACATTTCAACTTAGGAATTGGGAAAGGGCCAATTGCAACACTTCATTGGCACCAATTCCCCCATGGGACCACTAATCTATTGGCTTAATTAGGATTTAGTTTGATTTCTTGTTTTGTGTTCTTCATCATTTTTCCTAATTTTAGTTTGAATAGATGGATTTTATGGGGAGTCTCTCATACTTGTTTACATGCATTTGATCTAACAATTAATGTGTTTTGTTTCTATTGTGCATTTTTCAGGTTTAGGGGTTCACAGTAACTATATTTTTATGAAGGCGCTACATTATGGTTGTGGTACGGTGATCGATGAGAGTCTATTAGCAATCATGTTGTCTCTTGATCTCTGAGTGGTGATATGTTCCTGTGAGAAGCTTGCTCTGCAATTATATTGTAATCCTTGTGATTTACTAAATAATATATTGGGAGGCTTTTGAAGTGTGGCATTTTTCTCCTGAAAGGGTTTTCCCCACATAAATCATTGTTTCATGGTATGCATGATATTTATGTTTATTCTTGTTTAACATTATGTAACTGTTAAAGATCTGTAAAATTTTTGCATTATTCTCCTCTCAAGATTAGTGTATGAAGTTGTTCTACTACCTTAGCTTCCTTAGATTCCTTACAATCTCAAACTGAATATAACAAAGACAACCAATGCCAAGGACTAACAACATGTTACACGATTGGTGACTTCAATTACAACTAGTAAATATCTGCCAACAATTTCCTTAGTGTTAACATCAATGGAAACCATCGGTGTTGACAATAACACAATTATCAATGTTGACATCAATGAGAACAACTGCCAATAGTGAATTAGAATAATGGCTATGTAAATTTGATAGAGGAGATAGTGAGGGAGAGATGGAGAGGAATAAATAGAGAGATAGAAATGAAGATTGAGAGTGAGAGATAGAGAAAAGGATATAGATGGCCAAATAGAATAACAACTATATATTCATTTTAAATGTTAGGCATAACATGAACATTAAAATGCATGTGTGTTATGGATTGATAGTGAATGAGCTTAAGATCGGTCACTACCAAGCCATAATACAAATGTGTTATAATGCAAGTGTGTTATAACACACTCGTGTTATGCCTTAGATGGACCAAAAAGTGGTTGTGGCTACTTTTTTATCCCCCATATTTCTACGCAACCCCCCAAGAAGGATGGAGAATGATGTGTGTGCATTGATTCAAAATCCATTAATAAAATAATAATAAATTATAAAGTTTAATTACTCTAAATAGATGACTTAATGTATTTCCTAAGTAGAGATAAATAATTCACAAACATATATTTGAAGAGTAGATATCACAAAATTTTAATTAGAGGAAAGGATTGATTGAAAATTAAATTTTAAATAATGATGGGCTGTATGAGTGGCTTGTTATGTCATTTGAACTAACTAGTACACAGATAATATTCAAGAGGTTAATAAACAAAGTGTTGTTCATCCATTTCTTGGTAATTTTATTCTATTTTATTTGGATGAAATATTGATTTTTATAAGAGCAAATGAATATAACTTGATCTATTTGAGATTAGTTTCATAAAGATGGAAAGAAGGAAAAAATATAGTCATATAAAAAGAGAGTTAATGTATTTGGTCAAGTTATAATTTCCTACAAAAGGTTTGTGTATATAACTTAAAAGGTGAAGGGTATAGTGGATTAGCCATCACTACAAAGAATATTTGAGGTAAGAATTTTTCAATGGTTTAATTATTTTTTTATAAAATATTTAGCATGAAAATTATAAGCATGTGTGCACCTATTAGAGAAGCAAACGAAGTTTCATAAGAATTAGTTTCATTGATAATTGTAATAGAGAATATATTTTATCCTTTAACTTAACAAGTTATAGAATAATCAGTTCTGGCATTGTCAAATTTAAATAAGGTATTTGTTAGCCACTTAAGGACTCAAGATCCTAGGATCACTTGCAAAAATCATAATAACCTTCTTCAAGAGAGAAAATTAAGAGAATAAATTTGTAATAATGGGTGGAAATATATTAGATAAAATTTGATCAATATGTAATACAATGCAATGACAACATTTGTCATGGATTTACAAATGAGGACTCATTGGTTATACAACCAAGGTGAGACATAGGATTGGACAAGATCGATACAAGTTCCTTAATCCTATGACATGAGACAAATAATATTAAATTACCTAGGACACAATAAGTAGATGACATAAGTAAATAAAATATAATATCAACTAATACTTGTAGAAAGATTCCTAGGACCTACTAGGTGAACTAGTTAGGTAAAATACCATATTCACACCAACAAACTTTCAAGTGGACTATAATGAAAGTAGAATAATGATAATATTTTTGAGCCAAGAAGGTGCCCCCTTTGCATATTTTAGTGAGATGTTAAATGAAACAAACAAGTACTCAATTTATAACAAATAATTTTATGCAAATATTAAAACATTTAAAATAGAGGAATTATTTCTACCTAAATAGTTTGATCTATTCACAAATCATTAGAAATTTTATAAACAACCAAGATAAGTTGAGCCAAAATAAAATGGCATGGATTATATCTTTAAATCTATTCACTTGTTTGAATGTGTGGGATTGGTGGATCAAATTTGGTAGTCAATACATTGAGTAGAAGATTTCTTTGTTGTTAAATGAGGATATATAATTTGTTGGGTTTAACTCCATGAAAGAGTTATATTAGTATATCTCAAATTTTAGAGAGAAATGGATAGCATAGAAGAGCCCAATCGACATGTAAAAAGATCCATAGTTATAATTTTTTAAAATGGTTTGATGTTTAAATGGTAGCAATTTTGCATATCTCAAAGTTCATTGAGAAAAAATTTAATAAGAGATATCCATAGTGTAGGTCTTGGTAGATATTTTTAGGTAGATAAAACATTCACACAACTATATGTGAGTTATTATTGACTAAAAATGAGTTTTATGTTAAGAATGTTGTTTATAATTATAGATTTTGATATCATGTCAAAGGAAAGAGTCAAAATATAGGTTTATATCAACCATTATCTATATAAAAGAAACTATGGGAAGATGTGAGCATATTTTTTATTCTTGGGCTACAAAGAACTAAGCGAGGTAATGATTCTATTTTTCCTATTTTAGATAGATTTTAATATGACACACTTTCTATGTTATAAGAACCAAGTGGTTCCAAACATTTTCTACATTATTATTTAGAGATATAGTTATATTATATTGTTTGTCAAAAAGTGTTGTTTTAGGTAGAGATATAAATTTTTGAAGTCATTTTGACATGCCTTGTGCAATAAGTTGAATACAAAATTAAATTTTAACTTAGTCTTTTATCCATAAATGGATAGGAAAACAAAGATTTTTAATAGAAGTAAAAATTTTATTGAGATGTTTGGTTGAAAAGAAGCCAAATCGATATGATACAATGATTGCACAAGTTGAATTTTCATATAACAACTCAACTAACAAGATTAAATCAAAGAGACCTGAAATTGTGTAGGGTTACAACTAAAGAGGGATAGATGAACTGAGATGTATTATAAATTTTGGAAGGAAAAGTGTTATAATGGAAAAAATTACTAGGTACATGCATGATTTGCACAACAAAGTAAGAATATTTTTGGAGAAAAATACAATGAGATACAAGAAACATGATAATAGCAAGAAGAAAGAACAAAAACAAATGAAGTTATAGAATTTGTTTTATTTAAGTTGAAAAAGGAACTATTTCCCTAGAATTGATATTAGGTTGAGATGGAAAAAAATGGACCTTGTCTGCTTTGAAGAAAATTCATAGAGTAAATATTTTGACGTAGAGCTCCCAAAAGGAGTGGATATCTCTCCAATTTTTAATCTATCAAATTTTTATTTTGTTGCTTTTAAGGGAAAAAAACCAGAGGTATAGTTTTAGATTTTTCATAAAAAGAGTAGATACAATAGTTACCTTGTAAAAACATAATCGAAGTAATTTATAGATTCATACGAGATCTAAAAGAGTATAAGAATATAGTATAGTGAATACTTAGTAAAATGAAAGAACAATTGAAGAAGTAATGTGGATGATATCTTTGAAGTTGCTAAATATGAAATCTCAATTATAAATTTCATAAAATATTCATGAACCTCAACTTGATGGTACATTTCACTTACCTAGAATATCTAATAGAAGAACATCTAGATTCACAACCAATCCCATATTATCTAAAAATAACATAAGGTTTGAGATAAAAATAAAATAAAAATTGTGTGTGTTTCTATTGGAATGACATATTTTGCAAAAATAAAAAAATATATATATATATTTCAACTAATTTCAATGGTAGCAAGAAATATATAATGCATATTCAACAACAATTGAGAGTTCAATTGCATATCATATTTGTGTAGCCCTTAGAAACCATGTTCTTGCCTTTGGCACACAAATTTGAAGTCGTAGTTGAGAATATTGTGTCATGTCAATTAACAATATTCAAGCCTAATAATGGATTCATCATTAGCCAAGCGCTAATGGATTTGATCCCTTATCATCAAACACTACAAATCCTCATTATTGCAATGCATTATGGCATTTTCTTAAGCAAGTTGGATTTCTAAATTTTATGTTTTATTGTAATATATATACTCTTCAAATTTAATGCTTAAAATGATTAATATTAATAAATATGATAATTTAATTTACGTTTTTGAGTTAATTTTTATGTACTCATAAAAAAACTTACAAGAAAAAAATATTAAATTAAATTTTAGTAAAATCATATGCTTATACAAACAAGGATTCTACAATAACATCATAGGACATCATATCATAAACAGACAATTTTTTTAATTTTTAAAAACTATTGCAAAACCAATATTTTCTTAAAAAAATCAAACTTAAAAATCAATTTATAACCATAAAAAATAACATATAATTTATATCAATATAAAAGTAACATCATTCTACAATAACATCATAGGACCTTATATCATAACATATAAATTTTTTATTTTCTATGTTTTTTTTATTGGAATGACATATTTTGAGAAAATTAGGAAGTTCAAAAATATCTCAACTAACTTCAATGGTAGTAAGAAAGATATAATGCATATTCAACAACAATTGAGAGTTCAATTACATCTAGTATTTGTGTAGCCCTTAGAGACCACATTCTTGCCTAAATGGTATATAAATTTGAAGTTGTGGTTGAGAATATTATGTCATGTTAATTAAGAGTGGTCAAGCCTAATAATAGCTTCATCATTAGTTAAGGATCAATGGATTTGATCTTTTACCATCAAAAACTGAAAATTCTCATTATTGCAATGCATTGTGGCATTTTCTTAAGCAACCCATATTTCTAAATTTTATGTTATATTATAATATACACTCTTCAAATTTAATTCTTAAAATGATTAATATTAATAAATGTGCCAATTTAACTTATGTTTTTTTAATTAATTTTTTTATGTATTGAAAAAAACGTACATGAAAAATTATACAATTCATTTTACTAAAATCATATATATATACAAACAAAAATTCTACAATAACATCATAAAACTTCATATCATGCAAGTTTTTAATTTTTAAAAACTATTACATAACCAATATTTTATTAAAAAATTCTAACTTAAAAATTAATTTATAACTATTAAAAATAAAATATAATACATGAATATAAAAATAAAAGAAATTGAATCAAAAAATTAAAAATATGCATACACGTAAATATGGAAAAAGTGAAAGGAGCAAAAGAAAGATAAATTGTAGAGATAAGTTATGAGATGGAGTGCATGGGTGGGAAGAGGAGTGATGGAGAAGCAGACTCGAATGAGGATGCCCCAAATTTTTGATGGTCTGGGCCATTGTGGGCTTCATCTCTGGTTTTTGGTGGTCAGTTGTGTGTGGTTGACATTGGGACTACTCTTCTTGTGTGTCCTTTTTTTGCTTCGTCTAGTTGCTGGGTGGATGTGGATGTAGCTCAGGCTCTCCTTCTTCATAGCATTTTGTGTAATTGTTTTTCCTTTGTTGGCGTGGTTGCGTTCTCTGTGGGGGTACCACCGCTACAATCAAACTGTGACAAGAAATAACTCCACCTCCATAGGAGAACACACCACCTCAAAAGGTATTGTAATAGAGAAGAATAGTAGCAAGTAAATCACCTCTACAAATCCACAATCCCCAACTCTACCTCTAGAAGAGAGGGCTCCACCTCAATAGGATTAATCTTCACCTCAATAAAAGACTCATATTGAAGAAAAGAGAAAAGAGCTACCTAACCAATAGAAAGGAAAAACATGACATCCACCAGAAAATTGAGAAAAAGGGCGAGTAAGAGATTCACAAGGATAAACCCTGCACAAGCATTGAAGATAAAAATCTAGGCAAACAAGAATAACATGAAGAGCAACCCATCCAACCCAACCAAGAACACCATCAGCTGAAGAAACTCATCTGGAGCATGTACTACTCCAACATCTCCCTCTAGTCAAGACAAATTATAGAGATAAAAATATGAAAATGTTAATTTTTTAACAAATTTATTAAGTCATTATGTATCTAAATTTAGATATTCTTTTAACAATGTCATATGTGAAAGAAAGGGAACATGAACTCATCTAAGATAATAGGGAGATGGGCCCAAAGTAGGGTAGGTCAACTTTGGAGGTCCACGTGGACCAAAATTAAATTAAAATTTTCCCACCACGTCACCCTGCCACTTGTGCATCGACCTCAGTATTTTTTTTAAAATAATTTGAGCACCCCACCACCTGTCATGCATTGTTAAGTCCAAACTATCCAAAATGGGCCAATTTTTCCCTTCTCCCGAAAGTGGATCCCATCCACCTCCTTAATCGGATAAGTTATCTATGTATATTAGATTGGACGGTCGCATGGCAACAACAACCTCTCCACCCTAAACAGATAGTTTAGAACATTAATCGCTTGTCGCCTCCTTCGTTACCTCCACTGAAAAAAATTCCTTATGTGTTTAATCTGATTGTCGGGTGCATAGTTCAGACATCAAGGTTCATTCAATGCTCCAAATTCTTACATATCTCACTCACTCTCATTCCTTTTTTTTGCAAACATTCTCGAGTGTTTGTTTGGTTTGCACCCATACTAGTTCGGCTCTCCACGCTTCATTGTTCGACTCTTCACACTTCTTCATTTGGCTCTACACTCTCGAAAACTCCCTTTCTCTTTCAAGTGAGGTTATTAACCTCACTTAGTCTATACTAGTGTCTTTGAATATGACGGTATTCTACCTTGCACTTATTTTTTTCAAATAATTTCGTTGCAAAATTTTCTTTCAAAAAGATTCATAAAAAAAAATGTGGGGAGGGTTTCACTGGTTTTTTTTCTCTATACTCGTCCATGCACTCCTAATCTTCTCTTCTTCATTGCATTAAATTTACTCTACATTGTGCTTTTCATATTTTCTTCCTTATACGAAATATGAAATGGGTTTGATTGGTTTAATTTGTTTTTCATTACCATTAGACTTGTTCGATGAAATATGGAAAGGGTTTGATTGGTTTTCTTCCATGCACTTATATTCATGTGTTCTTCATTCCAGAAACTTTAACTCTACAATTTTTTTTCTACATTTGTTTGTTATTCATAGGGTTTTAACTCTACAATTTTCTTATAATATTCTCATGTTATTCTGAAATATGAAAATGTTATGTCTGGTTTTCATTTCGAAGATATTAAAGCATGCGATATTACTATTATGTTCTTCCATGCACAATAGTTTTGTCTACAAAATGCTTTTTTTATTTGATTGTTACTACCATACATGGAAAGGGTTTTACCGGTTCACAATTATATGGTTTTCTGTCATGCACTTGTATTTGTGTGTTCGACAATGCACAAACCTTAACTCTTCCATTTTCCTTTAATATTTTTTTGTTATTCCCAAATATGAAAATGGGCTCACTTGTTTTCATTTTGAAGATATATATATACATATTTATATATATACACATGTATATATATATACAAACATATAAATATATGTAAATGTATATATATATATATATATATGTTTATATATGTATTTGTATATGTACATATGTATGTAATTTTTTATGTATATATGTAATTGTTTATGTATTATTATGTTCTTCCATGCATAAATCTTATGTCTTTGAAATGCTTTTTTTATTTTATTGTCACTACCATACATGGAAAGGGTTTCACTGGTTCACAATTACAAGGTTTCCTTCCATGCACTTGTATTCATGTGTTCGAAAATGCACAAACCTTAACTATGCCATTTTCCTTTAATATTATTTTGTTATTCCCAAATATGAAAATGGGTTCACTTGTTTTCATTTCGAACATATATATATGTGTGTGTATGTGTGTGTGTGTGTGTGTGTGTAGATACATGTATATGTATATATGTTTATATATATATGAAAATATATGTATTCGTATATGTATATGTATGTAATTGTTTATGTATATGGGCAGGTGCAAAAAGATGGGGGCCAAATTGTGGCCAAATTTAAAAAAAGGTCTGATAGCTCATAACACGAGCGTGTTATGGCTTGGTGTACCAATCCTAAGGCTCATCCACACTAATCCTATTTTTTTCTCACATTATGAGCCATTAAAAAAAGAAAAAGAAAATAGAGCTCATTTGTATTGTGACTGTTTTCTTCTCTACCCATAGCCAAAAGCCCTTCTTTTTCATGCTCGCATTCTAGGAGGAGTGAATCTTGAAATTTTTTCATCAATTTGTTTCTATTTTGTCACCAGGATGCCGCCACATCAACAAGGAGATCGAAGAGGTAAGGATTGTTTATTTTTTGTTGTGAATTTGTTACTTTTAGGTTTTTTTTGATATTCATTTGTTGAATTTGTAGGAGATGATAATGATCCTGGAAACCCTCTTGAAAACCCTCTTGAAAATCCTCAATAACCAGATCAATAATAATGTGAACAAAATCCTCAAGTTCAACAACCACAACAACAATCTCCTCCACCAATCCCTCAACATCCTGCTAGCACTCAGCAAAATTTAATGAGTGAAATTGAAAACAATTAAAAACAAATTGAGAAGTTAATCATGAGATTGAACGATCCAAATGGTTCAACCATGGATAGAAAAACACTTGCAAATTCACTTAAATAAATGTTAAAACACATAGATGTAATCAACAAACAATTAGGTGGTTGGCAAGATAGGAGGTAGGTAGCTAGGAATTTTTACCGGGATAATTATCATATAAATATGTAAAAGATCTAAAAATTACAAAATTTGATTTGTGCTCATTATTCACCAACCCACACAAAAATCAAAATCATAGCCTCAATGCAAAGAGGTTTGCTATCCATTGGTGTCACCACCAACAAATTAGGAACTTTATTTGGGATAGGTGGTACATGGTTTTTGATTACCCACCATGCAATAATTGTGAAGTCCCCAAATATTTTCTGAGGAAACTATACTGTGAGTTCATCCTTCACAAAATCCCAAAAAAAAATTATGAGCGACTTCCAGGGGAGAGGTGGGGGGTCGGCTCAAGATAGACCCAGTGCACAACATGATCCTAGGCGGTAAGCAAGATGACCTCTCGTTGGACCGCCTCATGAGAACATCGTTATCCCTTCCATCATGAAGGAGAGTGCCCAGGTAGACACTTTGCAGGCCATCGGCTCTTTGACCCAAAATGTCATCCAACATGCCATCACTATACTACAACACAATCCAGGGGGGTCTTCGAGTGGTGGGCTTCGATCCCATTTATGTCAGACTTGCGGGGTGATTTGTTCATATGACCCCACTGACACTCAAGAGGATATTATGCAGGATATGTCTGCAACTATGGAGATGGCGAGGTCATCTTACATTTTGAATGAGGCTTATGGCATTGATACTCAGGTAAATGTTAGCATGTTCATTGAATTTAATGTATTAACTTTCAATTTTGAAATGCAAGATTAACTAATTTAGTTTTATGATTTTAATAAAATTTTAGGGTCGCATTGTTGATACTGGATACACTGGCCCTACACCTCCTTATTACTCCATTGCATCTACCATTGAGGTATGTAACTAGTAAACAATTATAAATTTATTACATTTGAATATCGTTGTTATATGAATGGTATTCTAATATCCTATTTGGGATGTTCTATAGGCTAATATTGGAGATTTTGTGGGAACACCTCATAGTGCCAGTTGATTTAGACAAACCTACAGATAGGTAAAATAATAAAGAGTTTAACTAATGAATTGTACTTAATAGATTTGTGTAGTTTATATTCATATTGTTGATTACATTGCATTGCTCATCTTTCAAAATCAAAGCATTACTTGACATTCCATAACTAATAACTAGATGTTGATAGATGACAAAATTTCAAGTACAATATAGTTGTTTAGAAATTCAACATAAGCAGTGATGCAATTACTTCACATAGAATAAGTAATAAGTAGGAGCAACTTCCAATTGCATTTGCTTGTCATGGTATTCCATGAGACCACTTTTTATTGAGGAATCTTTTCAAACAATTCACTACCAAATAGTAAGCAATAGTATAGAAAAGGCAATGAGTTGTTTGAAAAAATTCCTCAAAGAAATGTGGTTTCATGGTGATGTCCATCACCATGAGACCAAATTTCTTTGAGGAATTTTTCCAAATAGCTCACCACCTTTTCTATGCTACCACATTTTCCATGCATGTCAGACCAAAGAATTTTATCAAGCAATTCATTTCCTTGCTGCTATGGCTAAAATCCTTAAAAAGGTTCTTTCCAACAAACTATGAATGCTTGGAAAAAATCTATCAAATCATAATAGTAAGAAATAGCATAGACAAGGTAGTGAGTAGTTTGAAAAATGCCTCAAAGAAATGCAGTCTTATGGTGATGGAATGCCATTCCATCACATTTCTTTGAGGCATTTTTTCAAACAACTCACTAAATTTTCTATGCTACCACATTTTCCATACATGTGTGCCAAAGCATTTTATCAAACCACTCACTTCCTTGCTAAAATCCTAAAATAGGTGATTTCCAACAAACTATGGATGCTTGGAAAAAAATATCAAAGCATAATAGTAAGCAATATCATAGTCAAGGTAGTGAGTAGTATGAAAAAATTCCTTGAATAAATATGGTCTCATGGTGATGGAAATCCATTCCCTTACCATGAGACCACATTTCTCTGAGGCATTTTTTCAAACAACTCACTGCTTGAAGAATAGAAACCAACCCTTTTGCCAAATTCCCCTCAAAATTCTTTTCAAGGTCCTTATCCTCATCCTCAATTTACCAATCCATGGAACCTTCAACCTTTTATTCCACTTGTTCATGTCCCCACCACTCCCTCTTCCTGTCATGATCACCCTCCATCTCATAACCAAGACCACACTATACCATCCACCCCATCCCAACATAATACCATAGAGAAGGCAATGAACCGTTTGAAAAAATGCCTCAAAGAAATGTGGTCTTATGGTGATGGAATTCCATGAAACGCTTGTTTGTAATGAAATTCCATCACCATGAGACCCCATTTCTTTGAGGATTTTTTTCAAAAAATTCATTGCCTTCTCTATGCTACCACATTTATCGTACATGTATATGAAAGCATTTTATCAAATTGTTCACCGCCTTGCTACTATGGGTAAAAGCCTAAAAATAGGTGCTTTCGAAAAAGCTATGGATAGGGAAAATAGTAAAAAATATATAGTTTAATAAGTACTTCAAATTTTGTTCATTATCCCATACATTATAAGCCATGACTTGGATCGTTATTGTAGTTTTCGTGATTGAATAATTTGTTGTTTTACTTTTAGATGTTGGAAGCGGATACACCTCTGAATGTTCATAGGGAAATGGAGCTCAGTGTTTCATCTACTATAGACTCCTTGATGGATCTCATGGAGGAGGTATGAGGCAGATTACTATATTTTAATTTACATTCGTTGTTATAAATGTTAGTGAAAAATCAGACCATTATTGATTCATAGTTTAATTTGTCTTTGGATGGTTTCTACAGGGCTTCAGCACACCACAACATGGGCATGCAAATATTTCCCTCAAGGAGAGAGATCATCTACTGATAGTAAGTGGTTATTTTGTTAAATATATTATTTTTATAGTGTAATTTCTATATATTAATGTTTTTACTTCTTATTGTAACAGATAAAGCTTGACTATGAACTAAACCCTAGGAGGAGCACCAAGATCACTCCTCGGCCTCAGAATAAATGAGTGACAGACCTATCACCATCTGACCGACAATAAAGGGGAAAGAATTTGTTTCAAGAGGATGCAGAGCAATGACTTTTGATTCTAGAGCCCTTTGATGTATGGCTATATGGAATTTTTGTACAATTTTGTATTGGATATATTTGACATTGTATGCCTATATGGAATTATTGTAAGCCTATATGGATATTTTGTATATATTTTATACTTATATTGATATATATTGATGTATGCCTGCATGGCTATTTGGTTAATACAAATATTTTTTATCGACGGTTTCAATATTTGCATTATAAATCCATAGTTCAATAGGTATGAGTTACGTGTATTCAGGTGTATAATTTACAACGTACATGTATACTTTGTGACTTACGTGTATTCCAATGTATACTTTGTGACTTATGTGTTTTCATGTGTATACCTTGTATTCATGCATATACTTTTTATTAATTTGCATACACCATGTATTCATGTGTATACTTCAAGGCTTATGTGTTTTTGAGCACTTGTGCTTCCCTTATTCACATGTATGCTTCACTTATTCGTGTGTATACTTATTAATTGGTTAGCCCTAGAATTGATCATTGTTTTCCTTCATGGTTTGTCTTGAATATTTATTATTTGATGCTAAACAACTTCAATATTTCTAGGATACTAGTAGAGTTACAAATTACAAAATTGCACAAATTGAAAAGAAAAGATTAACTGTAAATAAATGCACCAATTATTAACTTGATAATTGATTAAGAATGAGTATTATATATCAAGAGATGAGCCTTCTAGAATGGTAACTTCCAACTAGAAAATAGGAAAATCATTCCCAATACTTTGAAAGCAATAATCCACCCAAAATTGCAATGAGAGAGAATGATTATTTAAGATCCTTGACCAATGTATTTCTTAATGATCCCTTTTTCTTACATATCTCAATTCAGTTAAATCCGAAGATTTCAATGAAATTCTTTATCTAAAAGCAAAAAACACATTTTCAATTGGTATTCTATGAGATATTTCATAAAAAGATTCCAGTATATTTAATCTTTTGATTAGAATAAGTCAATTAAGCAAAGGATACATAATCTTCACAACACTTGCAAAACATAATATTCATAGTAGATCATGAGTAGTTAATTTTTTGACACATTATAATACAAATATTTATCTTGAATAGTCTTTAAACATTTTCACAACATAATCCTCATAGTACATAATGAATTGTTATGTTCCTGATCCATCACCATATAAACACATTGAAAGATGTATATGTCAATTTTTTGCAATATTATTTCTTGTATAGGAAATGGACTTGGGAGAAAGATTTATAATTTATAATACAAATAAGAAATAGAATCAAGGGCGAAAACTTTATTTATCACACAAAATAATAAATGTACATGATAGCATCACTTGTTTCTCTTAGACTTCGATTTCCAAGCATAGAAAATAATTTCAAATAAAAACGACAAAATGCTTCACAACCAAAGTTGTTAATTGAGGAAAAATAAAATATTTCCAAATTCCACCATTGTACACATTTACAATTGGTTGTATATTATTGTAAGGGAAAGGAGGATAATTGAAAAATTTCTTGCGCTTGATAGACTTGAGGATGATCATATGTTTTTTGTGTGGAAAACTCAAACTTCTCAACTATCATGTGAATGTTTCTCTTTTCAATTGTTTTAAATGCCATCATAAGGGATTGAGCCAATTGAACATAGGTCGAAGTGATTCGATGTGTTTGAATGTGAAAGAGGACCATACCTAGCATAAATGTACCAATTGGGATGTGTTGGAATAGTTCATTTGGTCATAAGAGTTGAAAAATGAAAGTTGCACCACTTTGCAACTTTACACTGCTTGTATTTGACATTTTTTCCATCAAGTGAAAACTAGACATCATGAAAATATGACTCTTTAAGATAACACAAAATGAGAGAGATTATTGTAGAGGGGCCTAACGTGATCTTGTAGGGTTAGATGGAGAGTTCGTAAGCATCACGGTTTCTGAGTAATAGCCTGTCAAAGATTGTTTCTCTTTTACGCTTTGGACCCTTAAGGGATCGAGTCGGTTGAACGTATTTCAAAGTGATTCGATGTGTTTGAGTGTGAAAGAGGACCATTCCTAGTGTAAACATACCCATCTAGATGCATTGGAACAGTTCATTTGGTCACGCGTGCTGCCACAATAATGGGTTACACGTTTTGGGACATCTTTATTTTTGCTGAAATCACACATTTTTAGAAAATATAATTATTTAAGCCTTAAAAAGGTTCCATTTAAAGGATTTTAATTGAATATGGTTTGATCAAACCCACTTATATAAAACCCCCTTGGATAGAAACCCGCTAGTTTTAAACCATACCTATAATGGAGTCTCGTCTACACCTATCAAAATGTTGATAAAAAACAACTTTTGATCTACCTTTTGGGGGATCAAATTAATTTATTTAAAATTTATCTTTTGTAAACATGTATTCCTTATTATAAGCTTCCCAAAAAGTATAATTTTAAATATATTTAATTTAATTATTATATTTATTTTTTATTTGTTGTGAATGTAGGTTTTTTAATGAACATCGAGGTCTTTGTTTCACACATACGGAAAAATAGGAAAAGAGAGAAAAAAAAATCTAAAAAATACATGTACACTAGATATTGATGTCTTTATTCCGACAAAAAAAGAATAAGTTAATTCAAATGCATACAAAAAAAATTATGCAGCTGAAAGTATAATATTTCCAAATTATAATTACTCTGACTTAGAAAATTTATTAAAAAATATATATGCAACAAAAAATTATGAAAACATATCCATCCACTATATATTGGTGTGAAAAAACTACATTTAAAAAATTAGAATTTTATCCTTTCTATAAAAAAAGTTATGCAGCTGAAAGTAAACATCACTTTTTGAAAATGTTGTTTCGTAGAAAAAATAAGTTGATAAAAATTACATAAAAGGATTCACAAATTTTTTTTTTTTTTTTTAAATATAACTAGAATCTACACATAAAATCTCACAAATCACTAGTTTTCTTCATCCTCAAATTCTTAATGGTTTAGCTTCTATAGGTGTAAGAAAGTGAAGATCTGGTGAAAAATGTTGATTTCAATGTCAAGTTTGGCCAAAAAGTGTAACCCATTATTGTGGGATCACCCTCGCATGAGTTGTAGAATGAAAGTTGCACCACTTTGCAACTTTACATTGCTTGCATTTGATAATTTTTACATCAACTGAAAATTGGACACCACAGGAAAATGAATCCGAGATAACAAAAAATGAGAAAGGTTATTGTAGAGGGTCCCAACACAATCTCGTAGGCTCAAATGGATATTTTATGAGAATCACAGTTTTTGAGTAATAGCCTATCAAAGATTGCTTCCCTTTTGCATAGTGGACACTTAAGGGATCGAGCGAGTTGAACATAGCTCAAAGAGATTCGGTGTGTGCAAAAGAGGACCATTCCTAGCATAAAATCACCCATATGGATGTGTTGGAATAGTCCATTTGGTCACATGAGTTGCAGAAAAAAAGTTGTACCAAGTTTTGCAACTTTACACTACTTTCATTTGACACTTTTACATCAAGTGAAAACTGGAAACCATAGGAAAATGACTTTGAGATTAAAAAAACCAAGAGAGGTGATTGTAGAGGGAACCAACGTGATCATGTAGGCTCAGATGAATATTTTTTAAGCATCATAGTTTCTGAGTAATAGTCTGTCAAATATTGCTCCCCTTATGCACGTTGGACCCTTAAGGGATCGAGCCGATTGAACATAGCTCAAAGTGATTTGGTGTGTTTGGGTGTGAAAAAGGACCATTCCTAATGTAAACCCACCCATCCAGATGTTTTGGAATAGTCTATTTGGTCACACGAGTTGCAAAACAAAAGTTGCACCACTTTGCAACTTTACACTGCTTGCATTTAACACTTTTTCCATCAAGTGAAAACTAGACACCATGAGAAAATGACTCTGAGGTAACAAAAATCAAGAGATTTTATTATATAGGGGCCCAACATGATCCCATAGGCTCAAAAGAAGAGTTTGTAAGCATCATGGTTTCAGAGTAATATTCCATCAAAGATTGTTGTCCTTTTGCACTTTGGAGCCTTAAGGGATCGAGCTAGTTGAACGTAGCTCGAAGTGATTCAACATGTTTGAGTGTGAAAGAGAACCATGCCTAGCATAAATATACCCATTTGGATGTGTTAGAACAGTTCATTTGGTCACACGAGTTGTAGAACGAAAGTTGCACCACTTTGTAATTTTACACTACTTGCATTTCACACTTTTTCCATCAAGAAAAGTAGACACCACGAGAAAAAAACTCTGAGATAACAAAAATTGAGAGAGGTTATTGTAGAGGGGCCCAATGTGATACTACAAGATTAGACGAAGAGTTCGTAAGAATCATGGTTTATGAGTAATATCCCATCAAATATTGCTTCCCTTTTGCACTTTGGACCCTTAAGGGATCGAGTCGGTTGAACGTAGCTCAAAGTGATTTGGCATGTTTGGGTGTAAAAGAGGACCATACCTAGGATAAACGTACCCATCCGGATGCATTAAAACAGTCTGTTTTGTCACACGAGTTACAAAATTAAAGTTGCACCACTTTATAACTTTACATTGCTTGCATTTGACACTTTTACCATCAAGTGAAAACTAAACACCATGGGAAAATGACTCCAAGATAACAAAAAACTAAGAGATATTATTATAGAGGGGCCCAACGTAATCTTGTAGGCTCATGTGGAGTGTTCGTAAGCATCATGGTTTCTAAGTAATAGTATGTCAAAGATTGTTTCCCTTTTGCACTTTGGACCCTTAAGGGATCGAGCCAGTTGAACATAGCTTGGAGCGATTCAACATGTTTGGGTGCAAAAGAGGACCATACCTAGCATAAACCCACCCATTTGGATGTTTTGGAACAGTTTGTTTGGTCACACGAGTTGCAGAATAAAAGTTGCGCCACTTTGCAACTTTACACTGCTTGCAATTGACACTTTTTCCATCAAGTCAAAACTGGACACCATTGAAAAATGACTTCGAGATAACAAAAACCATGAGAAGTTATTGTAGAGGTTCCCTACATCATCCCAATGCCTCAGATGGAATTTACGTAACTGACACGATGTTTGGGTAACAAGTAATCAAATATTGCTGCCTTTTTGGAATTTGGATTGTTAAGGGATTACGTAGCATGAATTACAAATGTTTGAACGTAGCAATAAATTTCAAAATTTGAGTAAATATCATTAAAAGTGTTTATTTGAATAGAATGTATGCTATATTGATATTGATATATAATCATTAGATTGATTTGTTTTAATAAATGATTTTTTTATAACAAGTTAGTCAATAGGTGTTAGTTATAATAGGGAGAGAATAAAAGAAGAAAAATAATGATTAGTAACCATCAATGGTTATTAAACTCACTATATTAATAATATGATGTTTATAATAAAATGAGATTTATTTGGTTGTCTTAATTGTTTTGTTTGTGTTACAATTGTCTAATATTCTTCATACAACATTTTGAAACCCAAGTGCTTGTACTTGTAGGCACAAAGGCTTAGGTACTCTATTCTCACAAATCTTTTACAATGTCACTCATAAATTTGATATTCTCTTATAATATCCACATCATAGGTGCTCATGATGAGGTTAACTTTAAATGAATAACTTGAGATTCCCTCACTAAGCTTCACATGCTCTTTTATAATTGTAGACACGGAAAATATACAATTTGATCTGACACACTGGATCCTGATTTACTAATGACATTTCCTCCTGAATCATACTCTCAACATTTCATCATATTCTATCTCTTAATTAAATAAATCATTATTTATTTGATTAAGTCTTTCTCCTCCATTAATTAAATTAATCAATTCAATTTAATTAACCTTATGTTTCTATTTAATTAAATAAATCATTTTATTTGATTAAAGTCTCTAAAGTCCTCTTATTAAATTGAATAAATTAAAACTTATTTGATTTAATCTAACATTATCTCACTTAGTTAAATAAATCAAAAACATTTATTTAATTAAACCCTTCCTCTCAATTTGATTTAAATCAATTCATAAATTTAAGTCTAAATTGTCACATCTCCTAAATTCCTCATTAAATTAATTAAACTTTGATTAATTTAATCTTAATCTATGTCACATTCTCTAGAGAATGCAACTTGCACAATAAATCAATTACTTTGATTTATTAAATCTATATTTTCCTTCACATGGCATCAAAAGAGAATATTCCCTCAATTTGAATTCAAAAAGTCCAAGTGGATGGGTACTTCCAACAAGGCATTTAATGCCTCTTACATGTCCTTTGCATTGAGCCAAGTGACATTAACTTCATTTCTTTCATCCCCCCTAAACATGTCACTTCATCAAATTCAAAATTCAAACTTGCACATTGATCAAAATGTGCTCAACCTTCAATCAAGAAAGTGTTTATGGTAAAAAGAACCGAATTTAAGCAAGATAACAGACAATTGAACCACACATGTTCTTGGTCCCTTTTGAGTCATTTGGTTTCCATGCGAACATTGATCTTTTGGTTTGAAATACTTTTAGGGAAAAGCATGTTCTTCAATATCTTGGTCTAGTAAACAGGTCCTCGTAGGGTCATCTAGGATCAAGTCAAACACTTCATCCATCCAAACATTTATCAAAATTTCATTTCACCAACTCTTGGAACCTTGGAAACATCACTTATGCTAGACTTTTAGGAAAAATCAACATCACCTTGTTTGACTTAACACACCTAGTCAAATTATCAATCCTCTTGAGCGAATTTACCCCTAGGATAACACAACTTCCTAGGGTTTACAAGTTCAAAATAACCTTGTTTGGCTTAACACACCTAGCCAAATTATCCTCTTGTGTACGAGTTTACTCTAGGATAACACAATTTCATAAAGTTTACAAGTGGATAATCATATTTGTTTGACTTAACACACTTAGTCAAACTATCATCAATCAAAATCAAATCAAACCAAGTCCTAAAGTCTAGCATTGATCCAAAGTTCCTAAAAATTTAAATACCCATATCATTCACCCCTTTCATCCTTCATCTCATATTTGGTCCTAAACCCCTTGGAGGTCAACAAGGTCAAAACACAAGAGGAACATGGAATATAAACTTGATTCCTACATCATGAGTAATCCAATTCAACCAAACTATCCAAATCTCACAATGCCAATTGATTTTCAAAACTTGCATTTGTACAATCCATACATAGGATCATTATCTCCTCCAAACATCAATGGTACAAATGTGAGTTTTCCCAATCTAAATTTTGGAACACCTTTCCCTTTGGTAGATTTAAATCAAAGTCAAAACATATAAATCTATCAACCAAACAATCAAGGCATGAGCCTTCCCCCTTTACCAACCATCAATTAACCGAATCCGAGGAACACCCCCTTCATAAATCAAAGCATCATATCAAATCCTCCCATTTTTCCATCTATATAGCAACAACAGATGGCAAACATTCAAGCAACCCCAAAAATCAACACCATTCCCCGTCCACTGCCACACAACATGAAAAATTCATTCTCCATCATTTTGCAAACCGCTCAACAAGCTTCCTGCCAAAAGGCACTCAAAAACCAACAAGCTGCACAACTAGCTACTCGGCAAACACAAGCACAATTATCCACCCAAAAAGCCACACAAAATGTGCAAGCGGCTCAAGTAGCCCAACAAGCACAGGCTCAAGCTCAAGCCCAACACTAGGCTCAACAGGCGCAAGCACAATTCCGGGCACTATTGCAAGCAATCCATGAACAAGTCCATCAACAAGTAGAACAATAAGGAGCCCAAAAAAAATCTTTGTTGGCACAACAACAACAAGACCAACAACAAGCTTTGTTGGAACAACAACAACACGACCAACAAAAAGCATTGTTGGCTCAACAACAAATGCAAGAATTAATCTCTCAACCAAGTTTGCAACAGATTCCCACCACAATCATTGAAAATGATGATCAAGATCCTTCAACCAATGATCATGTTGAAAATTTATCTACATCAGCTAATGAGTTAGAGGACACATCTCAAGAATTTATTACAAAGCATGATCAACATCTTTCACCAAGGTCTAGCAATGATCCTTTCCAAAACATATGGACATCCTTTGACCTCATGACATTTGAGAAACTGCCTATGCCTAAGGAAGATATCCAAGAACCCTTTATAAGCAATCCATTCTTTGAAATCAACCCATGTCAAGAACTTGATCTAGAACATGTCAAAAGTAGTTCTAAAATCACTCAAGATCGAGAATTTGTATCTCCAAGATACTACAATGAGGTAATGGAAACTCTCCTATCCATACAAGATGTCACAAATAAGTATCATGTACATATAGCACATACCCCTCCATCTACCCATGAGATGCTTTCTTTGGATGGACACATAGATGATCTTAATTCAAAACAAGAGTCTCATACTCTTGATATCATTACCAAGGAACAAGAGTTCCCTACTCTTAACATTGGTACACATGATCAAAATATAGAGAAATCCAGAGACATATTAGAAATGGTTCATGAAGAAGGCTTCTACATAAATCGTGAATCAGAAACATCCTGTGAAGTGAGTCATGAGGAAGACTTTTGTGTGGACGGTGAAGCATCAACACCTCTTGAAGGAGCATTACAATTTGATATCTCACAAGATCAAGCCAAAGATATCAATCAAGAATTCATCCCACATATGGAGGATCCTATTACTTATAAAGTTGGATCACTTACCTTTCTTAGGGAAAGTTACCTCATCAATAAAAAGCTGTTACTTTTGAAGATCCACCACAGAGCGGAGAAGGATTAGTACCTTGTTTCCAAGGTAAATCATATCCTATTGCAAATAAGTTTTTTTAGTAGATGAATTATCAAGGCAGAGGATTAGGCCTACATGAACAAGGTGTCCTAGAACCAGTGTAGATTGTTGGCAATCCTAAGCATCAAGGCCTTGTTTATTCGACAATCAAGGGATATAAACAAATCAATGATACCTCTATAAAACTAGGGGCAACTTCATCTCAAGCAAACATCAACATAAGGAGCATGAATAATCCTTATGATGAAACCAATGCCAATGCTATAACCCGCCATGTCATGAATATTCATTCACCCATCACCCCATCTAAAAATTGGGACCAACATCAAAAGAAAGACTTGAATTGAAGCACAAAGAATGTTATCAAGGAAAAATAAGCTATGAGGCATGAAGGACAAATCAAATACACTTGGATACCAAAGAATACAAAGAAATATTATCCCTATCAAACTCCATTAGTCAAAGAAACTATGGGGCAAAATAAAAAGGGAAAAGTATCCATAAAAGATGTCCACAAAGGAGAAATATTGCTTCTTAAGTGACATACAAAGTGTATCAAGCAGTTGGTCCTAATTCCATGCACACTTCCATATGCACCCATCATTGCTCATCTTCCCAAGTTTGGAGAGTCAAAGGTTCCAAACTATCAACCAATCCATCTTTTATTCCTAAACGCACCCTGCCATCCACTCCTCCACGCATGATATCCAATTCTCACGTTGACAATGTATTGGCAGTGACCCTTCATCATAAGGATTTAGAAGGCACTCTATCATGATGTGCACACAAAGATAGAGTTAACTCTGGTATCAGCAAAGCAGATCAGGGATCTCAAAAGTTACATTCAAGTGCACTTATCTTGGCAAAGCAACTTTTTCAAATAGGATATTGATGGCACATTATGATAGAAGCATCTACATCAGCACCACCAGGTGATTCAGAATCAGCTTAAAATCTGTCAGAAAATACAAGAAAAATCAAAAAATAAAAAATCACAAAAAAATCAGAAAAAGGATTGAAAACAGTAAAGAAAAAAATCATCCTCTAGTGAAAACCGCATGGGCGGCGCTTTGGACAGGTACCATGATGAAAACCTGGTAAATAGGCATCATGTGTAGAATCAAGCATCTACATGCACCATTTCAAAAGAAAGCATCTTATCACATCCATAATAAAGCCAACATTCCAGCCATATCATCCATTCATCCTTGAACCATTTATCCAATCCATCTGCATCCATACTCCAAGTTATTCTGATCTTGGCAAATTTTGGTGCACACTTTACAGTTGTTTATGGTGAACATCTTGACATGGGTCATTTTCATTGATCCTATCCTATCCAATATTATCTAAGCCATGAACCACTATCCAAATGAACATTCTTCTGCTCAAACACCTTATCTTATCACAATATAGTCCTTGGCATCCTTTGCATGCTTACCATATCTATCCATCTATACATTGCTAGACACTGGGGGTAGATATTTGCATCTTTCTTAGAGAATAAATCTTGATCTATATCTTGACACTTATGTGGTGATCCAAGCATTGGCAAATGTGAAATCAAACTGGTCAAAGCATTTGTGAGCACGAATCAAAATCACTAGCCCATGGCATATTTTGACAAAATGACGTTCCTTATCAAGATTTATCTTTCATCGAACACCAATCCAAGCAATCCATATTAGTTGCATCTAATGTGTACTTCAGTGTCACATCAAAATCATTAAATCTATTTTTTCCCAAGCCAAGCTTCCAAATCCTAATCAATCAAATCCAATCAATTATCACCTTGTTTGACTTAACACACTTAGTCAAACCACCCTCTTGTGCATGAGTTTACTCTAAGATAACACAAATTCCTAGAGTTTACAAGTGCATTATCATCTTATTTGACTTAACACACTTAGTCAAATTATCCAATCCATCATCAACTTGTTTGACTTTACACACTTAGTCAAACTACCCATTCGTGTACGAGTTTACTCTAGGATAACACAACTTCCTAGAGTTTACAAGTGCATTATCACTTTTGTTTGACTTAAAACACTTAGTCAAACTATCAATCCATCAATTTGATCAATCAAATCCTAGCTTGGTTTTCAACAAAATCCTAAAACAGAGCACTGATATCATCATGCATATCCATATCCAAATCATCAAAATTATGCGAAAAACCCAAAAACATTGGAAAAATCTCAAAAGTCTTCAAAAAAGTGTCATCATTGAGTCTTGTCAGTCTTCCACCTTGACCGAACTGCGTTGTCTCTGAGCTTGAATGTAGGCAAGGTTGATCTTTGATCATCCCCCAAGACATTTAGGTTAGTCCTTAGGTGTCTGTCACATTGGAAATCTGTTTGCCCATCTATTTCCGGTTTAGGTCAGTCCTTTAGGCATCCATCACAATGGCAATCCGTTTTCCCATCTTTTTCAAATTTTAGGTCAGTCCTTTAGGTGTCCGTCGCAATGGCAATCCGTTTGCCCATCTTTTTTACATTTTAGGTCAGTCCTTTAGGTGTCTGTCGCATTGGCAATCCATTTTCCCATCTATTTCACATTTTCGGCATTCGTCACAATGGAAATCCATTTTCCCATCTATCTAATCATTGAATCAAGTCTATCATCGATCGAACTACATCATCTCTGAGCTTGAACATAGGCAAGGCCATCCTTGATCGGCCCCCAAGACACAAAATCTGAAAACATTTATAAAACATCTCAAAAAAACCAAAAACAACCTCAAAACATTTGAAAAAATCCAAAATGGTGCATCCATCTCATCTCGCTTTCATCCACGTTTTTCTCATTCCTAATAAATCAATCGTCGCCTTCATCCTTTGGTGAAACAATCAGAAGCAAGTCTAGCAGGTTCTAAAGGGAACACCTAATCATCAAATTCTCAAGTCTAAGCTAGTAAGAAAGCAAGTTGGTCAACTTGAAGTATCAATAGCTTATCACCCAATCAGTCCCACCACAACCCTGATCACAACATGTCCTAGGATGAATCCTTCCCATGATGGACATAAGCATCAAGTATCGCTCATAGTAGTTTAGCCTTGGCTAGCAGTATGAAGAACATTAGCTTGTTTGTTTATTTTGTCTTGGTCTTTTTTTGACTTATCTTATTTTGTGCTCATTCCAAGGACCTCTCGATGATGCTAAAATGAAATAGGTTTAGAGAGAAAGGAATGGGGCAACGATCATTATCATTTTTATCTATTGTGCTTGTTGGATATTCTTATAAAATAACTTGGTGAATACTTGTTTTGTTAGGTCCGTCCTAGCAAGATTTTTGTATGTCAAGTGTGAATAGGAATACTCCTATCTAATTGTTGAGTCAAAGTCCATCACACTAGGTACAACGTCATCCTGGTTCTTTATACCTTCATGCATCGTACTTATGTGTGTTATCAAACATAGAGTAATTGGCCCTTTCAAAATCCTAACTCCTAGTAAGCAAATCATCACCATCATTAATAATGTAGACTTGTGTGGATCCTCCTTCCATCCATCTTATTCTTCTTATTTTTCTATCTTTACTAACATTTATATCTAAAAATCGGTGTGTTGTACCAAAATATACATGAGGCTACCCATGGCCGATGACTGTCTATTTATCATCAAAATTGTCTACATCAAAGAATTTTCTTTCATCCTCTGATCAATAGAACCACTCCTCTCGCATTTTATTGTGATCTTGATTGGAAAATCATAAATTTTCACTCAATCTCTCGAGGGGGCAGTATACCAGCGTAATCCTTCTCGCTGGGGTAACAGTTGGGCATCTGAAAAATTGAGAAATTTTGAACTTTGATCACAACAGTTTATTCTTTGAATCAATGCAACACGTACATTGCTTCAAAGAGGTGCAAAATGTAGACATGGAAAATGTACAATTCGATCTGACACACTGGATCCTAATTTACTAACACCATTTCTTCCTGAATCATACTCTCAACTTATCATCACTTTTCATCTCTTAATTAGATAAATCATTATTTATTTAATCAGGTCTTTCTCCCCTGTTGATTAAATTAATCAATTTAATTTAATTGATCCTCTATCTTTGGTCATTTAAATAATTTATTTTATTTAAATTAAATTGAATAAATTAAACAATATTTAATTTAGTCTAACATTATCCCCTTTAGTTAAATAAATAAAAACATTTATTTAATTAAACACTTTCTTCTCAATTCTTGATTTAAATTAACTCATAAATTTAAGTCAAAATTGTCAAATCATCTAATCCCTCATTAAATTAATCAAATCCTTGATTAAGTTAATCCCTATCACTAAGATCCTCTAGAGAATGCGACTTGCACAATAAATAAATTACTTTGATTTATTTAATTGCCTATTTTCTCTCAACATGGAATAAAAGGGGAATATTCCCTCAAATTTTAATTCAAATTCAAATGGACTTGGTCCTTCCAACAAGGCATTTAAGACCTCTTACATGTCCTTGTGCATTGAGCAAAGTGACATTAACTCCATTTCTTTCTCCCTCCAACATGTCACATTCAAATTTCAAATTTCAATCTCATGGCATTTATCATGCACATTGACCAAAATGTGCTCATTCCTCAACCATTCACATCTTGACAAGTGGCATTTGGCCATTGGATGTTGAATGATCCCACATTTCTTATTTTCACTCTCTCTTCCATTTTGGAAATCTATAAATGAGAGACTCTTCCTCTCATTCATTCATCCACAATTTGAGTAAACTTATTATAGTCAAATCCATCTTCAAGCATAGCCATTTCATCTATTTTTATCAAGTTCTTAGCTAGGTTATGTAGGAATTCAACCATCAAGTGGATCAAATCATCAAAGCTTACAAAGGAGTTGGGAAAGGGCTGATTTCGACATATCAATTGGCACCAACTCCCTCATGGGATCAAGAGTTTGCATGCTTAATTAGGATTTCACTTGTTCTTCATGTTTTATTTCTCATTTTTCCTATTTTAAGTATTTGTAAATGGATTTCATGGGGAATCTTGATTCTCACTTGCATTTGATCTAATAATATGATTGTTTGTTGTATTTTTGCAGGTATGAAATCAGGGTTCACAATAATGGCTTCAAATCATAATTGAGATTTATGAAGATCATCAAAATAAGGATGTTGCATTGCTTTTTTGGCTGATATTCTCTTGGATGGCTCATAAATCAACATTTTCTACAAGGAGACACCAATCAATTTTTAGTAGTTTACTTACAAATAGGCAAAGTAAAAGAAGAAAAAGAAGGAGCATCCAAAATGGAAATGGAATAAAAATAGATAGAAGGCACTTACAGACAACAAATCCACATCATTTGGTTTCAACTTACGAAAAACAAGGCATAAGTATTAATGCCTCCATTGAGGATAGGCATGCCAATCTCTCAACTTAGTCACTCCTGGTCATATATCTTCATTGGGAGTTCCAAAATACCTATTGCGCATAACACCTCTCATGAATAGAATAACTTGAAATTTGAGATGATCTTATAATGTCTACATCATAGGTGTTGATGATAAGGTTAACTTCAAATGAATAACTTGAAATTCCCTCACCAAGCTTCACACACACTTTTATAATGGATTAAAATCATAATTGAGATTTTTCAAGATCATCAAAATAAGGATGTTGCATTGCTTTTTTGGCTGAGATTCTCTTGGATGGCTCATAAATCAGCATTTTCTACAAGGAGACACCAATCAATTTTTAGTAGGTTAATTACAAATAGGAAAAGTAAAAGAAGAAAAAAAAGAGCATCCAAAATGGAAATGAAATGAAAATATATGGAAGGCATTTACAGACAACAAATCCACACAATTTGGTTCCAAGTCAGGAACAACAAGGTTTAAATATCGATGCTTCCATTAAGGATAGGCATTCCACTCTCTCAACTTAGTCACTCCTATCCATACATATTCATTGGGAGTTCCAAGATACCTATTGCATAGAACAATCTCTCATGAATAGAACATAACCAAAATATTACTTTCCAACCTTTTGGAAACTTGTAACCTATTATAAAAAAAACACAATTTAATCTTCCACTTAGTTTACTTATCTATTGAGAATATCCCACATCATTTTTGACATATATTTTTGAGAAAAAATACAATACCATTGAACTTTGTATCTTGTGCCACAATTATAAAAATAAAGTGTGCTACATTTGCAAGTTTGATAACTTCATCAATCACCTACATACATGATATAAATATTAGATGATAGAATTTGCATCATATCATTGGTATCATATAAATTAATGTACATACAAGTATAAATTAATAAGAACCAATGTGTATACTTACAAATTAATCCAACGAATCATCTAGGTCTATTCTACTCTTTATTGTGTCAAGTATTGCCTCATGGTTAGACTCACGGACCTTCCACAAGGTCGTGTTCAAAGGTCTACCCCCATATTTGGTCAAATGAACATTGGATGTCATGACAAGGTTCGGGTAATAAAGAATCTTTTGATGCATGTCAAAGTCCTGAAACAACCAATATTTAACACTCTTATGTGGGTACCTTCTAAGCCATGTTCCAGTAACAACAACTGAGCCTGTAGGGTATTCGATGTTTTCTCCATCTATAACTAGGGCCTCCAATTCATTTTTGGCCTCAACACAATGACACAAGTAATAGTTTTTTTCCTCTTCATTGTCTTCATCTATAATAATTGCATAAACATTCCCTGCATTGATATGTGTAGAAAATATCTTGAAATTAGTCAACATTACAAATACAATACAAAATAAGATAACAATAGGAATTTCAAAAACTAAGCAAGTATATATATTACCTAGTTGAACAAGATCTGATATGTGGTCAAATTCGACCAATGAATCCATCTGTGTTAGTTCTAATGCCATCAGAGGGCGATATATGTGAAGTGGGCTAAGATAACTTAATGAGCATTTCTCAACCCACTCCTTTGACTCACAATCATCCTAGGCTTGCCTTGTACATGAAGAACAAAAGCATGCCATCTTCCATGTATTGATAATCCATGAACCTGCATCTAAGCTAAGGAAAGAGTGTAGCTCACACGATCCTGTTAGTGTACAACAATATTCATATTGTGCAATGTTACTATCATCCATCAACCAAAAAAATCTATGAACTAAAGATGTACCTTCATTACCTGGACCCATCGAAGCATTACACTACTTCACGATTGATTTCGGATTTGTCAACTTTGCATTGTCTTTATACTTTAACTCTTCTCGTGTTAATTCTCTTTTTAAACATGCTCCCCCTTTCCATGCCCGACCTCATAAAAGTTCCACATATGTTGAACAACTATAATAACATGCATCTTGCACAACCAGTAGAACATGTGTGAGTTCTTGAATTGTGTTGCACAGTTATCAACTATATTATATGTCGACCGTATGCTATGACCCTCCAAGCCAAATCATTGTAGAACATATGGAAGCAACCTTGCATTGACTCTAGAGAGTGTGTGTGATCATCACTAATATAAAATTGATACTCCCTCAACACCTTCCTTTGGTCCTCTGTGCTATCAACAACATGAATGAATTCTATGTGCATAAATATTGAAACCTATGTGGAGTTGTAATATTCGACTACACCTCACGTTGTGGCTATAGAGTGTAGTTATTTGCAAAGTTGATCACTAAAACTATGTTGCCAATTGGGAAGGTGTCCTTTCATAGCTTGAATTTTTTGTCTAGCCATCGGGTTGTATGGGTATGCCTTGCATACTCATACACTATATTGTCACGAAACATGGACATAAACTGATACACTAGAATCTTCTAAATAGCCAAATCACAATTTTTTATTTATTACCATGTTTTGTAACATATGACACTATTTTATACTTCTTAAACTCTACTAGTTTTTGTCCCACCTCATGTGTTTTTTCCATAAGTTGACATACCAACATATGCTGCAAGCCACTACAATGCTGACATGAACCATCCAAGCATAATTTATTGTAGAATATATTACCATCCTCTATTTCACAAATTTTTTGATAAGAAATCTCTTGAACATGTTGGTGGGGCATGTATGCCAAAATCTTGCAAAATATCTTTTGTATGCAAATCTAAACATATATAACGATAAACATCATAATGGTTAGAGAATTCAATATGTAGTATACAACAACAAATAGTGCATGTGTGATTTATATTGACATAAAAAGGTTTAATCATTTCGAAATATCTTTAAAAAATTTGAATTTGAGGATAATCCTATTGAAATTTATGGAAAAATTAGGTTTGAGTCATATCCAAAAATGCTTTGGATGTGGCTCACAGTTCTGACTACTGATTCTCCTTCTTACCACATCCATTTGATTCAGAGATGGACTTGTGTTATTCTTCCAAAACTCTTCAATTAGTGTTCTCAATGCTTCAACAACTTTTTTATCTTTTCGTGGCAATCTCCCTAAGAATTCCCATAATTCATTTGAATCAGTGCCCTCAATTCTTTGCCTCCTTTGAATTTCTCTTGATAAAGTTTTTCTATTAATTATCATTTGTTCACTCATATTTCTAATGAGATGAGCTCTCCTTGTTTTAATATTTTCCAAAGTTGATGTAATGATACATCGTGTGACATTACTATCCTTTGAGTGTGAGGTCTTACCCACACTCTCATAAGAATCCATTAGATTCTTCACAATAGTGCTTTCACTTGAAGCATTCAATGTTCTCAACCCAATAATCTTCATGATGTTTCTACACTTTATACTGCACATCATTTCAACAAATAGTTGACATCTTGCAATCTCATTTATCCTTTCAAAGAACAATTTCTAAATCTTATAGGGTGATCCCACAAAGCTGGTTTACAATTTGAGGAAGGAACTATTTTTTGCTGAAATCACATATTTTTATAAAATATAATGATTTAAGCCTTTAAAAAGTTCAATTTTAAAGGATTCCAATTAGAGAAGTTTGATCAAACCACCTTAGATCAAACCACCTTGGATAGAACCTCGCTAGTTTTAAACCGTACCTATAAATGAGTATCCTTTACACCTATCAAAATGCTGATAAAAAATCACTTTTGATTTACCTTTTGGGGGATCAAATGAATTCATTTAAAATTTATTTTAAATGATTATGGTAGTCCTCAAAATGAGCTATCCCACGAATATAATTTTAATATGTTTTGGTTTTATTATGTATGT
>CM021102.1:781665012-781678300 GCA_007115665.2 Sequoiadendron giganteum | reverse complement strand
GCTCACATGCGCTAAAGTAGAACGTAAAAAATTTAAAAATATGTAAAAGTCAATCAAAAAATTTGCAAAGCAGATCAAGTCCACTTACTGGAGGTCCGTACGCAGCTGGTCTTTAATACCGATGAGCTCGCTCGAATCTGTGGCACTCGTAATGGATCGGCATCTTGTTTTTATCTCTCAAAGCTTTGAAAATTACCATAAGTTACTATTCAAATGGCAATGAGTTTTCACCCTTTTCACCTTTTAAGGGGGTAAAAGTGGGAAATTATTCATATTTTTACTATACAGAGCACTATTTTGAGAGCTAAATCACCATTTTTGCTCCGAAAATCATTTAAATTCTTTCAAATCATCCTCATCATTATTCTCATCATGTGATTTATCTCTCGAGGGGGCATATAGCATTGGTAAATTTCCAATTTCAGGGGCAAGTTCTTTGAAGCAATGCGTGAAACACATCACTTCAAAGAGGGGCAAAATGTACACATCTAAAAATGGTCATAGTTAATCAAACCTGTTAATTAATTAAATATGAATTATTTAATTAATATTCTTAAGTCATCTACATATAAATAAATTTAATTATTTATTCATATTGTTTATTTTTCCAATTCCTCTTAATTAATTAAATAAATTTCACAATTTATTTATATTAATTATCACAAGCTTAAATTTTAAATTTAAATGATATTCCCTCATGCCACATTTAATTAAATATTTCTAATATTTAATTAGACACTTTCTAAATTCTTCATTTCACATTTAATTAAATATTCGAAATATTTAATTAGAAACTTTCCTAATCTCACACTTAATTAAATATTGTAAAATCTTTAATTACTCATCTTTTTCACTTCTCACACATAATTAAAATAGTAATTATTTAATTGTGGAAGCTTCTAAATTCATTGTCACATGTAATTAAATAAATTTATTTATTTAATTAGCAATTATCTTCAACTTTCAACCAATTTTCATAAATGAGGTAACAAATGGGAATTTGTTTCCATTTTTGAATGAGGATGGTTTTGTGGGTTGAAAACATTCTTCCACTTTCCTCTCAACCTTCCACCTTTCTCTCAACTCCTTGATCTCTCAGCGTTTGTCTTAACAGGTTTGAATTTCAACCGTTGATCCTCGCCAACTGGATTCTTGCCTTCAAAAATCTATAAATACAGCCCTCTTATGAGTTGAAAAAGACCCCTGCATCCTAGATTTCATGCGTAATTACTATAGTTGCATTCAAATAATCATAGCATCATAGCATCATAGCATTTCAATTTCATAGCTTAAATCATATAGAAATACACGTGCATTTTCAATCAATCTCATTCTCCAGAGTTGTCATTTCAACATGCTACTACTTACACAATTGAGAGCCAACAACTTTGATCAAATCCTTGGAGATAGAGGACAATGAGACGAATTTGAAGAGGTTGTTGTCTTTAGAGTTTGCATTTGTATTTTCTAATTAGTTTCTTTCAATATAATGTTTCATTGGTGTGTTAGTTCACTTTCTAATTAATCCACTTATTCTAACAACATAATAATCATACTTAGCACTGTTATAATTGGCTGAGGTATTATTCTTAGTTCCTGAACTGGAGGCCTTTCCTTTCCCATGGTCATGTAACAGATTCGTGAAGACCTTGTGATCACTGTTCTTGGTATGTTTCTACCCATTGACTTCTATGGTTCTGTCTTCAACAAAATTTTGTCTGATGTTTTTTAGTTGTCGTCATTGTTGAAGGTTATGTCCCTTTGTTTGATGATACTCACAATAGACATTATCATCCCACCATGAGGGTTTAAACTATCTAGTATCATACTATTTTGGCTCTAGAGGTTTTAGGAGATTATGTTTAATCGGCTCTTTAAAAACTGTCTTGATTGGTTCCCCCAAAGGGGTAAATTCATGTTTAGGGAATCTCCTCTATGGTGTTGTTGTTGTGAATTTTGGACAAAGTTGGTTGTTTGATCTAGATTATTAGTCATGTCCTGATTGGAGTTGTAACCTCTAAGTGTGATGATAGGTCCTGCATGTAGGGTCTTAGCATCAACAATTCTGTCATTTTTTACATTCTTGTTTCTAGACCAGAACTTGTTTCTATCATTGGGAGCATTTTGATGTTGAACAGCTAGGTTCCTGCCTGGTACCTTAATGTCTCCTTTGTCAATGAGGCCCTTTTTAAGTATAATTCCCTTTTGCACCAAGTCAAGGAATGAGGTACAATAATGTACTCTTAAGTCACTTCTTAGTTTTAGATGAATATTTTCAAGGAATATCATGACTTTTTATTTTTTTGGTATCTCAACTGGACATCGACTAGCTAAACTTCTCCATCTCTGAAAGAAAGTGGTGAAAGTTTTTCCTTCTTCTTGCATGGTGTGACACAAGGTAGTTATCGTTATTTCATTGTCTATGTTGAAGGAGAAATGTTCAAAAAACTTCTTAGATAATTCACCCTGTGATCTTATGCCATATGGTAGTTTAGAGAACCATTCCAATGCTATCCCAGCTAGGGTTCACGAAAATAGTCTCATTAAATATGTTGGGTCATACGAGATGTCCATGCATGTTGTAGAAAATTCTCTAATGTGTTCTAAAGGATTCCTCTTCCCATTATACTTAGGAAAACTCGGTATAATGTATCTATGTGGGAAGGGTGTCATGTATAGCACTTTGTCAAAAGGACATGGACATAAATATTGCGCTAAGATAGTTCGTTTGCCTGACATAGACATACTGTCCATTTGTTGTTGAAGGATTTGCATTTGATTTTGCAGAACATCTATCTATGTCAATGTCATGTTGTTTGCATTGTTTGGATCAATGTAAGTGTTCTGAAATGAAATATTCTATGACGGATTGTGATTTGGCGAGGGTATATATCCTATTTGAATGTTTTGATTCGGTGTAGGGATATATCCTATCTAAATGTTCTAGTTCGATGTAGGAATATATCTTGTTAGAACGTTCTGATTAGGTATAAGAATTTTTCATGTTGGAATGTTCTAATTTGGTATAGGAATATTTCCTATTTGTGTAACCCCTATTTGTAGAATGGTGGTACTAGTGTTTGTATGAGGTATAGTTATGTTTGTGCCAACTTTGGATCTTTTACCAGTAGTGTTTGTGCCAAAGGGGTTTGATGAAGATGCTCCCGCAGTCAATTGTAAACCTTGTGTTATGTTGAATGGGGTTGTGTTTACAATTGATGATGTTTGAGTAGGTATGCCAGTTGGTATTGCTGCGGTAATTTGAGGAACAAAGACACTTGATGTCACGGTTTACATTGATTGAGTAGATGTTGTTTTCAAAGTGTGAACATCAAATCTTGGTGGTAGTGTGGCACCTTCTACTAGCAACTTTGCTAGATATCATTGGGGATCATTTTCCAAATACTCATCCATAAAGGATGCAAACTCAGGATCGTGTACGACGACATCTATGTCTTTAGAAAAAATATTTCCATGTGTGTCTGTAGTGACATGTTTTTCAAGAAAATTTTAATGTGGTCTCTCTTTCCCTGATGGTTGGTTTCCAAAAGGATTGATGAATTCATTGGGGTCTGACATTTCTCTTTGTTTCTTCTTAGCCCTTGTTTCACCAATGTAAGTGTTTCTCAAAATGGGAAATGCAAAACTATGTCTAGAAACTGATATGTCATATTTCTATGTTTTTGGAATTTTCTGAATATAAAGCATGTCACTAAAATCAAGGATTTCTAAAATGACGTATACTAGGATGACATACGCTAGGATGGATTATATGCAAAAAATTTGAGTAGACTATGATGGTAAATGATTCTAAGTGGGTATAACTTACCACCTATGGAATAATCCAAAGCTATGACTTAACTCTACCAAGGAACCTGATGTAGGACAAAGACAATTGATAAGGTGAATTTCCCAAACTAGACTGATGAGCTGGAAAGATTCATTAGTAAGACAATAGTGACTAGGTTCAATGATAATAACAAATCGAAGTATGAACTTATCCAATGATGCAAAAAGTTGTTCTAATCTATGATATGAAAATTCCAATAGGGTAACTAAGTTTTTGCAACTAAGATGACTATCTCTAAGATGTAAATGACACCTAAACAATGCAAGTTTTTTGAGCAATTTTCTAGTTTTTGTCCAAGGTTGACCGTAAGAAATAGAGGTGAAAAAGATAGTTTTGTTTTTGGACTGAGTTTGCAGTTTTTGAAATTTTTGTTGACAGTCAATTGCGGTTCAAGTTGCAAATGCATTGATAAATCTAGCATATGCATTGTAGTTTTTAGATGCGGCTAATAGATAAAACCTAGTCTTGAATGTTGACAGAAAAATGCAACTTTCGCAGACAGATGCGGCTTACCATATGAAATATGCGACTCAATTATCAGATGCGACTTAGTAAGTAGATGCGACTTTCAGAATCTAAACTCTATGAAAACTGACTTTGTTAATAGACACATGCGGTTTTCAATTTGACATTTGTGAATCGTAAGGACACATGCAGCTCCAAATTTGACAGTTGTGACTCAGTTTACAGTTGCAGTTTTCTGATGAAAAAGTTATGACTGACTTAGTTTTATGATCAAGTTTTTGAAAAATAAAGAAAATACAATCATAGAAGACAAAGTTTTTTTAGTTTTGACATGTATGAATCTATTAAAATCCTAGGCTGTGTTGGATAGTATTTGTTGAGTTCTCAATTGGGTTTCCCTAGCTATGCATATTCAAGGTGGATGACTAGTAGCTTGACCCCATTGGCTCCCCTCCATGACACTCACTTATACGAGGCAACCAAGCTACTGTACCCATGAAACTCCCATGGCATATATTTCATCTCTACACATGAACCATAAGGATTTGAGACAGCTTCACAAGTCTGACCTATTGCACCAGTAAATAGATCAGGATTTTGGTAAAAACTACAACAAGGTTTTTAGTAAGAGAATTATGTTTGTGGGGCACCATCCATGCGGTGAGAGACCATTGCTTCGCTTCTAGTCAAAAAAGTGAGCACGATTCTTGTAATTTCCCCAAGAATTCACTTTTATATACCGGCTGGAAGTAGCTTGGCATCTAGCATGTTACCGGTCTGGTTTGTCTTGGGGTGAGTACTTTTTCCCACCAAGACAGGCCCAAGTTCTATAGTCAATAACCATTTCTCTTGCACCCAGGATCACATGAATGCATAAGGGGAGATGATACTTCGATATACCAAATCGTGAGGGTAATAACAAAATGTGCTTTCAGACCAAACAAAGTAGACAATGGTTAATTTTAATCCAAATGAAAATTATCTAAGCTACCAAACATAAAGTTCTTTTTAAAAATTAAAGCCTTCGACAATAGGTTTTGCATGCAATTTTTTATTAGTTTTCATGTTTGTCTTCGTCATTCGTCTTGTAGAAAAAGAGGTTTTGGTTTCAATGTCTTCTATGCTTCATCCTACAAAAACTATGTTATCCTCCTAAATCACATGCTACAAAAAGAACATTAGTGAAAAGAAAAATGAAAAAGAACAAAAAATTAAAACATCAAAAATTCATAATCAAAATTGTTACTAGCCAAATGCGTTGTTTTAGTCTGCAGATGCATTACGATTTTATCAGTGAAATGTGTCACAGAAAGCCTCAGATGTGTCTCGTGTTGTTAGATGCCTCACAAAAAATTTTAGTTGCGTTTCATGAAATCAAATGCGTCATTTTGTCAATCAAATGCATTTTTTCGTATGATACCTACAAAAGAAAAATCGAAAAAGTGGAATAGATTCACGAAGATTGAGTTGTCTTTACGTCGGGTTCACAAAATGTGACATAGATAAAATGACTCTGCAAGCGAAGATGGTTAAATCTAATCTAAACATGCATTAATCTAAATCAAACAACTAAGAATGAAGAAATAAACTAAACCAGTAATCAAATAACTAAAGCAAAACATGAAATAGTCTCACTGAATATCAGAAAACTCCTTTGAATTATCTTGATTGTCCTTCTCCATTTTGTCATGATGGTATTCTTGCTCTCAGATTTTCAATATGTATGAAAGTATAGCCTTGAGGTATGTATTACTAAATAAAAATATCGAAGATTAACAAGTTCTTCCAAAAGTATTGATTTTTGGAGGAGGAATAATGGAAAAAGTCAGCCAATTTATACAAAGCTGGTTTTTGAACGATCAGACTAGATTGAAAAGAGAGATCAACGATCTAGATTAATGAATGTCATGCGATGTGATATTTTTGTCAGTTAGAACGTGAGTTGGGAAATTCTGCAGGATAAAGATTAAATTAAATAATAATTTAATCTACTATTAAGACTGTTTGAAAATAGACAGAATAAGAGATCAAGATTAAATAAATGATTTAATCTTCAGTTGAAAGTCTTCAAAAATTAGAAAGATAAGAATTGAATGAAAAGGATAAAGTTATAACTCGACAACGATTTGTTCAAATGCACACATGAATTAATTAATTAATTAAAGATATTTAATTAATAAATATATTCATATAGGAGAATTAGACTGACTGATCAAGACGGAGAGTCTCTCGCAGAGACAATCAGATATTGAATCAAGAGATAACTGATGGATTTAAATAGATCTCGAGCTAGATGGTAAGTGAAGAATTAGTTAAGTACATGATAGAAGCATGTGACAAAAATAACTATTTTAATGAATTAAATGTTTATTTAATCCAACATTCAAAATTATAAAACATTTAATTAAATAAATAATGATTTATTTAATTGATTGTCGAAAAGGTTAATTGAATAAATAAATAATTCGAAAAGAATATTTAATTATAGTTGAAATATGATAAAGGGGTAAATTAAATAATAAATTATTTAATTCAGAAAAGGAACTAATTAATTAACGATGTAATCAAATAAATAAGATTCATTTAATTAATCAAAGTTGAATAAGGGTCATAATGAATTAATCAAATAATTACAAGGTTATTTAATTAATAGAAGAAAGAATGTCTATAGGAAATAATTAAATAATTAACATTATTTAATCATGACCATGGACATTAGAAAATTATGTCAAAAGTGATACTCACAGGCCTAGACCAATTTTCAATGTCTACACATTCATTACTTTGTTTGATTTTTATTGGTTAAGAAACTTGATTAGTAATCTACTTGGATCTCTCCATAATAATTTATCATGTAATAATACATATTTCTAGGACTATAGATTGATAGTTGTTGGTGCTTATTCATCTAAGATAGAAATTTCATATTTTGGAGGTACAAGATGATATACTCATTCTAAGAATCATCCTTTAATGGGTAACAAGAGTATTCACAATCAACTATTATTTTTATTGACCTTAGATACTTTTGAATTTGTGCTTATCATAAATTTGACCAAGCCTTGGCCTTTTCCTAGCTTCATTGTCTATACCTCAATATCATGTTCTTAGATCTTATTGATCCCTCTACATCTCATTTGTGCGGAACGCATGCAATTATTTATTCTCCTATTAAGTATCATGACCTGTAATTATTGATGGATTTGACTAGGGAATACACACGTTTTCTATTATTGAATACTTCATTTCTACCCCTTTCAAATAATTACTAAAAATACAATAGGCTTCTCATATATCTATTATTTTGAGAAACAAAAAAATAGTAGTATGCAATGAGGAAAATGAGAAGAGTTGGAAGGGTTTGGACTTACCAAGATTAGTGCTTCTTTGATGGCTTCATTGATATTTATGAATGCATCACATTTTCATCACTTCAATTGATCTATTGATCCTTATTCAAAATCAATAAGATTAATTTGGTCTTCTCAACAAAGCTTTGTATGAGCCTCCTTAAGAAGTTGATATGTTTGAAAAAGGACCATACCTTTTGTTTGTATTAGGCCTGAGAATAAGGTCAATTGATTTTACATTTTTTTTCATCTATTTCTATTATTTCCTTAGACACAATATATCATAAAAGTTCCCCTTCTTCTATTGCAAATTATATGCATTATGCGGATTCAAAGAAATCTCATTTTCAAGGCATATTTTAAATATTTAATCCAAGTTCTTGCACAATGATAATTCCTATGCATAGAGTAGGCTATAATGTCATCTTAGTAATATAGCATGATTTTATTCGAGAAACATAAATGTAACATCCATAGATCAGTAGAATTTTGACCTTGCATTATTGATCCCAATGACATTCTCACATAGGAATAGGTGCTCTAAGGAGTTATAATGTAGTCTTGTGTTATTTTGACTCCCTGTCCACCACTTGGATATACTTTGAGAACTAATCCATTATGAAAATTAATTTTGATCTAGTGGCATTTTGTAGTAGGTGATTCATACTCAGAAGGGGGTGATTGTCCTTTAGGTATTTGACATTCAAATTCCTGAACTCTATACATAATCTTATCTTTCCACTCTTCTTCCTATCTCAAACAAAACTAGATACCTATTCATAATGTTGATTTTATTTGATGACACCCCCTCCTTTAAATTTATAAATTCCTTTCACATCTTGGGTGTGAGATTAAGATTGATTAGCATTTTATTTTCATGGATTTTTTGAATCAAGTTAAGGAGGAATTAAGGACCCACCTAGTATCCTTCTTACCTATAATATTGTCAATATGACACAAAATGTGAAAGGGTATATGGAAGGTGTAATTGAGGTTGTGCAAGCGAAGCTGACCTATATTTTAAATATTGATAATAGGTATGTACCCTACCTGTTAGAAGATAATGGGGAGTTAAAGAACTTAGGAAAGTGGAAGGATACTTTCAATATTGTAATCCCCACACTTCTCCTTGTGATTTCCAAAGATAAAAAAGTTGATATGAATGAACTTAATTCCTATTTAGACCGGTTGGTCAATGTAGATCATAGTATATATTTTTTTAGAGAGGCCAACATGATACTTGATGCCAAGTATCATCAATATTTACATAGGATATAGATGTGCTCTTAGATCATGGCTCGCCTTCTAAGAGTATTTTTAAGGCATGTAATGAAAATTATAATTGTTTACATAGCCTGTGATTTGTTCCATGTATTTATTTCTATGCCTTGTGTTTGAGATTTTTCTTATCAGAAAGCTCTTAGCTAGACATGGTGCCAAGTAGCTCTTGGATATTTTGCAATTTTTCTATTTGATAGCATGAATAGGAATTTTTGTAATTTTTCTTTGTAATAACAACAGATGACTCAAATACTTGAAATGCATTTCTTTAATTTTAAATATCGACCTATCTTTCTCTCCAATATTGTATTCACTATCTTTTGACTCAAAATAATCAAGGGTTATTTATAAGTTCTCATATCACACCATGTGTTATTGATGTTGAACTGTTAGCTTCTATTCAAGGAATGGATTAATATTTCTTTCAATTATTCATCAAAGATTGTGTGAGTGCAATAGCAATTTATAATTAGTGTGATAATTTTTGTTCTTTTCTTGGTTTATCATTGTAAGGAAGTGAGGTTATAAGAAGCCATGAGTTGGTTTATTGTAGGAGTATATTTCACTTTTTGACTCTATTGTGGATAAGGCACAGATAAAATAATTCATAAAGTTTGAAGATTGATGCAAAATCACATATCAAATCAAAAATCAAAGTTTTACTTTATTGTGCAAATTTTAATTTTTATGCACAAATCCATGCTAGCAAGGAAACATTAAGCATATAGGAGGCCCTAGGGTGATTTAGCTAATTGCACCACCTTATCAAATACTAGCATGATTAAATATTTTATCAAAGGAATCATGGTCAAGAAAATCGTTATATGATTGAATGATGTTATAAGACCACCCTCCTTGGTTCTATAGAGCTTGAAGTCCGAGAAAGAAATGTATAAAATTTGTCTCACGTTCATTCTCCATTGACCCGAGGTATCTAATTATAAGGTGTGGCTAACCTTTAGGAAAACCTAGATAATCAGTTGGAAACACCAACACTCTTGTTGTTAATATGTTATTAAGCATTGAGTTGAATGATGAATCGCTGAGTACATGTAAAAATTATCAGTATGACATAATTAAAATATGAAATTATTAATAATATGTCAATTTATTCAATTTGATTCACAATTTCATGGAATACAATATAAAATATCATCAACTATAGTTTGGCATATGATTTACAAAATGTAGTATAAATAACCTAAAAACTACTAAATCACTTCCATTTTCCAAATCGCGTCCTAGTCCTCACTTCGATGATGAGATTAAGAGTCGTCTTGACTCTAAGTTTGGTCTTAATTTTCTTTTCCCTATATATGTCTGCTTAACTATATCTCAAGTTCAACATTCGTTATGTCGCTGCCATTTGTGCCATTGCCACCAATGTTTGATGTATTACACAACCCTCTTCTTTCACATCTGGACTTTTAGATTGTGAGTTCCCTTTCAAAAGGAAAACTTCAGACATTGTACCTAGTTGTAAACATCCTCAAGCAATTTTCCAAATTCTTGTCTAGTTTGTTTCTTATCTTTGATCTCAAAAACCCCAATGCACTAAACACTCTCTCATCCTCCACCGACCCCAATATCATTGTTTGACATAAATCAACAAGTTTGAAATATTCTGATAACAAATCACATAATATTTTACTATGACCAAAGGTTTCCCAAACCCTTGTTATTGATCTTGCTTCCATGGGATTCTCCATGGACTCAACCTGGTCAATTATACTTATTGAAAAATGCTTAGCTTGTCTCTAAACTTAATTTCATTTATAATTCCTCGTATTTTTTGTCTATTGTATTCTAAACTTTTTGAAAAGTATTTAGCCAAGGTGATTACCTTTTTATGAAAATAGTTTGAGTTCCCTCAATTTCCTAATATCCAAAATTGAGGATACATAGTCTAGAAATGGATTCAATTATTTCAACTCCAGGTCCGAACTATTCATAAATCTCTTGGAGATCCTGATTTTTGCTGAAATCGCATATTTTTAGAAAATAGAATGATTTAAGCCTTGAAAAGTTATATTTAAAGGATTCAAATTGAAGAGGATTTGATCAAACCACCTTAGACCAAGCCCCCTTGGATAAAACCCCGCTAGTTGGGTAAGTGCACCAAGATGGTTCCCAAAAAGGGGACTTAAGTGGACAACTTTTTTCTGAAATCAGGAAATACTGACGTTGGATGTGAAATTGAGGATAGTTAGACTCAAAATTTTGAGATGGAACAAAAAGAAGGATTCAAGTGCTCCGAGTCTACTTTCTAAACTACTAACTTATTTTGAAAATGATTGAGATTAAGGGGTTCAAACAAGGGATGTACACAAATTGGTGTTGTTTTTGTCAGAAAAACATAACATAGCAACTCTTGTATGACCCTCGTATAGTGAAATTTTTTTTAGTATTTTTAAAATCGCAATAGTCAAAACTTAGCTAACAGTATGTAGTTGATGCACAATTTTTCTGATAATTTTTTAATGAATATTTGATTTTTTACTAATTTGCGAAGTGGACATATCCTGAAAATAGAATTTTGGCCGTGCTACCACTACAAATTTTGGAAACTAATTGATTTGTTTTTTTTTTTTTTTAAAATTTTGAAGAATAGAATCTAGTTTCTAAAAATGTAATTTATTTGAAAAATTGATGAACGGTTAATTTATAACGAAAAAAATACCAAACACTGCTTTTTGGAAAAAAAAAGACATACAGATAAAATAAATTATAGATGAAAGACTTAACATTTTTAGAAAGTGAAAAAAATTACATCATTGGATAGCTAAGAGATAACCCAACATTACCCATGTGCTCGATTTTTTTGATATTGAACCACGTGCAATCCTGACGGTGAGCACGAACTCGATTATGAGAAATATGGTGGATTTTTTATAAACACATCTCTGGTCGTCGGGAATGCCCTCCAAGCCTTTGGGTTGGAATTCCAAGGCAATACCAAGCTCAAAGTTCGGTAAGTCCCAAATCAAGATATAACGCGAGCACGTTATAATGCGCTCGCGTTATATCTCACTTTTGACATGGTTTTTGCTTATGCGGGGAACATGTCTACTAGCACATAACACAAGCGCGTTATAATGCGCTCGCATTATGTCTTAATTTATGTCAAATGCTAATATATTAATGTATGCTGATATATTTTTATGTACATGTATGTATGTATGCTTGTATAGATGTAAGATTATATGTACAAATGTATTATGCTTATATGTATGCATTTATGTATGTCTTTAGACAAAGGGAGAATTTAGAGAGAGTCTAGAGAGATGGAGAGGGGGTCGAAGTGACAGTTTAAGAGAGAGGGAATGGGAGAGAGGGGGTTGGATTGAGGGGGACTTAGCTAGGTAGGGTGGGAGGGATAGAGGGAGGGAGAGAGAGAGAGAGGAGGGTCGAAGAGAGAGAGAGAGAGAGAATTGAGGGAGAGGGAAAGAGAGAGATAAAGAGAAAGAGAGGATTATGTAGGTAGGGTGCGAAAGGGAGAGACTTGAGAGTGTGAGAGGGAGAGACTTGAGAGTGTGAGGGGGGTGAGAGGGAGAGACTTGAGAGATAGGTAGTGAGAGGGAGTGAGAAAGGGTGGTACCGTTTGATTGAACGAGAGGTACGTAGAAAGAGGGAGACGGTAGATAGAGACAATTAGAGAGGGTGGGAGGGAGGGAAGGAGGGAGAGGTGAGATGTATAGACAGAGAGAAAGTGATAGGGTTTGAGGGTATAGGGTTGAGGGATTAGGATGGAGGACCTATAGTGTTGATGGTAGAGGGTATTTGGTTGAGGGTATAGAGTAGAAGGTTTAAAGTTTAAGCGTTTAGGGTTGAAGGGTTTGGGGTTAAGGGTTTAGGGTTAAGGGTTTACTTGGTTGAGGATAGAGGGTTTAGGGTATAGTTTTGAGGGTATATGGTTGAAGGATTAGGTTCAACGTCCAATGTAAGGGGTAGAGGGTTTGGGGTTTAAGGATTGAGGGTTGATGGATTAAGGGTTGAGGGTTTAGAATTGAGGGTTGAGTGTTTAATGTATAGGGTAAAGGGTAGAGGGTTTAAGGGTTGAGGGTCGAAGATTGAGGGTTTAAGGTATAGGGTCGAGGTATTAGGGTTGAGGGTCCAATATATAGGGTAGAGGTTATAGGGGTTGAGAGATTAAGGGTTGAGGGATTAGGGTTTAGGGTAGAGAGTATTGGGTTGATGGTAGAGGTTAGAGGGTAGAGGGGAAAGGGTTTAACAGTTTAGGGTTTAAGGGGTTAGGGTTGAGGGTCGAGGGTTTAGGGTCGAGTGTTTAAGGGTTTAAGGGTTGAGGGTTTAAGGGTCAAGAGGGTTGAGGGATTAGGGTAGA
>CM021102.1:781602610-781664912 GCA_007115665.2 Sequoiadendron giganteum | reverse complement strand
CAACCAGAACAATACTAAGCATAATAGGCTAGTCATTAGAAACCTTCCAGTCCAGAATCTTCGAGCAAGAAGACCACAAACCACCAACCCAGTAACAAGAAAGTAAGAATCGGTCTAGCCTCTTACCAACACAGTTCTCTCCAATCCTTCTATTGTTCCATGTGAAACATCCATTATTAGGTTTCACATCAAAAATATTTAAGGATGAGATGCTATCCCAAAGTAACAGAGCAGACGACTCCAGCCTTGCAGTTCCACCCTATTTTTTTGATAAATCAACAATGGCATTGAAGTCTCCAACCATAATCCATGGGTGAAAAGGAACCAAGCTGTGAACAAATCGAAGATGGGTCCAAAGAAGTTTCTTACCTTGAAGCTCTATAGGAGAATAAACATTCGAGAAGAAGATCTTTTCTCCCGTCTCAAAGCTAGAGGCCACAAAGGAAATAGATGATTTAAAGGTCATCCACCATATAGGGCTAATCTTATAAGGGTTCCATAAACAAGCTACCCCCCTAGAAGAGCCAAAATTCCTGATACACTGACATTCACCATTTCTCCATAACTTAGGTAATATACCCAACATACTCTCAATTGATAATTTAGTCTCCTGTAAAAAGAGAATATCACGAGATTTACTTTTAATCCAATTCTGAACAACTTTTTATCGAGGGCCACTGTTCAAGCCCCTAACATTCCATGAGAGAACAATCATTTCGAAGGGTAAGAGAAATGAGAATCGAGGGTTTTAACTACCCCTGATTCCACCAAAGTCTCACCAAAAATCTTTAACTTTTCCAAGTCCTTCTTTCGACCCAACTTTGAGGACTTCTCACTCACAACTTTTTTTGGATCCTTTTGTTGAATACCCAATCAAGGAGAAGAGAGAGAGCTCTTCCCCACATCCATACCTTCCTTCAAGGACCTAGGAGACCCCCTACTTCTAGTCTTTGTTATCCTAACAATATCATATGGTCCTGCCTAAGCAAGTGAAGGTTGATCAAAATCCATTTGTCCAGTCTCCACATCCTGCATAGCCTCCAAAGGAGGTCCCTCTTGTCCAGCACCCAAAGTCCCTTGATCCAGATTAAACAAACCTAGGTTCACTTCCTATTGACTGAGATCATCCAATACCTCAAACCTATTAAAAGTGTCATCTTCATGTCTTTCCTTGAAAGTCCTTTTTTTCCCCCTGTTCCTATTACGAGCCTTGACAAGGAAAAATCCATCCTCACTAGATCCCTCACCCGGAATAGTCTCCTTCCCCTTATCAACCCTAGGTGGGTTGCGGTGAGGCATAGAGGGTTGATTCTCCACAGGCTTAGCCCTAGGGCACCTATGCTACAAGTTCCCATACTCATGACAAAATCAACACTAAAAGGGAAGGGTCTCATAGTATAGTTGTTGAATCCAAGTATAGGAACCTACACTCACTTCCATAGAATCTGACAATGGCTTGCTTAAATCAATTTCCACACATATATTGGAAAAATTCATTACCTTTTTGAACTGAGTCTGTTGTGATGAACCAACAGGCTTACCGAGCATTGAAGCCACCAACTGTAGTACATCCTCTTGCCAACATTCAACTGAAAACCATGGCAGCCAAACCCACACGCGAACCTAATTCGGGAGTTCCTCAGTCAAGTTGAAACCTGCATGCCATGGCTTTATAAACAAACCCACCTAGTTATAAAAATAGGGTCCACCTTCAAAAATCCTATTCCAATCAACCATGCAATCAAAGGAAATCATAAAGTAGTTGTTCACTAGGAGCCTAATCTCCATCTCTCCTTCCGACAACCATGTCCTCAGAGCCCAGGATTCCAAAAATTGCAGCGAGACTCTCAAACCCATAAACTTGCAATAAAAGGAATGCTTTGAATAGTATTCAATATCATCAACAAGCATCTCCATCAGAATAACCAATTTTGGCCTCTCCTTGCACCTCTCCAAACACCCATTAATCTTTGTAATCTGAGATCCCCCAGACGAACCTGAACCATACATATCTAGCTCCGAAGAAAATAAGTTATTATCAATTATCTTCACATTTTGTGTCAGAGGCTTCGAACCAAATGTAGAGTGGAAGTCCAACCTAGGACTAGCCCCAGATGATTCCCCACAAGATATTGAGGTAGATACTAATCCCAGGCAGGTATGCAAGCCCCGAAACATAAAGACTATACAAAGACTTCAGCACAAGGTTAACCAGGCCCCCACTCACACCCCACACCAGCTCCCAAACAACAAAAGAACAGCCTAACAAGGTCGTGACACCATAAGGCATGAGACCTTTGCACGCTGCCCCAGACAAACGAGCTCCTACCAACCAATCCCATGCGATCCAAAGAACCCCACGCAGCCATCACAACAGCTAAGGCCCACAGCCCTCACGACGTACACGACACATAGCCCACCCATCTACCCTGCTCCCACGGTGATAGCGATCAGACTTCCTATAGGAAGAAGGTAGAATTCCAATCGTAGCCACACCCCACTCTCTCCAGGCAGCTACCAGAGGAGAATACCAGCACGCATGTAGCCAACAAATTAATCCAAACGCCCCTCGAAAACCTGCAATACCCCCCACAACGCACGCACACGTAAGAACAAAACATAGCTAGGGCAGGGATGCCCTAGCATGAGTTGCAGAGCACACAAGACAACATTTTTCAATCGGTAAGTTTTTAATCAGCCCAATTATTGGTGTCTTGTGTTACTTAAGTTAAAGGTTATTATTTATTTTTTTGCTGATTTTGAACATAATACTTAAAGTGTTTATGTGATTATGCATAGATCAAAGGTTCTCTTGCATTCTAGGTGCAACGACAATGTGTTCCATGATGTATATGGTGTCTAGGGTGTTTATGAACACTTCCAATATTTGTGTTCATAAACACACTCAAATTGTCAACGAAATATATGGTTCTCTTCATACATTACTATGACTTTAATGATTTTAATATTTTCATTTAAATTTTATCTATCTATCAATGTATATATCTATATATCTATTTATATTATATATATATATATATGTACATGGTAGATATTTATATATATATATATGTAGATACATATATATACATGTAGATACACATTGATATATATGTACATACATATTGACATAGACATACATGTACATTCGTATGCACATAGATATATATGTATATGGGTATATGCAGGATCATCATGGAAAAAACAGGCCCTTAAGTGGCAATAAAAAGATAGAAAATTAGAGTTAGACAACTTGACGTAAAAATTTGAATAAGTTATCTATATTATTTCAAAAAAATGTAAAAAAAGAATCTGTAGCAAATTGAATGTAGTTTCTAAACTACTAGACCTTTATTTTTTTTTTTTAAATCTATTTGGTGAAAATTTGAAATTTCAATGCAATAGTATTTAAATTTCAGGGTAAAAATAAGAAGTAGGTGTCTGTCTGACCACCCTAACCACAATAAAATGATAATATTTTAGATATAAGTAGAGGACTCATGTCCCGATGTGATGCATATTTTTTTATAATTTTTTTCCAAGTAAATAATTAATTATCAATTTTTTATTACAACTTTTAAAAAATATAAAAGCTCGTCTGTCTAACCACCTTAACTTGGACAAAAATTCATGAAATTCATTTTTTTTTTTTTAATCCTATAGTATGCAAAGCATAGAATGTGACGCATATTTCAGATTCAAACAATGTGATACCGTTTGAAAGTTATAGATGTTTTTCAATCAGCCTATCAATCAGGACTTTATTCATAATTCTAATAGAAAATGAATAACAATTATTTATTAAATTCAAAGTAAAGCATAATTTATATGGTGGAAAGCTGAAAATCTCCTCTAAAAACCCTTTTCGTTTCATCAATTTTGGGTAAAAAAAAGTCGTCAGCCACATGGGCCATCATATGGCTTACATATCACCACTTTTTGGCCCATCATGATCCTACACATACCCATATACTTATGCACATATATATGTGTGTGTGTGTGTGTGTACATATGTATGCACATATATGCACTAAAAAATTCTGAAATTTTGAACTGGCAAATGAATTATTATGCAATTAGGAATAGAATAAGGCAAACTATCGTCGAAATGAAAACTAGTCAAACCATTTTCATATTTCAGGATAACAAAAAAATATTATAACCAAATTTCAGATTTAAAGTTTGTGCAATGATGAAAATAATAATTGGGGAGAGCTACAGTACAATAGGTTGAACTTGTTCATGACGTGCTCGTTTCAAAGTAACACCATTTTCCATTAAATAGTCTCTTTCATTATATCTATAATTATAAATATCTATATAGACCTATATATATAGTCCTCAAAGTAACTTCATAGTCATCCATAAAAATATACTTCACATTCATCTCTACCATTCACTCTTGCCACCTCCCTTTGGCATCCCTCCATAGAAATACCCTCATAATCAAGTGTAATTATGTTGTCAATTTTAACCAACATAATCTATTTAGTATATACTAAATTGAATGATATACTTTTTGGGTATTATGGTCGCTACCTCTAAATCTAATGTGTTTTTTGGTTCACAAAAAAAGAGTGAACTGTAATGTATCGAAACAAATAAACTTGAGATAAGACAAAAACATGTTAACTTTTGTAGAGGTATAACCTAAAATTAAATTTCAATTGAGGTACTCATATACAAAAGGATAGATTATATCAAGTATTTATTTATGAAGTGTAGTTTCAAATGTTACATTATCAACATAGACTATATTATATGAAATGCTATATAAGATTATCAACATTGAATATATTTTTAGAAATGTAGAATAGATATTATAAACATAGTAATTATTGTAAACAAAGATGAAATAGATTATGTGCATAGAATATATTTTCTATTATGTAGATTATAAGACAACCATAAAAAGGTATTGACATAGTCATCAATGGGCCCCACACTAGAGCACATTAATATGAAATTGTAAAATAGTTTTCACCCACAAAGTCAACTAGGGTACTTCTATCACTGTACAAAAATAAAATTAGTTCAATCGACTTGCACATGTAATGAACAAGTTGGTCTTATTGAACTAAAAGCATTGGTAGGGATTAGGACTTGAACTCAAAATGAAACTCTAACATTCATATAGACAAAAATTAGAGTAAAATTTACATTGCAAACATGAAATTACAGTGGGTAAAAAAATATCATCGTAAAACAATCACATTAATAAAAAAATTTAGTTCAAATATATTAGTTCAGTATAGATGCAACACAATGAAAATGGCATGCCCAACTACAACCAAAATATAAGGCACTATTTCAGTTGGTCCCTCCCAACCTCAGTCGAATTCTCCAAGAAATGAATCTGGAGATGTGTTCTCATCTCTTGTTGCTACATTTAGACTTGCCATAAATTGATTTGCATTTGCATTTGTCAATTGTGTGCAACTTACATTTGAAGGGTTAGTGGTGAAGAAGTTAGGCCAACTGGAAATTGAGTGCAACTAACTTGAGATTGGCTAGGACTCAAACACACATTGCCTATAGTAAAAAGAGGGATTTTATTATTGGTTATATCTCAAAATTAACCATGATTATAAGATAAGGGGGTTGTAGGATTTCTTAAGCGTCTATCTCGCATCAATGCTCTATGGGCAGCCTCAATCTCCCTTTCCTTATTCTCTTGTTCTTTTGTACCCTCTCTTTCTCCTTCTTTTTCTCTTTTTCCTTTCTTTGCAACTGTTTTAGCTACTCTCTTTCCTTGCATTCAATTTCCTTTTCAATTTTTATTTTTTCCTTCTGTCCCAAGGCCATAATTTGTGCTTCCTTTTTGTCCTCAGTTTGTTGCCTCTTTCTAATTTTTAATTCCTCCAGTTCTTTTTTTCTTCGTTCCTGCTCCATTAGGAGATTCATGTAACTGTCAGCAGTCAACAATTGATACTACCAGCTCACCTGAAGAGCACCAACAATAGACTTTCTTATTCTTCCATTAACTCTGTGAGCGATAGCTTAAGGAATTTACTGATCCAAGAACTAGTTTGGGTTTGAATTGTTTCATTGACTTGGGAGTCAATAAACTCCCACTAGTAGAATTTAGAAAATAAATGACTATGTGACTAAAAATTTTAGTCACAACAACTAAAAATATCTAAATTCTACTAGTTGTTTGCAACTCAGCTATAAATAAGTAAATGAATAATTTGGTCGTTGACTAAAAATTGTTTAGTCACACAAATAAAAATGACTAAATAGTTAGTCATTTATTTAGTCACAATCCATTTGAATAAATCATTTAAGGAAACAAGAATATAGCCTGCCAAAATACTCTAAAACTTTAATAAACATACTCCAAAAATTTCATCGAAATCTTATTTTCAAGTGTAGCCCACCAAAGTGGAGTTTTCATTTTAATAAACATACTCTAAAACCTTCGTCGAAACCTTATTTTCAGGCATAGCCCTCCAAAACGGAGGTGTTTCAGTAAAGAATGATAGAGAATGGTAAGGATATGTGTGTGGCAGGGGGCATAGGATTCATTATTGCTTATCTCATTCCCGCTCTGCTCAACAAGGGTTACATTGTTCGCGCTACTGTTTGTAATCTAGGTATTTAATTGGCATATATTTGCATAATCTTAAATTCCTTCAGATGCTTTTGAAGTATCAATGTATCCTATATAGGGTTTAGAATTCTCAAGTTACTCCAGATGCTTTTGAAGTATCAATGTATCATATATAGGGTTTAGAAAGATTTCTTTCAATTTTAAAAAAAATCAGATGCTTTTGAAGTATCAATGTATCCTATATAGGGTTTAGAATGATTTTTTTTAATTTAAAAAATAAATTAGATGCTTTTGAAGTATCAATGTATCCTATATAGGGTTTAGAATGATTTATTTTAATTTAAAAAAATAAATAAATGATGTATTTTCCTATGATTAGATAATGTGGAGATCTGCTAAATCTACCCCAACATGTTGTCCTCTTTAGCACTATATTCATTACTCCAACTGCTAGGGTTTTGCATGTGACATCTTTAATATCTTCATGACAATGGATTTTAAATAGATCTCATTTTTTTCTTTAATCCTTATCATGGCAACCCTTGAGTTCCATAATCCACTTTCAATCTCTTCTAAGAACTTTGTCTTAAGCTAGACTGCATAGTATGCATATAAATCAAGTCTGTAATGCCCCACCACGCAACCCTAGAGGAAGTTTCAATTTACTAAACAAGCGTACTAATTTTTTTTTAAAAGAAGTGAATTAACCCACATGTTCAACTATAATTGACAACATCCCCTAGGGTTACATAACTGAGATTACATAAATCCCCATTAACATACAACATCTAAAATACATTGAAAGTAAATAACTCAAGTAATAACATTCAATAACATAAAAAGATACAAGATAAAAATGAAGCATTCATTACATAAATCTATTACATACATCTATTACAATCCTCATTCCCAGAATGAGTCAAAATACATAAGTATGATCATTACAAGGTCCACCTCATAACACAAGAGGGGTAAATCAATATCATTACAATATGAGATACAAAGTACAAGAATTAAAAGTAAGAAATGCGAGATGTCCATCAAGAAGCCTCGCCACCAAGTACTGAAGATCAAGGGGACCCAACGGTTTTGGTGCATGTTCCACCCAACCAAGTGGTACCCGTAGGCTCACCCCCAATGCTAGGAGATAGTAACAAAGTAACATGGACAAGAAACCTACTACCTCAACCAAAGACAGACTCATACTGATACAAGCTGAATCAACCACACATAAGCACAATATAAGTTTAACTCTAATCATAGTTACATTGCTTCCAAACATAATATAATCAAGTGTGCTAAAGAAACCATACACACAACATAACACAGTGTTATCCTAGACAGAGTGTCATCGCAAGGTTTGTCATGAGATATCCTCTGGGCATTCTTCATAGGCTCCGGAAATCCTGGTGGCCTCAACCGAATCCCGGCACTCATACTAACTCAAGCGGAATCAACTACCTCTCATAAGGACAAGATAGTGATCTTGCCATTCCAGGCCTTCTCACTCACCCCAAGTCTAACAAGCCCTTGTGCCTATGAGTGAGGTTAATTTATCTTGATTACTGTGAAATGCATCCTAATCATCTAAGTATATTATTTTAGTTATCACTTATTAAAAATACTTTTGAAGGTTACCCAGTTTACCTCTTTGGGCTCCGGCCCCTAACAAAAGCCACTCTTCTAATTGGATAACACACTACACAATCTAAACTCCAAGGGTTACTCAAGTGTTACAGAACTGAACCAACATGCTTTCTCCTATCCAAGGAGGCAACCACAAAGAAATCCACTCCAACACTAGGAGGCAAACTAAACACTTGTAACACTACCCAAGGGAAATCAAAACAATAGTTTAACAAGGGAATGACCCACGTTTTACTTGAAGACTTTACAACCCAACTACTCAACACTCATTCACAACATACTCATTAAAAGATACATAACTGAACTCATGCATTGACAATGAAAAGTTCTATATTTGGTTATCTTAAAACCATGTTCCTATCTAATGCTTTTCACAGGAAAGTAGAATAATTCCATTCAAGACTTTACATTAAACAATCAATATCTTATTAAATACATAATCTCCACAACTTAATCAAATCATGAGCAATAATAAATTCAACTATAATTAGTTGTCTAAGTTGTCGAATGTTCCTATGTTTAACAAAGTATTGAATATGAAGTTCTACAAGCGAAAATATTATATATTAAAACTAATATTCGCTATTAAATACATCTCCTATTCTCATTTTATTCCAGCAATTAAATTATATAAAAAAAAACTTTAATAAAGTTAAATAATTTAATATATAATATTTAAGAAAATACATATATATAATATATATATAAATTAAATATTATATAAAAAAAATATTAAAACAAAATAAAAATAAAAATAAAAATAAAAAAATGAATTTAAATAACAAAAAAAGAACAAACAAAAATTAAAAATTAAAAAAAAATTAAAAATAAAAAAAAATGAAAGACAAAGGGTCGAACGGAGTCGTACCCTACGCCAGTGCGCAGTCCGCGGTCCTACCCGCGCCGACTGTACTTTAAGTACAGCGACCGGCAGTGCCAATGGGGGCCGCAGTCCCCACGGGACAGTGCGTCCCCCCATGCGGTGGGCGCACTGCCCAGTGGGCACTGCGTACCCACAGGTACAAAGCAAAAACAGTGGGGGGCCGAACACCCCCCACACATAACTTTTTTTTTATATAAAATAAAAATTTTCCCAAAAAAACCAGCGTACGAAATTCGTACTTTCACCGTACCGGTGACAAAACAGAAATTACAATCCAATAAAATAAAAAATGTATATATATGTAAATATAGATTATATGTATCATATTTAAAATATGATATATGTAATGTATATTTACATCCATATTTTTTTTCCAGAATTACATTTATTGGTGAAATTGAAGAAATAAATTTAAACCAGTAATAAAATTTACAACAATAGACATCTCATGCTCAAGAGATTTATAAACTGAATACCAAAATAAGCCATCCTTCCATGTTTTCAAATAATTTAAAACAAAGGAAGGGTAATACATTGATTTTGAGTTTTTCAACAAAATTTTCTAAAAGGATTTGTATTTTGAAAAACAAATCTGAATACCAAAATGTTGAAGTTTAACCTAGGTTTTTCAAGAAAATCACCCATTTGCAATTTCTTATCATTTAGAAAATAGATTAAACTAGGAACAATAAAGCAAGAAATAAAAGAAAACCTGGTTATTTGCAGCCACAGGAAATAGCCAAAGTTCTTGATGCAGAGTTTCCTTTGAGCTCCTCACAATTCTTTTTCCACAATGCAAAGAATTTCTAGCAAGCTTTGATTCAATAGCTCCACCTTCTTCACAAAATTTTCTCTCCTTTCAATTTAAATCTCCAAACAGAAAATAATTCCCAAAACTTTCATGTGCAAACCCTCTCCAAAAATCTCATACCTATGAAAAAAGGAAGGAAGGAGAATCCCCAAATTTTTCTGCCCTAATCTTATAAAACATCATATCCTCAAAATTCCAAAATAACCTAATGCAACCCTAATTCACATTCAATACAAGAAATTGAATTTAAAAGTTAATTTCATTTCTCCTCTTTGGAAGGCCCTAATTTTGACTTTAAAGTAAAATTTCAATTTCTCATAATTCCCTTTTTGATTTAATTTAATTTAACAATCAAATATACTTACATAATTATTATTAAATTATTTAAATAACTAAATCCAATCCCTTGAGATTTAAATTTAATAAATTAAATAATTTAACTTTAATTAACTTACCTGCAATTATTTAATAATTAAATTTAATCCCTTGAGATTTAAATTTAATAAATTAAATAATTTCACTTTAATTAGCTTACCTACAATTATTTAATAATTAAATTTAATCCATTGAGATTTAAATTTAATAAATTAAATAATTTAACTTTAATTTCAATAATCATTTTAAAAATAACCAATAAGCATAACATTAATATACTATAAAAATAAACATTTCTTCTAGCCAATGCAATTTTCTAAAATAACTATTTAATAAGACAACACTTTTCAAAACATTATTTAACATCAAATAAGAGACAACAAGACTCAATACTCAGAACTGACGACACACTAAGGCTAGGGTGTAGACCTGACACATGTTACCAAGCTACTATCTCCCATTCAACTTAACCGTTGGATTGACACGCTCAAACCTGTGAAACTAGGTGGAGTCAATTTCATGTACCTGCAACCTGAAATCAAGTAAACAACATAATATATCCAACATATAAGTCACACCGTGAAGAAGAAATCTCGAATTCGCAGGGCGCTCGCAAGCGAGTGATGCGGACCCATCTTCTTCACCAATACACTCACCAAAGACTAACACTAACGTCATAAACAATATTCACATAAATAATCACATGATAATTCTACTGACATCATTAATTCATCAAAGCATGTGAAATAAAATCAGATAATCACATCACACAATAATATTTGTCGCTCAAGAGTAGCGATCAAAACATCATAATAAAAGTGTGTCCAGTATCAAAGTAGTTGCAATCCAAGCAAAGCATAGAACAACATGAAATGAGAAGCAAAACGAAGGGGTATTACAAAGTCCTTCATACGTGCCATTGTTCCAAACCAGCACTCACTGCCTTGTTTAAAATGCTACCTCCATAAGCACAATAGCATGTTTTAAAATCATGGTTTCCAATGATTGACCATTAAGGTTACTACTTTCATCAAGATAAAATGAGATTTTTGTCTTCAAACTCAAGGCACTATGCAAGATAACATTGTGAATTATTTATTGTGTACGATTTGATTTTCTTTCACATTTACTGCTTTGCTAACTACCTTTCAGACTAGATATTGCACCCTCAGTTGCAATCTCAAACAACTCACTCAGTGTCACTTGAAGATTCCTTTCATGAGAATCCTTCTATAAAATCAAACTATGCCCTATAGACTGCCTACTTACTACAAGGGACTCATTGTTTCATGGTATTGTGGGTCTTAAGATCCTTCAACCTTATTGTCACTACTTCACAATCCACAAGGTATTATTCACTATTCTCCCATCTTTGATGAGTCTCAAAACACCACTCTAACATGAAATCCACTATCTCCTTTATATAATGGCTAAGAAGAAACATTGAACCTATGATTACCATTGTTACTTCATTTGGACACTCATTCCCTAATTGCATTTTCCTTATCTAACACTGCCAATAGCATTTGAAAAACTCTTAAGTTCAACAAGGGGTTAAGAAAACTCATTGTTAAAATCTCTACTTTACTATGCAAGGTTTGAGATTTATTATCTTGTCACTTTCAAACTCTTTTTAACTATCACACATCAAGTGACTATCATTCTTCTTACCATAGATTTCATTTACAAATGTCACTGAGCTACATAGTGTGCTTGTTATTGGCTACAATGTCTCAATCTTTTTGGTATTGCAACCTCACTAATCCACTAGAGTTATGGTTTATGTTTCTATGGAGGCCTAGGTTTTGTACCCTATTCATGCTCTTACCAATGCCTCTATTGGTATTAGAAACAACCTTAAATCTTGGATCAAAAAATTAGCTATCTTGACAGGGTTGTGGTATGATCTTGGATTGTATCCTAGAGTGTATGGGAAGCTTGTGTTTGATCATTAAGGTATGTAAAACTGATCAGGGAAATGTATCCTATATAGCATGGGTCTTGCTTTAATACTTTCCATAATGGTTATTAGTGTGAAGCAAAAAATTTCCTTTGTCTATCTTTGCTTTTGGCTTTATTTTGGTCTTCGAGGTGATCCGTGCACAAGGGGTTTGTGTTTCCAATAGACGCACAATGTTCCATGTGGTGGTTGTGTGTGTTATCATAATCGCTTTCTCCTCCATCGAAAGTTGGACCACGTGTCAGTCTGGCGGACGTTTTCTTGCATTTGATTTTTGCAGATCTGAGATTATCCGACCTGCTGACATGTCATCCCTTCATGCTATAAAGTTGTATCTTGGGAATGTTTGATCAAAGCTCATCAGAATGCTCTTTTCCTTTGAAGGGACATCAGTTGATGCCACCAAAGCCACTTGGGTGATCGACAAGACTGTCGCTAGACTGTCTTTCTAGGATCGGGACAATTACAAGGGCTAATCTTGTTAAAATCTCTAACGACATAAATGTGGTAGCTGAAAGTTGATGAGCAGGATTCCAGTGATCTAATTAAAGATCTAGAATTGGATTTCCAAGCTATCAGTTTATGACGTCTAGCGGTCATTAACTCTGGATGAGGTTAGCATTTTTCTCTTTTGGGCGGCTATATATTGAAAACATTAGCATAGAGAAAGGGTTCCAAAAATTTTCCTGTTGGGAAAGTTTTCTTTAGTTTTCTAGTTAGTAGAAATATTTTCTTAAAAGTTTATAGAACACTGCTTCACTCTGGCATGTTATGTCTATTTTATGATCAAACTATTATCGGATTGAAATCCGATCTCTGTTTTAAAGTTTATTTGAATATGAAATACAAATTATTCTGAAGAAATATCTGAAACTGTGAATGATATGGTCTTTCTCAGTATTTTTCTCTTTATATCCTCATTCAGAATAAGGTATTGTGTCTTGCTTAATCTAAATAGTTTGGTTGTCATATTTCCATGTTGTTTGTGTATGTGAATAGATTATAATCTTAAGAGACTAGACTATGTCATTGGACTTCTCTTTTTCTAAGTAAGGTTATCATTTCTTCATAATATGCTATATTAAGGGGAAGGGTTTATATTGCTTTTGACTTTTTTATGTTAATTCTAAAACTTCTATGTTTGATTCAGATCTTAATACACACTTCCTATGGGTCAATTGAATGACTGTATCTATGCTTGTATTGAGCCTCTATCATTCGTTCTCCTCTCAACAATGAAGGGAAGTGGTGTTATGTGTCTCTCATATCAATCGTAGAGGGAAGCTTGTGGTTTTGAAATGTTGTAAAAGCATTGGCGCATTGCCATCTTTCATGTTTTTTTGTTTACATTTCCTTTTCCCATTTCCTAAACTCAGAGAAGAGTCAGCTTTCTATAAAAATCCTGGAGGTATTCAGTGAGATACATATTGTCCCCCACTCACTAAATTTCCCATAAGACTATCGAAGAGGCGCAATATTTTATGATCAACAATTAGCACATCACATTATTATAGTTTTTGGTAACCCAAGATTTCATTCAAGTATGTAACAAACTTAGTTTGTAGTTTAAGTTGTACACTTTTAAGTAACATTCATAAGGTTTAGAAAATCTTGATCACTCTCGAGAATGCCCATTAAACATGGGTTGTGCTTGAATGCACTAGATAATTGATATAACACAACCACTCTGCATATCAACTAGAGTTATAGGATCTTTATTGAAGCAAGAGGTAATCACATTTAGTTAACTCTTGCCAACATACTTTTGGAATAAGTGTTTAAATACATTACTTTGAGTGTGAAGAATTTTGTTTTTTGCTCATAATACATTCATTGAGAGTTGTAGTAGAAAGCTTCTTATGCTGAAACCCATCCTATAAACTTTCTTTAAGCTACATTTAGGAGGCTTCATGGATTTTTTGTGATTTATAAATCTTTTTTTTGATAGTAAATGACATCGAATTCTTTCTGAAACTAAAATGATTTATTAATTGTGGTTTTATGATGATTAAATTTTTTGTTTAGAAGGGGTTAATATGTGGCATTTTTATGTGAAAGAAGAATATATTGTGATTCAAGATTTGGGTATGGATGGTTTAGGCAAACTTGGATTGCTATCAGTGACATAGCCAGGTTGGAGAGTACTCTCAGCTAGCCTAAAACACTTTCAGGTGTTTTCACTCGGAAGCAAAACCTAAGTATAGGAATTTTTGAATATCCGATAGAGGGAGTTCCTACATTCTAAATATAAAATCATAAATCTTCTAGTATAGTTTCACATCCAACCCGAGATCTTTAATATTCGATAGAGAAAGTTCATACATTCTATCATAAATATGCTGGCCCAATTTTAGATCCAATTTGAGGTCGTGAAGCTTTGACAAAGGAAGTTCCTATATTCTAAAGATAAAATCATAAATTTTATTGATCCAATTTGAGGTTGTGAAGCTCCAACAAAGAAAGTTCCTACATTCTTAAGATAAAATCATAAATCTACTTGGTCCAATTGTAAGGTTTGTCTTTTTAATTATACTTTCTTACATTTGGATTGATACAAATTGTTACTTTAGAAGTATGGTATTTCTTTTCTTCTAATGTTTTCAACCCTTATTTTAGGGAAGAGCTCCGAAGATGGTTCCTTCAGATGGAGACTACACTTTTCCACTATAGGTTCCGTCTAGAAACATCAAAAGCATAGGTACTATCATACTTAGGTACAACAGAGTTTGAGGTGAATTGCACTTAGTATTTTATGCTGATATGGATATGTTCTAGCCTATAATTAATTGTTGTAGCATAACATATAGGCTAAATAGTTGTTCATATACCATTATTTAAAATCTAAATTTTTATACCTTATTCTAGGAGCAAATCACAGAGGGGATTCTATACATAAGACACCATTGTTTCAAATTCAAAATTGTTGGCTCTTTCACAATTATTTGCTTCATTTATTTGATCTAAGATAGCCTATTGTATAGGAGATTCTCTCAAAATCACAATAAAATCCTTTATTCTAAGATGAATATTCAAAATATTTCCCATCATAACAATGAACAAAAACATCAGGCATTAACCTGAACTCTACAAGAGTTTCATCAAATTCTACTTTTTCACTCTTGTCCATTCTAAATTTTATTCCCAATTTCATCCATGAAGAACTTCCTCAGCCTATAGATCTTGTTGATAGCCATAACTTTATTGGGTATCGAGGATAGCTTCGAGTTTTTACCCAAGCAACAATTGAAAAAAGTTGGCCTTACCAGATTTTGATCTGGTAAGGCCGAAATTTGTCAATTGTTGCTTGGGTAAAAACTCGAAGCTATCCTTGACACTCGGTAAAGTTTGATTTGGTAAGGCTGAATTTTTTCAATTGTTGCTTGGGTAAGAACTCAAAGCTATCCTCAACACTCGGTAAAGTTATGGCTAACATTAGGATCTATAGGCTGAGGAAGTTCTTCATGGATGAAATTGGGAATAAAATTCAAAATGTAAAAGAGAGTGGAAAAGTAGAATTTGATGAAACTCTTGTAGAGTTTAGGTTAATGACTGATGATTTTGTTCATTTTTATGATGGGAATATTTTGAATAGTCATCCCAGAATAAATGATTTTACTATGATTTTGAGAGAATTTTCTATACAATAGATTTTCTTAGATCAAATAAATGAAGCAAACAATTGTGAAAGAGCCAACAATTTTGAATTTGAAACAATGGTGTCTTATGTATAGACTCCCCTTGTGATTTTCTCCTACAATAAGGTATAGAAATTTATAATTTGAAATAATGGTATATGAACAACTATTTATCCTATATGTTATGCTACAACAATTAACTATAGGTTAGAACATATCCATATTAGTATAAAATAGCAGGTGCAATTCACCTCAAAATTTGTTGTGGTAATTTCTTGGGACTACCATCCCTATAGGATAGTTTCCTTATAGATTTGAATGTAATTTTAAAGGTGCCCATAAATATTGACAAGTTTCATAAGACTATTGTGTCAAGGTAGTAGATGGTCATGACAAGTTTCATTAGACTGTTGTGACAAGTTTCATAATACCACCATACCACAAGAGCCAATAATACATAGAGAGGTGTAGGAGTAACATCCCACATTACCGCAAAGGCTGAGCAATAAATGTGTAGTATGGTAGTAACTCGAATACTTCCCCTACATCGACACAAGAGCCAAGAAGACACGGTGTGGTGTAGCGGTAATATCCCGCATTACCGTGAAGGGTGAGCAATAATGATGCAGTGTAGTGGTAACATCTCGCATTACCACGAAGGTCGAGCAATAATGGTGTGGTGTAGCAGTAACATCCTCCATCACCACAAGGATCATGTCAAAATGGTGTGGTATCACGGTTAAACTATAAAAAGAAAAATCACATTTCTTTGAGGCATTTTTTTGAAACAGTTTGCTTGCCTTGTGTATATTGCTTCCACATTTTCATGTATGTCTAGCAAGGCACTTGTAACTACAACATATGACAAAAAATTCCCTATTGTTATGATTTAATGGATGTCCCTTCATTATTATAGGATATCCGATGTAGTGCACATTATTATAGTGTAAGACTATTTTTTAGATTATTTCATTTGGCATCACCAATATTCTCCACAAGAACATTGTCCCTATTTAAAATGATGGAAATGGCTCACATCTCTCAAAACAATTTCTCTTACAACAATCTTGGAGATGAATTTAGATGTAGTGTGAATATCAGAACATACTCGAAAGTTCTTAACAACTCTAATAGTTGTACTAGAGGCCATGTTTAACAAACCAAAATGCAATTTCTAACTTTTCACTATGGTGGGAGATAAATGATTCCTTTTTCTTCTATTCCACAACATCGAGTAAAATTCTTGAATCTGAAAATACCTTGCTGCCTTCATTTTCCAAACCAATTTCTCCAATTTTGCATAGATCTCCCATGTTTGTGGATGTGATTTTTCTCCTACACAAAAAGCATGTACCATTTTATGCCCTTCAATCCAAGTACATGTAGGTATATTTTTAATTCCTCTAAATTTCATCAATCTCCTTACTATTTGAGCCTCAACAGACCTACCCACTTCTGCACAAATGTTTTAGAGAAGAACATAAGTTGCAGTATTTTTAGGATCCAACTAAAAAAGTAGTGTTTTTGGAATACTCAGCCTATATTATTATATGATCCACAGGAACCAAAGGTTTAACTGGCATCTTAGTAATAATGTTTAGGGTGTCCTCAAGATAGCCAGCATGGGCACGAAGGTCAACCATGCACACCTAATGATCAACTATATATGTAACATGGAATAAGGTTTACTGAAATGTGAAGTATGTGCAACCCTCATCCACTAAACCTACATGATTGTATGCATCTAGAACACAAGAAAAGCTTACAATGTCGGTGTTCCAGAGTATTTCATTAGTTCAAATATTTTGTGAGCTCCCTTGCAAAATCTATTTTGTGTACATTCTGTAATCATATCATTTTATTCCATGAGATGACATATCTTTGAGGCATTATGTCAAATAATTCATTTTGTACTACATTTTGGTGTCAAATCTTTGGTAATTATGGTTAGTTTCATTACATTCAAATTTTGAATTCTAGGAAATTTCATATAGTAAATAGATTGATGGCTATTTGGATAGTGAAACTAGCTCTCTTAGAAATTAACTAAAATATCTAGAAGGATTATTTTCATTAAAGAGGATTTTGTGGTTATTTTTGTAACAATGATTAACAATGATTTTACAGTGTATCTAGCTTGCTATTTTCATTCAAGATACAAGTCATCAAATTCAAGCACATAGCAAGAAGATGGTACTATACTTCAAACCCTCAACCTCACTTAGTTTAGTCTACTTACATGGGGATATTAAGAAAGTTGGTGAAAATTAATATATATCATTTTTTGTTTGTGAAGGAGAATCTTGTGAGATTCAATATGGTAGTGGATCAATGTTTGGTTTCTTAAGTAAAGATGATGTCACAATTGAGAAACTTGTTTTGAAACATCAGGTTAGTAATTTTTGGATGTTAAGGCTTCCCAGTTGGATATCAAAGATCTTTTCTCATCAACTTAATTTGGAATTTACATGTAGAAATGGATTCTTCCATGGTGCAGGTCTTTACTCAGACAACACATGAACCAAGGTTGACAATTTTGTTGTCTAATTACTTCTAATGGTATTCTTGGGCTTGGTTTCCAAGAAATTTTTGTTGATAATGTTGTTCTAGTTTGGTTAGTGTTGATAGCCTTCATTCTATAATGCCAACTTCATTCTATAATTTGAGCATATCACGTTTCTTAAACTTTGAACAAGGTTCTAAAATCAAGGGTTCAATATGCATATTTTAGGCCTATGTTGAACACCCTGTTTAAGGCATTTTTTGACAAGGCTACAATTTTTTAATTGATTTATCTTTTTGTTTTGTTTGGACTTTTGTAAACTTGCAATATGCAATGCACTTTTATTCTTTCTGAATTGAGACTAATAGTAATTTTGTTGGTTGTATTGAGGTAAAACTTCGTTCATGGCAGAAAAGGTTGCACCATGATGCTCATATCAAATGGCATGTTGCATATAAAGGAGGAAAGATTCTAATTGGGTTATTGTTGACTTTGTTGAAGGAGAGAGCTTCTTATATGGGACACGATCAACACTCTGCTTCTTGGATTCTACACGTTACAACTTGCTCCAGGAAGATTGCCCACGTTGTAGAAGTTTTAAGAGATGAAAGGGGCATGTTCTCACATTGAAGGGCTTCAAGCATGTGTTTCCATCATTGTAGAAGTTTTTTGGAGAAGTTCCTTTCTTGCAGTCATTTCTATGTAATATTGTAACTCAAATTTTAAGTCTTGTGACTAAAAATAACAATTGTAATACTCTATTTCTAAGCTGTAATTAGAAAATATTTCTTCTATTAATAAAGTTGACTGATTTTTCCTTCTCAATGGTTTTCTTACTATGTGCAATTGATGATTGATGTGTATTTCTGTGTTTTATGCTTAAATCCTCAAATATCAGTCAATTAAAATGACCAACTATACTACTAAGTGACTAAATATACTACCAATTGATAGAAATCAGTGAATAGTGAATAAAAATTACTAAATAAGTGACCAATTAACAATAATCAATGACTAAATATATCAATGAATAAAAAAATGACTAAATAGGTGACCGGATTACAATAATCAATGACTAAATCAACAACTAAATAAGTGACCAGTTAAATATATCAGTGCATAGAAAATGACTAAATAAGTGACTAGATTACAACAATCAATGACTAAATCAAAAAACTAAATATATCAGTGGAAAAAAAGTGATTAAATAAGTGACCAGATCACAATAATGAATGACTAAATATACTACCAAATCAATCAATCAAAACAACCAATAAGTGACTAAAAATGTTTTAGTCATCAATCTTGTCACGTTATATATGACTAGCATTAAACTACTAGTGGTCACGTGACCAACTATAGTCATTTATAAGCAATTTTTAGTAGTTTATTGTTGTTTATGTACTAGTGTCCTCTTGGTCTAATGTACCTTGAATTTTGTGGCTGCCATCTACATAATAGTGCATTGTTTGTTCTAGAGGTGTGGCGGTTGGAGATGGGAATGTGAAATTCCCCATTTCTTCTTGTTCAGGCTGGCTATCCATGTCCTCAAGTTGTTGCTCTGCACCTTCCTACACTTGAGTATCCATTGGAGTCTGCAATGTTTGTGATAGTTCATCTATTGAAACATCAAGTCCCGAAAGACTAAAGAATGTTTTACACTGCAGAAGCATCCTCGGTGTCATCAATCTCATACGCCTCGATGGGATGAATGTCACCCATGAGTGCATTAGAATTGAGGGGCCATATCACCATCCTTTTAAAGCCAAATTTTATGTTTGATGGAGTCATAGCTCTTCTCAATGCCTTGCAACCTAACTCTGCTAATTCAGCCTTTTTTATATCAATATTGGGGAATCTAGTGAGAAATTCAGCTCATTTTGATTTGAAATATGTCTTGAATGGTGCAAACACGCTAACATCCAAAGGTTGTAGCATGTGAGAAGTATGAGTAGGAAATGTAAGGAGGTCAATGCCTAACCTCCTTGCCTTCTGGATAGTTGAGAGTGCAATGTGACTTCCATGGCCATCAAAAAATAGAAGGTGCCTATTACTTGGTGACACACCCCCTGTAACTGACACATAGAAATGTTCCAGCTAGTCAAAGAAAAGCTCCTTTTTCATCCAAGAGTGTGCTTGGGTTGCCATAGTTGTGTTTGGTTCACAGTTCACAATATAATTTTCTATCTCTATATTTCCCTTGAACAGATAGAAACCAGGTATTCTTTGGCCAGATGCATTAACACATCAAAGAATTTTTATCCATTCTTTAATTTTTGGAATGATGTACGAGACATTCATGTTGCCTCATCGTGCCAAGACCCTCATTGTTCCATTTCTACCAGCTTGAATGTCTGTTTCATCACAATTCCATATTTTTTCAAGACGGTATGGGGTACTTTCATATGATGTTGTCAACGTTCTGACAAATTCAGTTACTATTTGGGGTCTTAGGTTTTCCGCCTTGTCTTTGTCAAGACTTTCAGCTATGTGTAAGGTCAATTCTGGATGGTGCCTCTTGAATCGAATTCACCATGACTTTCCAAGTAGCCCCTCCATGAAAGGGTTGGGTCTAGTCTAGCATATCTGAGAAACCTCTTGCTTGAGATTGATAATCTCAACCCCGTGGCCAAATTCTAGCATATTTGTGCACCATTTTACAATCAGACCCTCCTCCTCTTCTGTTAGGAGCATTGGTGGACCCTTCTTTGAAGTATTTGTCAGACCACCTAACGAATTATTAAGTGTTGTAGCTAGGATTTTCCATTTCTTCGTAGTAGCTCTAGTCGACATCCCATTTATTTCAACATCCTCCAGTGCTTTGTCCATGTCATGTGATGACCATTCCCTTTCCTTTGATGCTCTTGCCTACATGATTACAGGTTCATCAATCTCCTAGACAACCTCAATAGGTTCAAGATTGGTGTTTTCCTCTACCACCGGTTGATGCACATGGGGGACTATTATAGTCTCTTTCTGTGTACATGACTTTGTCTTTGCAGTCTTGTTTTTTGGTTTGGACCTCATATTACCTTTACATTGCGCATGTAGATATTAAAAAAGATGTTTGGAGTAGTTAAAAATAATAATAATTCAATACTGTTGAAGTCGCAGTGATGCATGAATAGTTTATTTTTATTGAATATATGCATGTTGATAGTTTGTTTGATTTATTATTTGAATTGAAATTGACTTAGAGTAGATCAGGTTAGTGAGACATGAACAAGCGTAGTGAGGTAGAAAACCTCAACTGAAAGAAAAAGGGAGCTTTCTTGAGTGCAGAGCCGAACAATGAACCGTGGAGAGCCGAACATATATACACATATACAAATATATACATAAACAATTACATATATGAATATATATACATATATGTACATATATGTATATATATATGTATATGTATGAAAATATATATGTATGGAAATATGTCTATGTATTATTTTGTTCTTCCATGCACAATATATATATATATATAGACAAATACATATATAAGAACATAATAATATAATTGCATGGCAGAATATCTTTGAAATGAAAACAAGAGAATTCATTTTCATATTTTGGAATAACAAACAAATATTAAAGGAAAATTGCAGAGTTAAAGTTTGTACATTGTCAAACAGAGGAATACAAGTGCATGGTAGAAATCCCTATAATTGTGAACCAGTGAAACCCTTTCCATGTTTGGTAGTAACAATCAAATTAAAAAATCATTTCATAGATAGAACTAGTGTGCATAGAAGAACATAATAATACAATTGCATGGCAGAATATCTTTGAAATGAAAACCAATGATACCATTTTCATATTTCGGAATAACATGGGAATATTATAAACAAATTGTAGAGTTAAAGTCTATGGATTGAGGAACACATGAATGCACGTGCATGGTTGAAACCCTTGAATTGCAAACATTAAAACCCTATGAATATTTTGTAGTAATAGTCAAATATTAAAAACAATATGCAGTGTGATATATTGTAACCATTTCCGTGTTTTGGAATAACAAAAAATGTAAAAATAAAATTGTAGATTTAAAGTGTGTTCAATGACAAAGACATGAATACAAGTGCATGGTTGAAAATTAGTCAAACCATTTAAACCATTAACATATCTCGTCGAACAAGTTTAATAGTAATGAAAAACCATTTAAAGTAGTCAAACCCATTTCATATTTCCTATAAGGAAGCAAATATGAAAAGCACAATGTAGAGTAAACATCGTGCAATGAAGAACACAAGCTATTGTAGAACACAAGATATTGAAAAGCACAATGCAAAGTAAACGTCATGCATGGACAGGTATAGAGGAAACTAAAACTAGTGAAACCCTAAAATAGAACTAAAATGACTTGACATTCATATAAAGTATAAGTTAAAACCCTAGATATTGAGTTACAGGTCATTGTGACAAGAATTGACATCGAATACAACATATTTTCATTCCCAAGCATAAAGAACATAAATAAAAAACCCAATGTAAACAACATCAATATGAAACCCCAAATATTTACAGATTTGTGGATAACATATTCATAGCATACAACATATTGGCATCTGTAGGAATAAATAATTTGTAGCAGTAGAATACTTGTAGCTTCTTAGGGTGTTGCTATTGTTGCCTCTGGAATTTCTTCATATTTCTAGAGAAAATTGTATAACTGAAAATGAAAGTGGGACGTGCTAAATGGAAATTGCAAGATATTGAGTAATGCATTTTTGAATTTGAAAATCTCCTTATATGTTCAATGCTAGTTTGGTATGGAGTCTTTAATTCCTGTCCTTTTAAAAAAAAATTGAAATCTTCATCTAATGCCTTCAATTGCAGAGTTTGTATGTATTAATGGCATGCAATCCTTGTTTTCTTGACATGGGATTTTGGTGGTTGCAGGTGGAAAAAACGGAGAAGGAATTAGTAGTAGAGAGCATCGATTTGACCGATGGGACATATATGAATGATTAATTTTCATCTGAGTGTTGTGTTGGTGGGCAAGTGAGATGGGGGTTTGGTTGGATTGGGTTTGTTGATGGGACAATGTCGGCTCCTAGTTGTTCTCATGTAAATTTGATGTAATGCAAGTGGTGACATTATAGGGGAGCTTGGGTTATACTAATTTTATAGTTTGAGTGCATGTTTCAAAGCTATAGGCCAATAACAAGCAATATGGCTTGTATGTTTGTGGTGTCAGATGAGCTTTGAATATTCTCTTACATGTAAGATTGTGAATATCTATTTGTGTATGGGACAAATATTCACCAATTATAATACAATTTTGATGGTACAGTGATATGAGTACCCTTGTTGACTTTGTGGGTGAAAACTATTTTACAATTGCATATTAATTTTCTCTAGTGTGGGGCCCACATGGCACTACTTTTGTCCCTAGTATAAGCTCCCGCCATACTTTCGGACCCTCTCCCCTATATAAAAATATTTTCCTCACGTTAATTCCTTTTACACATGTTTTCATATAATTTTATGGAATTAAATATGCCATAAAAGTTGTATACAAGATGGTTTTAAATATATGTACAATCTATATAGTAAACATGGCTTCATCAGTAACATGTCATATTCAATTATTTAAAAAAATTATAATTGTTAATTTTAGTGGAATGAATTTTTTAGATAAATTTTCAGCTTAAAAAAGGTACTCCCATATCAGATAGTTAAATGATTCTATCAGTTTCAATCATTTAAATCAAAATTATTGTTAAATTGGTATTAAATTATTTTAAGGTACTCCCATATCAGATAGTTAAATGATTCTATCAGTTTCAATCATTTAAATCAAAATTATTGTTAAATTGGTATTAAATTTTTTTAACCATTCATCAGCTTATAGGCTACATATAGTGTGAGATTTGAGCCTGAAACAAGTCTCATGCCTGCAAACCACTATTGAATCGTCAAAAAACAAGTTTAAGCTGCCGTTTAATGGTAAACTAGCTGTCATTTTAAATTTGCATTGCTTTATGTTTTAAATTTGGATACAAATATTTCATAATCAGATAATACTTATTTCTAAGGAAAATTTTGAATTTGTCTAAGTTTATTTCATTTCATTATTTAGCACTTATTATTAATTGTTTAAATTTGTAATGCTGCACAAATGCATACTCTCTAACATATTAACATACATATAATTTTCAAAAATAACCATAAATGAACTTATAAAAATTACATCAAAATTTAGACAAACAACAGTGTTACGATAAAAGAGGAAAGAGGAAGAAGATACATTACACAGGAAAGAGACTCAAAATTAAACTATAAACTCAGGCCTTGCAACGACTAACAAAAGAGAGCATAAAGCTTATACTCAAATATATTATGCAACACTCCAGATAACTGTGACACAGAAAGATAGTATAAACCTAAACATACACTAGCCAACATTCTATAAAGCTAACCTTCCCAACATATACTGGACCAGCCAAAAGTTTAACATATTTATGTACAACACAGAGGAAGTGATGAAGAAAAGATTACTACCCACCACGGACCACAGGAAAGTAGTCTGCACGGGACATTGCCTCTCGTTGTTCTGGTGGAGAAGGAGCTCTTGACAGAGGTGTTGAAGAAAGCAGGGCTGGCACACTTGTAACCCCAGCTTTCCTGAATACCCACAACCTCCTGTTATCGTTAGACCAGGTTATGCCATTCTCATCTTTATATATTTCAATCAGGGGGAAATCAGAAGCCTATATCAGGCCCATTTCCATTTCCTGGCGAGTCATACTCAACGATGATGATTGATATCTGCTATACCCCTTTCTAAAGTTCCTCGAAATGGAGTCTTGAGTGAAGCGCACTTCTTGGGGATTCACGTTCACATCCTTAGAACTCATCTTGCCAGATTATCAAACCCTAATCGCTCTCCTTGCAAATTTACAGACCCTCCTTGCAAATTTATAGACCCTCCAGTACAGGGTTGGTTTTTGAAGAGTAAATGCATCTCAATTGTTCTCCTTTCACCATGTTGTTGCTTTATCTATTTGCATCAATAAAATATTGCCATCGTATTCTGCTTTGTGTCAATTTTGGGAAAAAGAAAGATTCATGGTGTACCTGGATATCTCTTGGATGGTAAGTAATATTTGTACCACTCATCCCACAGAAAAAGAAATTTGATATAATTGTTACTAGTAGTTTTTTAAAAATTAGATTAAACAGGAGAAACGGGTAGAACAAGATTTGTAAGGATGAAAATGTATTTTTTCCATTTAGTTTTGTATTTGGTTTAGGGTAGTATTTTGATATATTGATATAATTATAATTGGTGTTTTTTTATAATTTTGAGTTTACATATTTAGTTTTGTTTGTTTTTAATTCTATGTTTATTAGTTATTTATGTGTTTGTGTGCATGCAATACTAATTCAATTGAATTATTTATCTGATTTTAATCATTAATCATTTCTCAATCCGCAATCCAATCCTATTCTTAGCATTGATCCAACTTGATTGTCTAACCCAAGTCATGTTTACATCCATAAGGTCGCCCTAGCAACCAAGATCTTCATCCACTTAATTATGAAATTTAAATCAGACGTTTGAGTCAATTTCCCTCCTTTTACACTTTGGTTTGAAGCCAACTATACATAAACATTCACAATTTGGTATTATGTTCATGCATATTTATAGATTTTTGTTTGCAATCATATTATATGCACACACTAGGTAAAGCATCTCTCAATGTAAGGGAATACAAGAGAAATAGTCAAAATCTTATATTTTGAAATCAAATAAAGAATCTAGCACATGTGAATTACTTAGCAATATTTCTAATCCATGTACATGTTTGCAGTGTGCAATATGTCAAGTTATTTTAAATGCCACCAACTTGACAAATAAACCATTAGAGTGTGAAAAAGAAATCTCACTATCTAGCAATCTACTTGTCTAGAAATCTACACGGTAGGATCCAAACATCATTAGATATCAATGTCGCAAGTGTAGAGTGAGGTCAAGGTCCCAACCTAAATTCAAAAGCTCAAATTTGACATAACACATAACAGGGAAGAATATTGTGGTCCTAATCTACATTCATGACTACTTTGTATTTAGCAACTTATATTTACTTTTATTACCCTAGGCTTCTTTGTATTCCTTTTCATTTTGGTTAAACCTAACAAATTTACCCAACCTAAATCATAAAATTATGAATTTAGATACACATTTCTTTGCAATTTCATAACCTTTTCAAGTCTAATAAATATCATTTTTCTCTCAATATTTATTGATACATCTATATCCCAGGGTTTGGTGTTGTCTTTCCTATTTATATTTTCTCAACCTACATGCCCTAGTTTGGCTTTAGGGTTTAATTTTTATACATATTTCAAATTTAATTTAGGACCAATATTCTAAGCCATAACAAATTATATGCCATCCTTTGATGTTATTTAATTCTTACATTACAATTTATACACTTTTATTTGAGTATATTTTACAAACCCTGGATTCTTAAATAAAGCCTTGTTGCTCATGCTATGAATTACCATAGTATTTTATCATTTTCCTCTACCCATGCTTCTCTTATAGACTATGACATGTTCAAACATTTTGTATGTGATCCCATCATGCTTGATTCACTTATGACATTTTATCATACTAATGAGATGGCATTGTCTATGGATACATTGTATGATTATATATGTCGTTTTCCTTCATTTAGGGTTTCTCTTACCATGTTTCCATCTTTGCTAGATACCCTTACTTAGCTTCTTCATGAATACCACATGCTGCATACTTCTTCTATGGAGAGTGATATTATTTTTTGTGCATGTTTCTAATTATATATTACCTTTAAGAACATGTTTCTTATGCATGTTGTGCCTATAGATAATGAAATAGTTCATGTTTCCATAATGATATTACTACACATAATATTTCTTATACTTCTTTATGTTGAATATATTTTAATATGCTTGTCGTTGATCATATAGATTGTGATATTGATGAGTGTGTGTGTAGTGACGATCTATGTTTTGATGCATCTCATGAATGTGCATTGATGGTATTCTTTCATTTCATGTTGATCCCTCTTTTGCATGTTATGATGATCATATGCATTATGTAGCATCACCTAATACTAGAAATATGCTTTTCTATTTGAGATTACCTATTTATGATGATCACATTAATGTTGCACATCATATTGATAGTATTTTTCATCATTTTTCTATATGTCATGTTGATTCTATAGAGTCATGTTCCTTTGATATCCTACATTCCTTCATACATTATTGTGATCACTTTTATGACATGAGTATTTTATTACTTCTCATGTTTTACATGGTTTATTATTCCTTAATGATAATGCACCATCAACTACTACATTGATACTCCATAGCCTTTACATGATCATATTATGTCCTACTAAGGACATATTACATTATGATTATAATGGTTTTGCATATTCTTATTCTCTTTTATCATTTTTCTCTTTGATCCTTAGCTCATGCCCTATAATCCTCATGACTAACAGTTATATTATGATCTTTCATTAATTTCTTTGTGTATATATGTTGATTTTTTCTAGCTTCTTAGAGCAATCTATTATGATCCATTATTTTCAATCTAGCCATCTTGAACATTAGCATATTATGGTCCAATATTGCCATATCTTACTATTTAGAGTAGGTCTTTGATCTTATATTTCTATGTCATGTCCATCCTAATTTTAAATTGTTATATCATTTACTATTTGATCCTATAATGTTATAAGATTGTGTTTACTATCTTACATGGCTTTATTTCTCTATCTTGCTTCATGTGGAATAGATATCTTGATCCTTATGACTATATCTTATAATAAGCATGTCTATGTTAGGTTGAGCAGCACAATGTTATCTCTCACTTTGTCTATATTAGAATATCATTAATAAATTCTTTATATTGATGAACATCAAACTATTCTATATTATCTATATTAAACTAATATTGTCATATCTTTGAATTGATCACATATCTTAATTTTATACATTACACCTAAACAATTTCACATGTCTTATCAAATCTGAATCATATTTATAAAAAAAAAATCATCCTTTTAATCTTATCATATTTATATTCTACAAACAATAAAAAGGCACACCCTCAATTTCCAAGCTTGATCTTAAAGTTTTAGACGTGTAAAGTAAATGTTCTCAAACAAAATCAAAATGACAAACCAAAGTCAAAAATTGACTAATATGCTTTGCTTCAGTATAAAAAAAATTCCATAGTTCAAATTTGTTTTTGAAATTTCTATTAACGCTAATTACAAATTCACAGACTCAGACAGCAGAGTGAAAGAGTAATAAACAAAACCAGCTGTTGCTTTGCAAGATAGCGTAGGAGAGAACTTCGTGGTTAAGATTACTACATACTTAAATATAAAGCAAAAGTAATAAAGGTGGGTGCCCTCCAATGCTTCAAAGGTTTTAGGACGTATAAAGCAAATGTTCCACAACCAAAATCAAGCATGGAATTATTGCACGGATTAAATATTTCTTAAATTACTCACAATTATGGATGGATAGTTGTATAGTCGATGGACACACCATAAAGCAAAACATAAGACAATAATTATATTTTATTTTCTAATAATTATATTAACAATAGGTAATAACATAAAACAATAATTATTTATTATCAATATCTCAGTCTTGTCAATATCAAGATCGTATATCTTTCTCATCTATATATTTTAGTTAACATTTTTATGTTATTTTTTCAATTTGAGAAATTGTCATTCTACGATGATTAAGAATAATGTTTAAATATAGTGTTAGTCATTAGAATTTACAAAACATAATACAACAATGTAACTGATATATTTATAAAAAACAATGGTCTATAATCATATATTTTTATGTTAATTAAATCAAATTTTATGTCAATGTATTTAACATGTTCTCACTTGTAATGTCTAAGGGATAGATATAGATAGAGGGATATAAAGAGAGATAGAAAAAGATAGGGATATAGAGAGATAAAAAGAGACAAAAAGAGAGAAATTTTATGTGAAGGTCAATGACATTATAACAATTATTAGTTTTTTTAAATCAATATATTGGTCTTTAAGAGACCTTACAAAATCGTCAAATTATTTTGACATCTTGTTCATGACAACTAATTTTATTTTTTGAACTTCATTAAAGAGTTTTTGAGGTGTATCATAATCTTCATGGTTGATTTAGTGTTGATAACTTCTCTATGAAATACCCTAGGGAAATTTAATTATTATTAGGATAATACAATATGTCATTAGGATGTTTATATCATTTATCAGTAGTGATGAATTTGTGATCTAAATTTAAGTAGATTTGACTTTCACACATGTGCTCGATCAAGTTATTTGATGGTTTTTATCGTATTATAATTATATATTTTGATTTCAACTATACCAATTGATGTTTTTCATAAAAAATAACTTGTTGCTTGATGATTTATACAAGGTAATGTACTTTATTAGAGGTAGGGAATAATGGGAGGGTGTTTTCATGGATCTATAGTCATGTGGGCTAAAATTTAAAAGTATAGCAATTTCATGAATAATAAAATCTTAGGTATAATTGTACAAGGTTGATAATTTCCTTGTTAGTTATGTTATTAGAATGTTATGGAGGTCTTGACATGCCTTTATTCCTTAGTGATAAAAATCACACAATAATGCTCACATCAATTAAAATTAGATATCTAACTTAATATGGACCACCTATGATGACAATGCTAGAGGGACTTCATGTTAAATGTCATGAAAATACTATTGTCTTATGAATAATGAATTAGGGATTAACAAAACTAATGTTGTATTGACAAATTATTTAACCTTTAATGTGTACAAGGAAACCGTCCATGATAGACATTGCCAACTAAGGGATTGATGGCTTTAACCCAAAAATTGTAAAATTTGTGTCTTTGCAATAAAGGTAAAGTTTCTTATTTTTTGCTACGTGTCAATCTTGAATCTGTTTTATCATGTGTCTCATGCATGTCTTGTCTTTTAGTGATTTTTTTGTGAGTATCAAAGATTTTTAATTATCTTTATCTATTAATTTATTTAGATAAAAATAATGTATTTTTGACAGTTCATGCTAACATTTTGCTAATGTGTTCCATTTTGATTAGAAAATAAAAAGCAACTGACATAAAAGAGGGAAGGGGGTTTTAAAATGTTTAATTTTTATTATTAAAAATATGGTGTTTATGGTGAGGGGCCAACTTGTAGAGAAGGCATCATGTATAGGTTTGATTCTAGATGTGACATATTAAGGGAGGGTGCTATGTATAAAATTCTTTTATTTGAAACTCAACTTCACAGTATCATGGCTTGTTCAAGTCATAATGGGGCATAGAATTTCCAAACGGCTAAGGCACCACATAAAACAAATTTTTGTCTTTAATTTCTATGGGCCATGCCATATAAGGCCTTTATTTTGTTTTCTAGCTTGTAATAGATACACACCACATATGATGAGGACTTTATCTTATTTGTTGCTCTCTATGTTTTGGTGCCACATGCATATTATTATTTTTTTCTTACAACATATGTGGCATAGGAATTCCAAGTGGGAGGGATATTATATTTTTTCTTGTGTGATGGCTTGGCATGGAGGGAAGCACCTCTTACAAATTTGGTTTCTATTTGTGAGCTCACAAGTTTTGGTGTTGTATCAGCATTTATATTTTATTTTCTTAGTCTTCATCTATGTGGCGCCATATGCGGGCCCTTCAACTTAGTATAAAAATAGAATTGGATTTCTAAGGCGTGGAGTAGCTCACAAACATGGACAACAATAATGAAGGGTATATCCATTGGTGATTTTATGTTCTTTTCCAAGGTGTTTATGAGGATTCAAGATTATTGTTTTAACCATACAAATTTGATTGCGATATAAACTAGCATACCTATATTTTAAAAATATATGTAAAGTACTCCGAAAGATATCCTTTTCAAAATGTCTTTTTTTGATCAATTGAACCTTAACCCAAATTGCAGCTTAACCCTAACCATAAAGCTATTTGAACCCTAATCGTAACCCTATTTGAAGAGTGGAATATCCAAGTCTATAGAAACCTTTTCAGAGAAAGGATCTCCTTGAGAGTAGAATGGCTAAGATCCAAAAAGACCTCTCAAATTATTTTTCTTACATCCTAATAGAAGAAGAGAGGAATCTCATAGTTCAATTGGATAGTGTCTACAATTTTGAATAAATATATTGGAGACACAAATCAAGGATTAAATGACTTAAATAAGGTATAAAACCAAGTTTTTTCATTTAACATGCAAAATATGAAGGAAAAAATCACATCTTCCACAATACCAATTACCATTTCCATTAATGTTTACCTTCTTTTTGCATTGCCTACCTCCAATTTTCAAGGGGCAAGTTGTCTAACAAAAATTGTCTACCTCTATATTCCTCTCTCCCCCTCCATCTCTAGAAATGTCTCCCTCTCTCTACCCAACATAGTTGTTTATCCCAAAAAATTAATGTTTCTCCTAGGAAAATTTATGTAAAATGTGCATGACATAATAGATGAACACATTCATTTCATGAGCATAAGTCTATTTATTTCTTCTATCCATAATTCTCTGCTAAAAAATTTCATACCTTTCAAGTGGGTGATAAAGTTCTACCAATCAATCAATTTGCATTGCTCAATACAAGTTGTAAAAAAAGTGAGGAGATTGTATCTAGTAAGTAATCATACTCTTTTTAGCTATAGAAAACATACAAAATAGATTACAACACACAATACAATAGATATTTATTTCACTAAATATAGTAATGTTTTTGAATAATCCCTCACTAATTTTCCCACTTTATTCTGATCTCCAATTGAAAAACTGAATTTGCATCAAGACTAATTGGGTATAGATTTCCATGTCCCTTGCAAGACATTTAATAGCTCAAAATTGTTTACATACATAAAATAGTTTCTCAAGACTGTTTACATTCATAAATATAGATTGTTGATCCCATGACACTGATCAACAAACACATCAAACAAATTCAGACCTGAATCAATCCATTACATCCATTTCACATTTTCATTTCACATTTTATGTGAAGCCAAACTCCTCCAAATAGACACCGACCTCCAAACTATGATTCAAAAAGAAGCATTACAATGTCTTTGCAACTTTAATAAAATATAAGATGGAATAAGTACACAAGTGATAAACATCCTTAAAAATTGAAAAAATAATCGAACTCATGTAAAGCAAAAACATTTGAAGATTAGAACATAATTAATAATATATAATCAATGTAATTATATTTTACACATATCGCTAAAAAACAACTTACAATTTAACCAAACTTTAAAATGTGAAGTAAAAACACTTTTTAAACAAACATCTTGAACCAGAATTATTTATTCATCATTAAGATAAAAAAAACACTCTATAATCAAATATATTCTAGAATAAGTACATGAAGTGATAGATATCTCTAACTATCACACCCACATCATACATAACCCTAAAAATTGAAAATTAACAATTGAACTTACAATTACAATCATTATACTTCTATTATAACAATTTGTGGGGCACATATCCCTAAACAGCTCAAAATTTAACCAAACTGACAAATATGCAGTAAAAGCACTTGCTAAACACACATATTGAATTAATTATTTTTCATTATTCATATATAAATAAAAGTAAATAAATAAAGATAAGATGGAATAAATAATAGACATCCCTAATTATCATACCCACATAATACAAACCCGACAAATTAAAAAAAAATCAATGTGTTTCTCAAAACATTCAAAAAAATATGAAGATCGAAACATACTTAATAATATCGAATCAATAATTTACTGAACATAATGTAATGAGCAATACATTGAGAGAAGTTCATCATCGTACGTAAAATCTATGTGCAGGTAAACAAAGTCATATTGGTTCTTCTTCATCTCTGCTTCTTTCGTTACATCTCTTGCAGTGACTGTCTAAAACTTTGAGAAGTCTATCTTTGACTGAAAAATATATATAGCAGAGTCATGTTAGTATAAATGGTGAAGTAGTTCTTACAAATGTAATTTACGAACATAAAATGTATCTTTGAAAAACCTTTTTAACCTGAGTGAATTGAAATAAGTTGGCCTTACAAGCTGTAAAATTCATATTGGCCATACTTGTATCCATTCAGAATATTTCTGATCATAATAGTTGTTCTGGCATGTGGGGAGTTTTCCTTTGCTAATTCCTCTCCAAAACAGATTGAGCACTTTCCTGACTGGTACTTTTAGCATTGTCTGATTCTTCTAGTTGATGACTCTTCTCAAACAAAGCCTTTTGTCCTCCATTTATTAAAGTTTCCCCACTCTGATATCCTGCCATCCTTACCATCGACACCAGCAACCCCTCCTCTTCCAATAGCTATTACGGCATTACAAGTGAAAACATTAGAAAAAATATATACATTAGCAAATTTTGAAGAGAGCTATATGCCAGCAAACTCAGAAAAACAAATTGTCTCTTAGATATTTTCATATATGGTCTAGCTGTAGCTCCCATCACACATTGATAAGAACGACATGCATGCTAGTGAAGAAGATCCGCCACTGACATCCTTCTCCTTACCCTATTGATTCATGAAAAAAGTTTATTGACCAACATTAGATAAGTGAGAAAAAGATTAGGTATATTAGCTATTGTCAACCATAAATGCAAGGAAAAGATGGAGAATTTGTAACTTACATACCCGTTAGTGAGTTGCTTCATTGTTGGCATTCTCGTCTGAAAAGGAACTGAACCGTTTTGGTGTACGAGCATCGTCAGCATGAAAAGGAAGCACGTTTGGTCTTGTCGAAGCTTCAACATAGACATTCTTCTTGAAACAACTATCATATACACAACAAAGCACAGAGAATTTCTGAGCGGTTATAGAAATTTGGAAGTTGCAATTTAAAAGAATTCTAGTGTCTCAGAGAAAACGAAAAAAAAGTAAATTAAGGGGGCTTACATGAAAGACTATGTTCGGCTTGGTTTGTCGACTTCGGAACCCTGAGAAGTGCTATTTCAGGATTCAAGTTGTGCGATCTCCGCTTTAATGTCCTTCACCCGCTTTTGCAAAACCTGTACATAGTTGATAGCATCCCCAACAATCGACGCCTTGTCCATCTACACAAGCAAAAACAAAACCCCCTTCAGTTTCAGAATAAATAAACAGAACACTGCAAATAATCTTTACTAAAGATTAAAAAAAATAGAGAAACCCTTCAGTTTGTAGAGCAAAAGCCACCGTGGAAATCCTGAGCACTTCAACCTTAGGTCTTCCACTACTGCAACTCACGGGAATCGAATATGACTCGTAAATTTTTAAAATAAAGCAAGCCCGAAAACAAAAACTGAATGAAACCAAAGAAAACCCTAAGAAAACAATTACCAGCCATGAAAATGAAAAATCTAAAGGCAAAAGTATTTACTGACGTCCAACGAATTCCCACGGATCAGAAACCCTAAGAAAATAGTTACCAGCCAGCGAAAAAGAAAAACCTAACGGCACAAGCATTTTCTGATGTCCTATGGTTTTTGGGAGCAAAGGCAGCACATACTTCCACTTGCTTGTCATTTTCAATACAACTTCAAAATGTTTACACAATGTTTTCATTGTATAACGCCTTTCGGCATAAACAGGGAAAATATAGTTATTGTTAACATAATATTTATCATGATTCTTTTATAAGAGGAAATATATATATTTATATATGAATTTTTGCAAGAACAATTTAAGGGAAATGGAGAGAATTTTTTGTGTGTACCCTAACCCACGAGACTTGTAGCTGTGCGTGCCCTAACCACCATTTTCTTAAGGTTTTACGAGTTGCATCGACCCTCTCAACATTGGAATTTCAACCTCATACTACTAGTGCCTAGAACACGGGGTCCTAGAGCCTAGTCAGAAGTTAAAATAAAGTCGTGAAACATTTGAAGAAAAAGGAATGGGAAAGAGGTGGAGCTGCAATAGATAAATCCAATGAAGATCATACCTCGGTTCCCACTCACCTTCCTAAGCCTGAAAAGGACAACATGAACGTGCCACATCTACAGATGTACATGCTGGAAGATTGCAACCCCATCCTGAATCATCGGACAACAATATTGCCTGCCTCCACATCAATTCACCCTACAACCAACACACCCTCATCAGATACCCAGGAAGGTAAGGCTATTTATTTTTCCCTTCTTGATGATATCATTGATGTGATCTCGGAATGTAAAGAAAAAACAATAATTCTATTTTTCTTTAGAGGCATCCCATCTAAATAAGACTTTTTCAAATGGACCCATAATAATTGGGAGTTTAAGGGTTGGACAATTGAATCTTTCCAGGGTTTGGGCAAAGGATAGATTTGCTTGCACCTTCTCAGACCCTGAACATGCTCGTGTTGTTCTCCAATATGATTCTTGGATTATATCTGGGCAAACCTATTATATGCAAGCCTAGGATCTTGACTTCCATCTGGAAGGGATTAGTAAATTCAAATATCCATTTCTTCCCAACTAGGAAGAGTTTTGTGGTGTAAAAAACACTCAAACAAATGGGCTAGCCTATGTTCACACCCCAAGGCATGCATTGAAATAGATTTAACCCGTCCCTTACCCAATACTATTAAACTTGTAGGGCCTAGTTTTGAGTTCAAGAAATGCATCTCATATCTGAATAAACCAAATGATTGTTTTTATTATTGCCGAGAAGACCACTTGATTCATGACTATCCCTTATGTAAACCTAAACCACCCCAACCAACTACTAATAACCTTCATCCTGCTAACCCTCTTATTATTGATAATTCTCAGCATTTTGTGCTTCCTTCTCATCCAATTCCTTCATCTTTATCACTCCAACATAGTTCCCTTCCTGCTCACACCCTACCTCATTCACCCCCCTCTACTACAATTCCTAACCATTGACCATCCTACAAAGATACTATTTTGTGTTCCCAACCTAGAGACTCCAAGAGGATGAAGGAGACTCCTACCTCATACGCCCCTTCATCTGACTATAATAAACATCCTCAAACAAACAACCCTATTAATAATCCTACTCATTATGCTACTAGAATACCTATGAGTCAAGATCCTATGGATACCCCCTTTGGGAAAGATTGATAGGTAGGTTGGATGAATCACTCACTCATTCATGCTCTAGGGTGTCTTTCTCCACCACTTGCAACCTATAGGATCTCCACCTTCTTAGGATCCCCTGGTTCTCCTTGCCAACCCAACTACCAACAAAATTCCTTCTCCCAAGTCAAAACTTGGTGCAATCTTGTAGTACTAGCCCTTAGCCCTTAAACTGCCTTAAAGGCTACTAACCTCCAATTTCTTCAAATAGTTTTACAAAGGTGTGGAGGTGATTCCAAAGAATTCAATCCATCCTACTAGGGGTATTAGGGGTCCACCTAGCTCTATCTACAGGTTGCTTTCACCAAACCCCTCTATTAGGCCTAGAAGGCTACTAGCCCTATTAGGACTCCATCTCCAAGAAAATAGGATTTTTTCCAAAGTCCTCCCAAAGAAACCCCCAACCTTTTCTTGGGATTCCTGGTTCATTTGCCCACCTCTCAAGGATTTTTGGGGTCTTGGGCCACAACTGGCCATATAATGCCCTAATCTGAAAAAGAGCAAAACTAAGGCTTTTTAAGCCTTTTCCTGGCTTCTCTGCAACTTGTTAGGTTTTCCCCTCACAAATGGATTGGTAGGGTCTCCTCATCTTTACCATAGCTTGGTAAGAGTCGTATCCTCCTTCTCTAAAAGGAAATTTGTCACAAAGTTAACACCTCTGCAATTTAAGTGCTCTGCACTATGGTCTTTCCTAACCGGGCTCTTCTCTAGCTCGCCTAGGAGAAGACTCCATCAAAAGCTCCTATGTTTTCAAAGGCTCTAACTCCTAATATATGTACATCCATGGTGTCTAGTCACTAATCCCAAAGGGCCATACAATTTGTATGGTAGGAAAGTGAACTAACACTCCATTCTTTACAAACTGCCTAGTTTAGACCAACAACAGTATATAACACAAAACTATTTACAAAAAATGCTTGAAATTGAACAAACAAACTATCTACTACCACACAGTACTCAAAGAACAACTACCCTACATCATGCATGAATTATAGTGCCAAACTAATCCATTAAAACATCACAACAATGCAAAAACCAGAAATTTCACACAGAATTCACATATGCTTTCCTTGAATTCAAAAACTTTAAACAATATGAAAGGCTTCCAACCTCACTCCAATTCTGTGGCATCCCATAAATAGGGTCACCAATCAGTTATCCTCTCCCCTTGGGATCTCTTGGTCGGTTGGAGCTCCAACTATCAACATTGTTGAGCAACATTTCAAATGTTGCACAGTTGCAAGACAACCTCTTAGCCCTCTTTGCACCTTACAATAATCCTAAGCCTCATTTGAACTTCAACTCTATTACACCTACTTTGTGGTCAACATGACCTTCATCTAAACACAACAAAAATTCCATAATATATTGCTTAGTTATCCTAGACAACCTCCTAGACAACTTGTGGCAACCTATGGGTGCTCCTGCACCATTCTCCCCCCTCTGCACAAACACTAAGGGATGTGGGGAGAGATCAGAGATAGAGAAATGCCATACTTCTTGAAATGAGCTTCTTCCACCCATGTAGCCTCAGACTCTGGTTTGTCTTTCCACTGTATCAGGTGTTCCATGTACACCTTGTGCTGAGTAGACTGCTTCACTCTGGATTCCAAGATCCTTTTTGTTTGCAGCTTGTCCTTAGGAGGTAAGACTATAGTACTCACATCCTCTAATACATCCACATTGTTTAGATTCATGTCAGTTACTGGTCCTTTATACTTGATCAAGTCAGCTACATTAAACACTGGTGAAATACTTAAGTCTGTAGGAAGCTCCACCTTGTAAGGATTATTTCCATACTTAGCTAGTACTTTACATGGTCCCACTCTCTTCATCTACAACCTTTTTGTTACTCCTTTCTACAATCTAGATTTGTTGAGATGGACCATGACATAGTCACCTACTATAAATTGGATATCTTTCCAAGACATATCCACCTTAGTTTTCAACTTATGAGTAGCCTCTATGATTGTTTTCTTCACTTGCTCCTGAATCTCCTTCATGGTCTAAGAGAAATCCTCTGCATGGCCACTCCTATGCTCCATAGCTCCTAGATCTCTGAGCTCACACACACCTCTTGGGTGCATACCATATACTATCTCAAAAGGACTCCTACCTGTGGTCCTATTCACACTGTCATTGTAGGCATATTCAGCTTATGATATGACCAAGTCCCATGTCTGACCATACTCCTTGGTTAGGCATCTTAGAAGGTTACCTAACACTCTATTTATCACCTCAATTTGTCCATCTGTCTGAGGATGGTAAGCTGAACCAAAAGATAAGTTAGTACCTAGTCTGCTCTATAGAGTTTTCCAAAAATGACTCATAAACCTCACATCTCTATCTGATACTATGCTCAATGGTAATCCATGGATCCTCACAATCTCTTTGAAGAAAAGATAAGTAATATAACTAGCATCATGGGTGGTCTTACAAGGAACAAAATGACTCATTTTACTGAACCTATCTACCACCACATAGACACTATCAAACCATGTCTTAGTTTTAGGGAGTACTACAACAAAGTCCATACTAATGCATTCCCATGGTCTATTGGGAATAGGTAGGGGTTTATACAAACCTACATTGCTAGCTCCCCCCTTGGCTTTCATACAAACTACACACTGCTCCACATACCTTCTGACATCCCTTGGCAACTTGGGCCAATAATAGAACCTTTGCACTAACTCCATTGTCTTGTTGATACCAAAATGGCCACTAAGACTACCATTGTGCTTCTCCTAGATGAGATTCTCTCTCATTGAACCTTTGGGAACACACAACTGATTCCCCTTAAACAAAAGTCCACTTTGCAGTGTATACTTTGAGAATTGACTGTGAAAATGATTCTCAAAATTAGAACATACCTTATATGCTTCAGAGAAGTCTTCATCTTCTCCATAGAGATCCTTGAAACTCTTTATCCCAATGCTTTTGAATTGAATCTCTTGCACTGTCAGCAACCTCCTACTTAATGCATTTTCCACCTTGTTCAACTGTCCCTTCTTGTGTTTGATAGTAAAGGTGAAGGCTTGGAGGTACTCCATCCATTTCAAGTGCCTATTACTTAACTTTTCTTGTTTGTTGATGTAGCTAAGTGCCTAGCTATCCGTGAACACTACAAACTCCTTAGGTAGCAGATAATGTCTCCACTTTCTAAGAGACTGCACTAGAGCATATAGTTCTAGGTCATAAATAGAATACTTCTTTTTAGCCTCATTGATCTTTTCACTAAAGAAAGCTATAGGTATGCCTTCTTGGCTTAGTACTCCTCCTACTGCAATTCCACTGGAATCACATTCCACTGTGAATAGCTTATCAAAGCTTGGTAACAAAAGGATGGGTTGAGTTGCCACTTCTTGCTTCAACTTCTCAAAACCCTTCTTTGCTTCAAGAGTCCATTTAAATTTATTCTTTAGCCCACCCTTGATAGTATCAAGTACTGGTGCACATATGCCACTAAATTTTCTTATAAATTTTATGTAAAACTGAGCCAACCCATGAAAACTCCTTACCTCTATCTCAGTGGTTGGTGTAGGTCAATTTAGGATAGCTTCCACCTTGCTTGGGTCCATCTTCAATGACCCTTGGGATACTACAAACCCCAAATACACAAGCTCTTTCTTGAAGAACTCACACTTTTCTAGATTGATGGCTAACCTCTCCTCCTACAACTTGTTAAGTACCATCTCCACATGCTTCAAATGTTCCTCTACTATCTTACTAAAGATGAGTATATCATCTAGATACACTACCACAAATATCCCTATGAAATCCTTAAGCACTTCATTCACGAGCCTCATGAATGTGCTAGGGGCATTTGAGAGGCCAAATGGCATAACTCTCCACTCATACAACCCATCAGTTGTCTTAAAACCTGTCTTCCATTCATCCCCATCTTTGATTCTAATCTGGTGGTATCCACTCTTGAGATCCAACTTAGTGAAGTACTTTGCCCCTCCAAGACAGTCCATCAAATCCTCTATCCTTGGAATAGGAAATCTATATCTGATTGTAATCCTATTGATAGCCCTAGAGTCAGTGCAAAGCCTCCACTTACCACCTTTCTTGGTTGCTAAGACCACTGGTACTACACATGGACTGATGCTCTTCCTGATTAATCCTTGGTCTAATAACTCCTACACTTGCCTAGCCAATTCTAGGTTTTGATCTAGTGTGAGTTTATAGGCTACTTTGTTCGGAAATGAAGCCCCTGGTATGAAGTCAATCTGATGACTGATAGCTCTCTTTGGAGGTAATGTTGCTGGTGTCCCATCACTGACTATGTCCTTGAACTTCTCAAGTAACTTCTAGAATTCTTTTGGTATAGGTGTCTACTTAGTCTTGTCTTCTTCCTTGGGTTGCACCATAATAACATATCCTTCACCTCCTTGCTAAAGAGTGTTGATAAACTCCTTTCCACTGCTTAACAAGACACTAGGGGTCTTTGACTATACTTCTTCTTCATCCAACAGTGACTGTAACTTAAATGTTTTACCATCCTTCTTGAATGTCATATTGCCATGGCCTCTACCCAATAGAAGATGGAATGCATCCATAGGTAACACATCACAAACCAATTTGTCTTTATATCCTCCAATGGAGAATTCCACTATTGTCTGCTCATTCACAACAACACTCTGCCCTTTATTCAGCCATGTCACCTTGTAAGGATTAGTATGGGGCACCTTTTCCAATTTTAACTTCTTTACTGCTTCCTCTGAGATGATGTTATCAGTGGACCCTGAATCCACTATAACTTTGCACACCTTTCCAAGTATTTTGCATCTCACTATGAATAAGGCTCTCCTTTGCTTTGGCTCCTCCTTGACTGGTTGTCTGATTAGAACTCTTCTAAACATCAAGTTCTCCCCCATTTCTAACTCAATATGATTAACCTCTGGTGATTTGACACTCATAGTGTCTTCTCTGTGTTAGAAGAAGATGCTTTCTTCGGGCACCTATAAGTAGGATGTCCCACTTGGCCACAGTTATAACACTTCATGCTAGCAAAGTAAGAGTTAATTCTTCCTACACCTCTTCCTCTATTAGAACCTCCTTGAGATCCTCTACCTCTTCCATAACCTCCTCTAGAAGTTGTTTCACTTCCATGCTCTGTGAGTTTAGACTCTCCTTGACTTCTTTGTTCAGTCCCTCTACCTTGGTATCCACCTCTATGTCCTCTCTGATCTTTGCCTTTTCCTCTGCTCTTGGAAGCTTGATCTTGTTTCCTTTTGCTTTTCTCTTTAATCTTTATAGCCAGCTGTTTTGGGACTTAGAAGAGTCATTTCCTCTTGTATGTTCCACTTCAAACCGTTAAGGTATCTAGCCACCTTAAGGCTTTCATCCTCAAATATATTAGACCTCATGCAAAGTTTTTGAAACTCCTCTGTATAGGAATTTACATCTTGGTCTATTTGTCTCAAGTTTTGTCTTTCCTTATGCAATTGAATTTCATAGTCATCTGGCATGTATGCCTCTCTCACTTTGGCAACCATTCCCTTCCAAGTGGAAATAGGTTTCTTGCCTTCCTTTTCTCTCTTTGTCTGGATGAACTTCCACCATGTCAAATCCAAACCTCTCAATCTTGATTTGGCCACTCTTACCTTATGTGCTTCAGCGACTCCATCACACTCAAAATGGTTTTCCATTCCCTCTATCCAGTCCATGACTAGATCTGCTTCCAATTTTCCACTAAACAATGGTATGCCTTCAAGTGCTTTCCCACTCATAGCCTTCAATGCCTTCAAGAAAGGCTCTTCTTGCAAAACAGGGTCAGGTTCAAGGATCTTGTCTTCCTCTGCAACCTCCTCACTCTTGGGTACTCTTCCTTCCAATTTATCACTAACCTCATCAGTCTTGGTCTATACATTACTCATTGCTTGCTCAAGTTGGGCTATTCTTTCCCTCAATAGCCTATTGTCTTCCTCTTGATCTTCAACCTTCTTGGCCCATTCTATATTTGTCACCATGATTGTAGAACCACTAGACTCGATCTCTGACATACAATATTCAATCCCAAATCTTTTTGGGGCTCTGATATCAATCTGATAGGTAGGTTGGATGAATCACCCACTGATTCATGCTATAGGTCTTTCTTGGAAGACCTCTAGGGTGTCTTTCTCCACCACTTGAAACCTATAGGATCTCTACCTTCTTAGGATCCCCTAGTTCTCCTTGCCAACCCAACTACCAACAAAATTCCTTCTCCCAAGTCAAAACTTGGTGCAATCCTGTAGTACTAGCCCTTAGCCCTTAAACTGCCTTAAACGCTACTAACCTCCAATTTCTTGAAATAGTTTTACAGAGGTGTGGAGGTGCTTCCAATGAATTCAATACATCCTACTAGGGGTATTCGGGGTCCACCTAGCTCTATCTGTAGGTCGCTTTCACCAAACCCCTCTATTAGGCCTAGAAGGCTACTAGCCCTATTATGACTCCATCTCCGAGAAAACAGGGTTTTTTCCAAAGTCCTCCCAAAGAAATCCCCAAACTTTTCTTGGGATTCCTGGTTCATTTTCCAACCTCTCAAGGATTTTTGGGGTCTTGGGCCACAACTGGCCATACAATGCCCTAATCTGAAAAAGAGCAAAACTAAGGCTTTTTAAGCCCTTTCCTGGCTTCTTTGCAACTTGTTAGGTTTTCCCCTCACAAATGGATTGGTAGGGTCTCATCCTCTTTACCATAGCTTGGTAAGACTCATATCTTCCTTCTCCAAAAGGAAATTTTTCACAAAGTTAACACCTTTGCAATTTAAGTGCTCTGCACTATGGTCTTTCCTAACCGGGCTCTTCTCTAGCTTGCCTAGGAGAAGACTCCATCAAAAGCTCTTGTGTTTTCAGAGGCTCTAACTCCTACTATATGTACACCCATGGAGTCTATTCACTGATCCCAAAGGTTCGTACAATTTGTATAGTGGGAAAGTGAACTAACACTCCATTCTTTACAAACTGCCTGGCTCAGACCAGCAACAGTATATAACACAAAACTATTTACAAACAATTCTTGAAACTAAACAAACAAACTATCTAATGCCACATAGTACTCAAAGAACAACTACCCTACATCATGCATGAATTACAATGCCAAACTAATCCATTAAAACATCACAACAATGCAAAAACCAAAAATTTCACACAGAATTCACATATGCTTTCCTTGAATTCAAAAACTTTAAACAATATGAAAGGCTTCCAACCTCACTCTAATGCTGAGGCATCCCATAAATAGGGTCACCAATCAGTTATCCTCTCCCCTTGGGCTCTTCTTGGCTGGTTGTAGCTCCAACTATCAACATTTTTGAGCAATATTTCAAATGTTGCATAGTTGCAAGGCAACCTCTTAGCCATCTTTGCACCTTACAATAATCCTAAGCCTCATTTGAACTTCAACTCTATTACACCTACTCTATGGTCAACATGACCTTCATCTAAACACAACAAAAATGCCAAAATAGATTGCTTAGTTATCCTAGATAAAATTTCCTAAAAAACCTATGGCAACCTATGGGTGCTCCTGTACCAAAGATCTTGTGATGGATGAGCCGAATAGCCAATTAGAGAACTAGTTTAATGTGTTGTATTCAGATGAGGAAACCTTCCCTGACTCTTCTCAATGAAGTGAAAAATTCAATCTTGGAATGTGCATGGATTGACCCTCCCCACATGTAAATACCAAGTCAAGGAAACAATCCAGAATAATCATATTGATGTCCTTATGCTTTGGGAAGTCAAACTTGGAGAGAATCATCTTGATGCTACTCTCTCCTCAATTTAGCTCGAGGCTTATTTTGTGTATACCAACCATACCGATGGTGGAGGTGGTGTATTTTTGGCCTTAGCGACATGGTTGGCTAAACATATTGTGGCCTCTGGCTCATATCCTAATGGTCATTGTGTTTGGGCCACCACCCTTATCAAGGACTTGCTTGGGGGATTTTTCTCCATATATGCTCCTAACTCTTCTTTAGAGAGAATCATCCTTTGGGATTGGCTTCACTCTTCTCTTCCAAATGTAGAGTGAGTTTTGGGGGGTGATTTTAGCATGGTGGAATAGCCTTCTGATCGTAGCTGGGACTCTTTTACTCATTTTTCTAACCTTGAGTTTGAAGCTTGGTCCTTAGCCTAGAACTCCCTTGGTGTGCATGATCCCCTTCTTGGAAAATTCAACCTCCAAATACCGTATTAGTACACTTGGAGCAACTATTGAGAAAGGCCCTTAAGAAAATTGAGTCAGTAGGATTGTTTCTATATTTCTTTTAATTGCCCCATCCTTCCACTTCATGATGGTCTCCTTGTTTTTGTTGACCTCTCTGCCACTCTTTAATACCACCTTCCAATATTCACCACCCCTTCATTCTTTTATCCTACCCCCATCTCCAACGACCTTCCTTACAAGCTAAATGTTACTCATCTCAAGAACCAAGATTGTATTGATGGTATCCTTGCTACTTGGAATCTTGAACCAAAACCTCAACAAGCCAATTGGATAAAATGGTGGGAAAAAACAATAGCTAGATGTATCTCCTTCATTTGCAATTATGGTAGAAGAGTAGTAGCTAAACATCATAGACTTGAGAAATCCCCCAAAGGGTGGCTAGAGCATGGTCACACTTGCTTAGCTTACGGGTATGTGTAGGATCATGGGGGTCCAAACAAGGCCTCTAAGTGGCAATGAAAATTCAAAAAATAAGAGTTAGGCAACTTGACATAAAAATTTGAATAGGTTATTAACATAATATGAAAAATATGTAACAACAAAAGTTGTAGAAAATTGAATCTAGTTTCTAGGATACTATTCCTTTTTTGGAAAAAAGTAAATTTGTTTCGAGAAAATTTGAAATTTCAATGCAGTGGTATTAAATTTTCAGGAAAATATAAGAAGCAGGTGTATGTTTGACCACCCTAAGTACAAGAAAAAAATTTAAAAAAATTTTGAATTTTTCAATATAAGTAGAGGACACATGTTTGGATGTGTCAGATTTTTTTTGTAATTTTTTTCCATATAAATAATTAGTTATGATTTTTTTATTAGAAATTTTCAGAATTATTAAAACATCTATGTCTGACAACCATAACATGGTCAAAAAATTATGAAATTCATTTTATTTATTTATCCTATAGTATGAAAAGCATCTAGAATGTGGTGCATATTGTAGATTCGAAAAATGTTAAGTATTTTGAGAGTTATAGAAGTTTTTCAATCAACCTATCAATCAGGACTTTAGATGTAATGTAGGTAGAAAATCAATAATAATTACTCATTAAATTCAAAATAAGGCAAAATTTATATTGGTGGAAAGCTGACAATTTTTTCTAAAAACCCTTTTTGTTTGATGAAATTTGGGTAAAAAAAAAGTCGTCAGCCCCAAGGGAAAACTTTGGAAAACTAAAAAAAACTTCAAAAACATGTTTTTTGGGTTGACTTTGCCGGTCAAATAATATCAAACCAAATCCCAAGCCAATATATGTTTTGGTTTGGTAATACCAAACCAAAACGGATATCCGTTATTTATATTTATTTATATTATTTATAATACATATATTTATAATATATAATATTATGTATTATATGTAATATATTATATATGTTATAGTATAGTATACATTATTATATTATTATATTATATATTTTATTATAGTATGTACATTATTATATTATTATATTATATATTAAATATTACTATATTATATATTATATATTATATATTTATTGATGTGTGGCCAATTCACAAGAGAGAAGGAGTGGGAGGGACTTGAGAGAGGGAGAGAGAAAGACCTAAGAGGGAGTGAGAGGCCTGAGAGGGATGGGGAGAGAGAGCTAAGAGGGAGAGAGAGAGAGAGAGAGGGAGATAGTTGAGAGGGAGAGAGGGAGGGCTAAAAGGAATGAGGAGATACTTGAGAGGGAGAGAGAGAGAGTCTTGAGATGGGGAGAGAGAGACTTGAAGAGATAGAGGGTGGCCTAAGAGTGGGAGGGAGAGAGAAAGAGAGAAATACCTGAGAGGGAGAGAGAGAGAGCGGGAGGAAAAGAGGGAGAGAGTGAGAGAGATAGAGACTTGATAGGGAGAGAGAGAGAGAGAGAGAGAGAGTTGATCTAGGGAGAGAGAGACTTGAGAGGGAGAGAGGGATAGAGGGAGGGAGAGAGGAAGCTCTGAGAGAATTAAGAGAGAGAGGGGGGAAGGACCTAAGAGTGAGAGGGAGAGAAAAATAGAGGGAGGAAGAGACAAAGAGAGAGGGAGAGAGAGAGAGAGATGGATAGAGGGAGGGAGGGAGAGACCTGAGAGAGAGGGATAGGGAGAGATTTGAGAGGAAGAGTGTTTTCCCATGTTGGGACCATCTAGAATAAGAGGCATGATAGAACCATCAAACAAAACCATTACAAATCAATTCAATATTCATTCCATTAAAACCTTCAAGTTGAATAACATGTCATTAGATAATTCATGTAAAAAGTATAAAATGATCATGAATAAAAATCACTATCTTCGGAATCATGATACATAAACAAGAATATTATTTACACCAAAGGGGTTTGATGCAAATTTCAAATAAAATCCTTAGAAGACATCAAGATACATGTTAATTATATTGTTAATGTTAAATCTATACAATAATTATGATCAACAAATAAGACATCAGTCAACCATGATGCATCAATAAGTTCACTATATATGCACACTATATATGAACAAACACTAAATTAATAGATGATTTAATATTTATTACTAAATTTTTGTCTCATCATTATACTATTATATTCATAAATTCAACACTAAAAATATCCATCCAACCCAATTGTTTATAAAATATCCATCCAACAAAATTCTTTATAAAATATCCATCCAAGATCAATTTTTTTATAAAAATAAGGTCATTGTCTTAAGAAAGTTTTGCGACTCTTAGTTACATCTCTTCACTTCTTTGTGTTTTCCTCTTTAGATTGAGATTGTCTCCTTTTCTTTAGCCATCATTGATTCTCATCTAATTCCACTTCCATGGACCTAACCGCATCAACAATAGTTTGCATTTTTGATGCAAAACACCTCAATAATGGGTGAACACATTCTTCATTTTGAATGGCATTAACTTGATCCTGAATGGTTCTAACATTCACATCGAATTTTTCTTGAAAGCGAACACCATCAAATGCAAGTGGTGGTGGGGGGTTATGAGGTGGAGTGGGTGGAGCTGGAGGGTGTCGATCCATGATTTAGTTATAAGTGAACCTGCATTAAATTTTTAATTCGAAAATGTAGGATACATGTTTAAAGATCCCCTTAAACCATTCAATATAAATGACTTGATTGAGTACAAATGAAAAAATCTGTAAAGCTCCTTTATGTTTATGGCATGTAAATGAAAAAAAAATAATTGGTAAAGTGATGTGAAATATCATTTAAAAATAAATTAATTTTTTACCTCGCTGCAATGTGGAAGTGTTAAGCTCCAAATTGATTCAAAAAAGGTGGAAGTGTTAAGCTCCAAATTACCAATATTTTGTGAGACTATATACATAGTTAGTAATGGTTAAACAAAACTTGTCCCTGTAGCCATAGGGAAATGGGAAAAGTGAATGGGCAATAATCGATGGGCTGTGCGGGAGGCTATTATTTGTATATGATACAATATGAAACCCTCATGCATAGCCCATCGATTATTACCCATTCACTTTTCCCATTTCCCTATGGTTGTAGGGACAAGTTTTGTTTAATCAGTACTAACAATGGATCCAAACTCACAAAGTATTGGAAATTTAGAGCACTTCCAATAAGGATCGTTTCTATGTTGAGAGCCGAGGAGAGTCAAAACAATTAAAAAATTAAAAAACAAATTGTTTACCGAAGAATTACTAATTTGAGAATAAGAAATAAAGCAAATATTTTAGAAAAACATGAGAATAATTGATAAAGATGAAGTAAAAATAGACAAGAATGTAAAACAGTTTTAAAAAATGCAAAAAAGGTGTAGCACCCCTCTGTTTTTCTCATATGTTCAAATAGTGTGTTTCTCTAATATGCTTATGTTTTCTAATAGTACCTTTACTTTGATAGACCATGATACTATGTTATTATTTGATTGCTAACTTTGGAGCGATGTTGGTTTTTATATTATGATGTGAGAATACACTATATGGATTTTTATTGTTATGACATGCTTTATGATTAGCATAGTTCTTTATTTGAGTTGATATTGCTATATGCTCATCTGTATTTTATTGATGTGTTAAATTTTTCAATTTGATGTGACATTGTATTGGTGAAGGGGACAAGATAGCATCACTTGCTTGCGAGCACCCTGCCATTCCGCGACTCTCTCTTCATGGTGTGATTGATTATGATATATATACATGTTCGATATAAGCTTTGATTGCATGATTGCAGGTACAAGACATCGACTCCACCTGGATTCACAGGTTTGAGTGTGTCCATTTCCCAAAGGATAGTTGATTGGGAGATAGTAATTGGGTTTCCGTTGTCAAGCCACAACCCTAGTCATAGTGTGTCGTCAGTTTTAGTTGGTCATGTTTTGTTTTCATGTTGTCCATTTTTGCCTTGTTGTTTATTTATGTTGCAAGGTATGTTTAAGGGAAATAAATGCTTTATATTTTTTAGGTGATTATTTAATTAATCTTGATTATTGTGTTAGAAGCTTTGAATTTAATTTAATTAATTAATTAAATTTATTTGGTAAAATGATTTAATCTTATGATTAAATTTATTTGGTAAAATGATTTAATCTTATGATTAAATTTATTTTATTAAGTAACTAAATTAATTAGATTTAATTTAAATTAGAAAATACTACGTGTTTTTGAATTATTAAAAGGCATTAATATCTAGAAAATATCTAGAGGGATTAGCTTGTATTGATTGAGAAGATATTTGATTTTTGACATGTGTTGGGAAATTTTAATTATGGTTGTTGGGAAAATTATTTCACGGAAAGAATATTTAATTCAGCAAAGAGAGGTAAGAGGTTACTTAATGGAAGAGGGGAAGATATTTTTGCAGAGGTTGTTAAAAATTAAAATTAGTTGTTGAATCTAGTTGCTGAAAATTTGGGGAAGGATAATCTCAGGAAAAGACTTTGGCTCTGGATTTGTTTTGTTTTTCTGGAAGAAGCTTTGTTTTCTAGAAGAATTTTTGTTTTTCTAGAAGAAACTTTATTTTGTGGAAGAAGCTCTACATCAATCTACATTTCCTCAAGCGACTGGAATCAAGTTCCTTATTTGTTTTCTTTAATTTCAGTTGGAAAAGTTATTAGAGAAAATTGTTTTTTTTTTTTTTTTCTCTGGAAAAGATTGTCTGTGCAATAAATTATACTATTAACTTTAAAGCTTTTAATATTTTGTAAATTTTGGATATTTTCCTGTTTGTTTTTACCATAAAATCTTTGTAGAAAACTTTTGTAGGGATTGTTTTGAAACAATGGAAAACCCAGAAAGAGAACAATAGGAAACTGAAAAAAATTTGTTTGGATGGAATTAAATTTCTGTATAGAATTTAGTAGAAAACCTCTAGGGAATTTTTGTAAATATTATCTATAGGAAAATTATTGCTCTTCTCCCTTTTTAGATGGGTTTGTCTGGAGAGATCTGAAAACCTCTGTGTAGAAATTGAGAAACTCTTTTGTGGAAAATCTTTATAAATTAGCTTTTCTCGTGAATTCGTGAAAACTTCGAGTAGAACACTATTTGTGGAAATAAATTATTCTGCTATAGCAACTATTCTAATAAAAAATATATATATATATATATATATATATATACATATACATATATATATATTGATATATATATATATACATATATATATATATATATATATATATATATATATACATATATATATATATATTTTATAGTCTCTATAAATTTTCTATTTGAAAACTTGACTAGAAATAATAATTTTGAAAATCCATACGTGAAATTCAATGATATTCGCAAGTTTAATTTTTGTTTGAATGAAGTTTATGCATGTGTAGTGGGGAAGCGAGGGCTGCCCACAGTCGTCCCCCGTAGGAGGGGACCTAGTGCTATGTAAGAAACCGAGTGCCCCCACTATGGGGTAGCCGGCTGTGGGAAGCACAACTGGTGCTGCAATTAAAGGTAGCTTCCCCCAACTCTCTTTATCATTGGGCTTCAAAATTAAAACTTCGTCCGTTTATTTTTAAAAGATTTCATTGTGTTTTTATTAAGTTTGTTTTTAAGATATAAAATATTATATATATATATGTTTGTATATATATATATGTTTGTATATATATGTATAAATATATTTATATATATATATATATGTATAAATATATTTATATATATTTATTATATTTATTATGCTGGAAATTCTAAGTTGTTCTATTTTAAAATATTTAAATTTTATATATTTATTTATATATAAGTGCATATATATAATTGTATATATATTTAAATATAATATTAAATAGGTGCATGCATTAAATGCATAGTTAGAAGATTTTTTTAAATGATATGTTTTAAGGGAAGAAATTGATATTTTTATTTAAAAGTAATTGAGGAATTGAAATAACAGATAGATTAGATTTCCTCTTCTGTCTATAAAATATATTTTATTAAATTGGTTTATTTGGGCAATATATTACTGTATTTCACTTAAGGAAAATTGGATTTAGGAAATCGTAATGGTAGATTTATTTCCTATCTTTATTGCCCTTTTGAATGTGATTTCTTTTGTTCATGCTTTTGGGGGAAATTGGTTAGAAGTGTTAGTTTTTATTTTGTAAGTCTTCCAGATGTGGTAGTATTATTTGGGTTTGTTGTATTTTATGTTCAACCCTTTGATTTCCTTTGGGTAGTGCGTTTAGTTGTATTCAATTAATCACCCAATTACCAAGAACAGGGATGTGATGCCTTTTATTTTTGGATTGGAAATTATTATCCATATGTGTGCACTAGTTTACCCTTGGGTCATGGATTAGATCCATGTGTTGTCTATAGGGGAGTGGCTTTCAATAGGGGTCGACACACAAAGTGGTGCTAGGGTAACTCATTTGAGAGTTAGTTAACTCAGTGGAAACTTAATAAATGTATTAAGGGAAAGGGTGGTTTTTAACACTTAACAAGATTAATTATGCCTCGCTCATGGGCTCAAGGGATTGTTTATGCTTGGGATGAGACGAGAAGGTCAGGAATGGAAAGATCATTATCTTGTCCTTTTGAAATATAATTGATTTCACATCGGATTGCATGTAGGTCGAGGATCGTGAGAGGCTACCAGGGTAACCCAAGATGGGGGTTGGGGCGTAGGAAGATTCGCCAAGGTAACTCATGCATCTTTGTGATCACACTCCTCCTATGTCAATAGTTTGTTTGGTTCAATGATATATTTGATTATTTAACTCTGGAAGTAATGTAACCATTATGTTAGTGTTGTACTTGTATTTTATTAGTTCAATCATGTGATAGCATGTGTCTAGAGGTAGTTGGATTTGTCTAGGAAGCCTCATTACTATCTCCTAGCACGGGGGTGGGTCTTCGGGTGCCACTTGGTTGGGTCGAACGTGCACCTTTCACCATTGGGTTCCCCTCTTATGTTCGTGATGGAGGGATCTTCTAGTTGGAGAGCTCATGTGTACCAGTTTTTATGTTCCATTCTTATGATTCATTGTATCAATTGGAAACTTTGTATATGTATCACTCCTCAATTGTATTCAAGGAGGATTCTTGGAATTATAACATTATTGTAAGATCTTCCTCATTTTGGAAATGAGTGTTGTAAATAATATTTGGAATGAATGTGATCTATGGATCTTTTATGTAATTTTATCTTATGAGATGTAATTTAATGCTTTGCATGTATGATCTTTAATTCCTGAGTAATAATTTATATGCTATGAATAAGTAATTGTTTTATGTTATGGGATTTAGTTGTAAGCTTAGTCACGTACCTTAGAGGATGTATGTGTTAGTGTAGTGCACTTTTCATGTTATTAATTTCACTTTAAAAAAAAATTGTTATGCTTTCATTGTAGTTGCATCTTCCTCTAGGGTTACATGGCGGGGCATTACACATGGTATCAGAGCCTGGGTTTAAACACTGGGTGCTCTAGGATAATGGTGAACCCATTAAGTTGTTAGTTGTGTACCTTGTCTAATACCATGGTGTGTTGGTGTAGGATCATGCCACCTAGACGAGGTCGAGGTAGAGGTCAAGGTCATGGTCATGGAGGTAGTCAACACGATTCACCTCCCCATGTTCCCCATGATTTTGATCATGAGGAGCATCAAGATTCCTAGAATGCTCCAAGAGGTAAAGATCAGCATCAAGATCCACCAGGGATCGAGGGCGTATAGTTGCATAGGTTGTTAGAGGAGACACTAGCTCGCCTTAGGCCAAGGCAGGGAAAAGATTAGGTGAATATTAGGGAGAGTGAGGTACCTGTACAGTCATAAGTATTCATGGCTGCACACATGAGGGATTTACCCAACTTATATGGTTCTGGTAGTGGTATTGAGGCTGAGACCTAGTTGATTGACCTAAACCGGTGTTTTTCCATGCACCCCTATGGTAGCAATACCAAGGCTAGGTGTGCAATCATGAACTTGAGATATTTTTATTCTACTTGGTGGAGGTTAGAGGAGAAGAAGCTCTAAATTGATATTAATTTTGTTTCATGGGATATGTTTATTGAGAGGTTCAGAGCCCGATTCCTTTCTAATCATTGGGGGTAGCACTATGGTGATGATTTCCATGCCTTACGACAGATGGCTATGTTAGTGGAACAATATGAGCATCATTTCTATGAGCTTAAGTAGCTCACTGATATTGGAGATGACGAGGGAATGCTTGTCCATCACTTTTTTAGGGGCTTAAATGCCCGAATCAGTGGTTGTGTTTGGGTTTTCGAGCCCAAGACCATGGAAATAATGGTGGAGAAGGCTAGGCTGGTTGAGGAGAACTAAGCGATGGCATTGGATGGCTATACAGGAGTACAAATTGGAAGTGTTTTAGTTGTAGTGCTGAGTTCTCATGGTGGCCAGGCTCAGGGAGCTAGACCACCTAGGACTCAGTAGGTTCCTACTCAGAGTGGATAGCAGCAAAGTGCATAGGGGAAACATAAGAATTTCTAGCAAAGATAGGGGAACTGGAGGCATAACAAACACCCCAAATTTGAGCAGCCAGCTCAAAGCATGTAGTCCACCTTTAGGGGTAGCATTCAGCAGTTGAGCACACCTCCTGGAGGTAGAGGTTCTAGCAAGGGAACTGGATGTTACGCTTGTGGCCAACAAGGTCACATAGCTTGTATGTGTCCAAATAATGGCACATCAGGGTACCCTCAGAGGCCAGCAGTGTCAGAGCTGACTATTAGTGATGCAGGCAGAGGTCATCAAGTTTTTGTTGTGGTTGATAATCATCAAGTTGGGCATCAAGGCACAATAGTCGATTTTTTTGATATGTTATAGAGTAACCGAGTTACCATATTATTTGATTAAGGAGCATCAAACACTTTTATTTCTTTTGTCATGGCGTGATGTAGACTGGGGGCAGTAAAGCAGGATGATAGTTGGCAAGTCGAATTGGCCTCTGACGCTAAAGTTGTAGCACACTCCCTAGTACCTAACTGTAGATTGGAGATTGGATCTTTCCACACTATATTAGACACTTGGATTATACCATTGGGGTCATATTATATTGTCTTAGGGATGGATTGGCTTGAGGCACATAGAGCCGTCATTGATTGTTGATGCAAGTCGATTCGATGTGTTGATGCATCAGGAAGAGAGGTTGAGTTAGTGGGGGTTTAGAGATCTATATCTTTGAGGATGATCTCAACTATGTAGCTAAGAAGGTGTGTACGTCAGGGATGCCAGTTGTTTGCTGTGACAATAGATGACTTGGTTTTAGGAGATGGTGAGGAGAAGGTCTCTCTTGGTAGTCACCCTATACTTCAGGAATATGCATATGTTTTTCCAGAAGAGATTCCAAGGATGCCACCTCAATGTGACATTGACTTTAAGATCGATCTTATACTTGGATCCGAGCTCTTTTCATGAGCTCCATACCGCATGACTACTTAGGAGCTTAAGGAGCTTTGCTTGCAGCTAGAGGAGTTATTAGTGAAGGTTTTCATCCACCCTTGTGTTTCACCTTGGGGAGAACCAATGATACTTGTGAAGAAGAAGGATGGTTCTCTCTGTTTGTGCATAGACTACCGACAACTGAACAAAGTAACAATCAGGAACCGTTATCCCTTACCTAGGATTGATGACTTGTTTGATCAGATCAAGGGTATTATGGCCTTTTCAAAGATTTATCTTAAGTTCGGATACCATCAACTTCGCATCTCTCATTCCAACATCAATAAGACGGTGTTTCATACTAGTTATGGTCACTACGATTTTACTATGATACCATTTGGGTTGACGAATGCACCTTTTGTGTTCATGAGTTTGATGAATAGGGTCTTTCACACGTATTTGGATAGATTCATACTTTTGTTCCTTAATGATATATTGATATATTTCAGGACTTTGGAGGAGCATGAGGAGCATTTGAGGAAAGTGTTGTAGATTTTGTGAGATAATTAGTTGTACGCCAACCTATCTAAATGAGAGTTCTTTAATACTGAGGTCAAATAACTTGAATATGTGATATCAGGAGAGGGTATTGCAAGGGGTCCTACAAAGATCCGACCAATCATAGATTGGCTCATGCCCACTAATGTGGCAAAGATACTTAGTTTCATGGGATTAGCAGGTTACTATAGGTGCTTTGTTTAAGGATTTTTGAGGATAAGGCATCCTGTCGCTTCTCTTCAAAGGAAAGGGAAGAGGTTCATTTGGTCAGAGAAATGCGAGGTAGAATTTCAAACTCTTAAAGAGAGGCTGACCAGTGCACCGATAATTATGATACTCGTAAACTCAAGGATCATTAGTTGAAATACCCCACACATGACCTTTTGTTGGTAGCAATTGCACATGCTTTGATGAGATGGAGACATTTCCTCTTAGGGCACATATTTGAGCTGCATAGTGATCATAGGAGCTTATAGTATATCTTCATGCAGCCTAACCTTAATGCTAGGTAGAGGCGATGGATGGATTTTCTTTGTGAGTATGACTTCGAGGTGAAGTTCATCTAGGGAAAGGAGAATGTTGTTGTTGACTCTCTCAGTAGATAGAGACACAAGTTATCTGAGTTGACTCTTGGTGTGGACTTGAGGAGTCAAATTCTTTCTACATTTCTTGCAGATAGTTGGTATCAGGAGGTTAGGTCAGAGATAGAGGTAGGAAGACCTCTTGAGGGAAGATACTCAAGTTACTCCCTTGAGTTAGATGGTTGTTGAGGCACATGGGACACATTTACGTTCCATCTTCTGGTGATCTTCATACCTTAGTCATGGCAGAGGCACATCGAGCACCCTATTCAGTTCATCCAGGAGTGAAAAAGATGCATGTCGATTTACGAAAATTATATTTTTGGCAAGGAATGACGTGTGATATCGCTGACTTTGTGTCGAGGTGTTTGGAGTGTCAGTGGGTGAAGGCCGAACACTAGCATCTGACATGACTTCTGCAGCCACACTTGGTGCCAGAGTGGAAGTGGGATATAATCTCATTGGATTTCATTGTTGGATTACAACTCTTCGAGATGGCACGATGCCATTATAGTGATAGTGGATAGGTTGATGAAGGTAGCACACTTCTCACCTATACGTTCATCCTATAATGTTTTGTATGTAGCTAGAGTGTTCATGGGGGATATAGTTATATTGCACAACATTCCTTGTCAGATCATTTATGATAGGGATCCTATGTTTACCTCAACTCTTTGGACATCATTGTAGCATACCATGGGGACGTAGTTGAACTTTAGTTCAGCATATCACCCTGAGAGTGATGGACCAACTGAGAGGGTCAACCACATCCCCGAGGATATGTTGCACATGTATGTGATGGACCAGCAAACACAATGGGAGGATTATCTCCATTTGGTGGAGTTTTCTTATAACAACAACTATCAGAGTTTGATTAGTATGCCTCCTTTCCAGGAATTATATGGATGACCATTTCAGACTCCTTTGAGTTGGGATTGGTTGGAGGATAGCATTCTTTTGGATCCTGAGATGCTTCAAGATATGGAGCAGTAGGTTATTAGAATGAGGGAGAATTTCATTGCAGCTCAGGATAGGTGGAAGAAGTATGCGGATGTGCATCAGGTGGATCATCATTTTGTTGTAGGAGATCGAGCCTTTTTGCGAGTGCATCCGTGAAAGAGTCCAATCCATTATAGAAAGGTCTCTAAGCTCACACCTTGCTTTGTCGAGCCATTTGAGATTCTTGAGAAGATTGTTCCAATTACTTATCGACTTTCTTTGCCGCCCAGTCTCTCACATATTCACGACATGTTTCATGTTTCAGTTCTCAGGCCTTATCACCCTAAGATTTTTCATATCCTTGATTGGAATGCATTACAAGTAGAGGATGGGTAGCTAGCTTTGGAGCATGTGGCCATCACATAGCATAAGAGACTCATGCTCAAGGGTGGAGATATTGAGTAGGTGAGGGTCTAGTGGGATCCTAGGGATGATACTTCTGCTACTTGAGAGGATGCGACCAAGATGAGGGAGCTTTATACCTATTTGTTCATAGGCAACCAAGAGTAAGCCTGACCCTAGGGGGAGGATGTAGCACCCCTTCATTTTTCTCGTATTTTTACATAGTGTGTTTCTCTTATATGCCTATGTTTTCTGATAGTACCTTTACTTTGATAGACCATCATACTATGTTATTATTTGATTGCTAACTTTGGAGCAATGTTGGTTTTTATATTATGATGTGAGAGTACACTATATGGATGTTTATTGTTATGACATGCTTTATGATTAGCATAGTTCTTTATTTGAGTTGATATTGCTATATGCTCATCTATATTTTACTGATGTGTTAGATTCGTCAGTTTGATGTGACATTGTATTGATGAAGGGGACGAGATTTCATCACTCGCTTGTGAGCGCCCTACAATTCCACGACTCTCTTTTCATGGTGTGATTGATTATGATATATATACATGTTCTACATAAGCTTTGATTGAAGGATTGCAGGTACAGGACATCGACTCCACCTGGATTCACAGGTTTGAGCGTGTCCATTTCCCAACAGTTAGTTGATTGGGAGATATAACTGGGTTTCCCTTGTCAAGCCACAACCCTAGTCATAGTGTGTCGTCAGTTTTAGTTGGTCATGTTTTGTTATCATGTTGTCCATTTTTTCCTTGTTGTTTATTTATGTTACAAGGTATGTTTAAGCGAAATAAATTCTTTAAATATTTTAGGTGATTATTTAATTAATCTTGATTATTGTGTGAAGCTTTGAATTTAATTTAATTAATTAATTTAATTTAATTGGTAAAATGATTTATTCTTATGATTAAATTTATTTTATTAAGTAATTAAATTAATTAGATTTAGTTTAAATTAGAAAATACTATGTGATTTTGAATTATTAAAGGCATTAATATCTAGAAAATATCTAGAGTGATTAGCTTGTATTGATTGAGAAGATATTTGATTTTTGACATGTGTTGGGAAATTTTAACTACAGTTATTGGGAAAATTATTTCACGAAGAGAATATTTGTTTTAACAAAGAGAGGTAAGAGGTTACTTCACAGAAGAGGGGAAGATATTTTTGTAGAGGTTGTTAAAAAAAAAAATTGGTTGTTGAATCTGGTTGTTGAAAATTTGGGGAAGGATAATCTCAAGAAAAGGCTTTGCCTCTGGATTTGTTTTGTTTTTTTGGAAGAATCTTTGTTTTCTAGAAGAAGTTTTTTTTTTTTTTCTGGAAGAAGATTTGTTTTTTGCAAGAAGCTCTACATCAATACACATTTCCTCAAGTGACTAGAATTAGGTTCCTTATTTGTTTTCTTTAATTTCAGTTGGAAAAGTTATTAGAGATTTTTTTCTGGAAAAGATTGTCTGTGCAATAAATTATGCTATTAACTTTGAAGCTTTTAATATTTTGTAAATTCTAGAGATTGTTGTGTCTATTTTTACCATAAAAGCTTTGTAGAAAACTTCTCCAGGGATTTTTTTCAAACAATGGAAAACCCAGAAAGAGAACAATAGGAAACTGGAAAACCTTTGTCGAGGTGGAATTAAATTTCTCTGTAGAATTTAATAGAAAACCTCTGGGGAATTTTTGTAAATGTTATCTGTAGAAATATTATTGCTCTTCTCCCTTTTTAGATATGTTTATCTGGAGAGATCTAAAAACCTCTATGTAGAAATTGAGAAACTCTTATGTGGAAAATATTTGTAAATTGGCTTTTCTGGTGAATTCATGAAAACTTCTTGTAGAACACTATTTGTGGAAAAAAATTACCCCACTAAAGCAACTATTCTGATAAAATATATATGTCATATATAATATAGAGTCTCTGTAAATTCTCTATTTCAAAACCTGATTGGAAATAATAATTTTGAAAATTTGTACGCGAAATTCAATGATATTTGTAGGTTTAATTTTTTTTTGAATGAAGTATATGGATGTGTAGTGGGGGAGCGATGACTTCCCACAACCATCCCCCATAGGAGGGGACCCGACGCTATGTAAGCATTTGGGCACCCCCACTATGGGGTAGCCAACTATGGGAAGCATAGCCGACGCTGCCATTAAAGGCAGCCTCCCCCAACTCTCTTTATCGTCGAGCTTCAAAATTAAAACTTCGTTCATTTATTTTTAAAAGATTTCACTATGTTTTTATTAAGTTTGTTTTTTTAAGATATAAAATATATATTATATATTTATATATATATACATAAATATATGTATATAAATATATATTCATAAATATATTTATATATATATCTATGTTTGTATATATATGTATAAATATATTTATTATATTTATTATGCTAGAAATTGTAAGTTGTTCTATTTTAAAATATTTAAATATTATATATTTATGTATATATAATTATATATATAAGTGCATATATGTAATTGTATATATATTTAAATATTTATATATTTAAATAGAATATTAAATAGGTGTATGCATTAATAGCACATTTAGAATACTTTTTTTAAAATGATATGTTTTAAGGGAAGAAATTGATATTTTTATTTAAAAGTAATTGAGGAACTGAAATAACAAATCTAGATTAGATTTCCTCTTATGTCTATAAAAGAGATTTTATTAAATTAGCTTATTTGGGAAATATATTACTGTATTTCACTGAAGGGAAATTGGATTTAGGAAATCCTAATGGTAGATTTATTTCATGTCTTTATTGCCCTTTTGAATGTGATTTCTTTTGTTCACGCTTTTGGGGGAGATTGGTTAGAAGTGTTAGTTGATATTTTGTAAGTCTTCCAGACGTGGTAGTATTATTGGGGTTGTTGTATTTTATGTTCAACCCTTTGATTTCCCTTGGGTAGTGCATTTAGTTGTATTCAGTTAATCACCTAGTTACCATGAACGAGGATGTGATGCCTTTATTTTTGGATTGGGAATTATTATCCGTATGTGTGCACTAGTTTACCCTTGGGTCACGGATTTGATCTGTGTGTTGTCTATAGGGGAGTGGCTTTCAATGGGGGTCGACACACAAAGTGGTGCCAAGGTAACTCATTTGAGAGCTAGTTAACTCAATGGAAACTTAATAAATGTATTAGGGCAAAGGGTATAGATTTTAACACTTAACAAGATTAATTGTGCCTTGCTTATGGGCTCAAGGGCTTGTTTAGGCTTGGGATGAGACAAGAAGGCCTGGAATGGCAAGATCGTTATCTTGTCCTTTTGAAAGATAATTGATTATGTATCAGATTGCATGTGGGGTCGGGGATCGTGAGAGGCTACCAGGGTAACCCAAGATGGGGGTCGGGGCCTAGGAAGATTCACCAAGGTAACCCATGCAGCTTTGTGATGACACTCCTCCTATGTCAGCAGTTTGTTTGGTTTAGTGATATATTTCATTATTTAACTCTGGAAACAATGTAACCATTGTGTTAGTGTTGTACTTGTATTTGATTAGTTCAGTCATGTGATAGCTTGTGTCTAGAGGTAGTTGGATTTTTCTAGGAAGCCTCATTACTATCTCCTAGCACAGGGGGTGGGCCTTCAGGTACCACTTGGTTGGGTGGAACGTGCACCTTTCACCATTGGGTTCCCTTCTTATGTTCATGATGGTTGGATCTTCCAGTTGGAGATCTCGTGTGTACCAATTGTTATGTTCCATTCTTATGATTTATTGTATCAATTAGAAACTGTGTATATGCATCACTCCTCAATTATATTCTAGGAGGATTCTTGGAATTGTAACATTATTGTAAGTTCTTCCTCATTTTGGAAATGAGTGTTGTAAATAATATTTGGAATGAAAGCAATCTATGGATCTTTTATGTACCTTTATCTTATGAGATGTAATTTAATGCTTTGGATGTATGATCTTTAATTCATGAGTAATAATTTATATGCTATGAATGAGTAACTATTTTATGTTATGGGATTCAGTTGTAAGCTTAGTTGTGTACCTTAGAGGATGTATGTGTTAGTGTAGTGCATTTTTCATGTTATTAATTGCACTTTAAAAAAAATTGTTATGCTTTCGTTGTAGTTGCATCTTCCTCTAGGGTTACATGGCAAGGTACTACAAAAGGGGTAATGAAGTTCATAGTTTATGTTTGTTTAGTGTGCTAGGTTAAATTTTCTTCTTTTTTTCTAGTTATTAATGTTCACTTTTTTTGTTTGATGTTTTTATTTGCTTTCCACTAACTAGGGTTTCAAATTTATTTGTAAGTTTAGACAAAAATGAAAACAATCAATAAAACTACAAAAAAATCCTTAAATTAATCACTAATTAACAAAAAAATGAGAAAAAATGCAAAAATCACATACCTGGAGGTCGCTAGAGGTCGCTTGAAGTTGTTGGAGGTCACGAAAATGAGGTAGGGTTCATGAAAATAAGGAAGATTTTGTGTTATAAAGTGCTTAGAGAAATAGATATCCATTATAAACTTATATCTGTTTATTATAAAATAAATTTATTGTAATATACAATAGTATATTTCACATATATTATATAATATATATTAAATATAATAATATATATTTAATATATATATTATATATTCTATATTATATATATTATATATTATATATATGATATAATAAATAATATATATTATATATAATAAACATATTATATAATATATATAATATATAATAAATGATATATATTACATATTAAATATAGTATATAATATATTTAATACATAGTCTAGATGCAACTAATATATGTTTTGTAACAACATTTTGATTTTTCATGGGTCTTCAAATCCAATGTTGTTAATAACGGATTTACGTTATAAACAGATATCCGTTTATTCTATTATTAATTTATTATATATAAATATACTATAATACATTTCATATATACTATATATTATGTAATATATATTATATATTAAATATATTATTATATATATTATATATTAGATATATTATAATATATATTATATATTAGATATATTATAGTATATATTATTTATATATATATATTGAATATATTATATAATATATTTAATACGTAAACTCCCTTTCAAGTCTCCATCTCCCTCTCAGATCTCTAATATATATTTATCATTATATAATAAAGAGAGGCAGTGATAGAAAGACTTGAAAGGGAGAGAGGGAGAGACAGACCTGAGAGAGTGGGAGAGAGAGAGTTTAGTATTTAGGGAGAGAGGGAGAGGGAGAGGGAGAGAGAGGTAGAGAGAGAGTGTGTGTGGGAGGGAGAGAGGGAGTGTGGGAGTGA
>CM021102.1:781439810-781602510 GCA_007115665.2 Sequoiadendron giganteum | reverse complement strand
AGGGAGAGAGGGAGAGGGAGGGACAGAGGGAGAGAGGGAGAGAGAGAGGGATAAAAAGAGAGAGGTAGGGAGGGAGAGAGAGGGAGAGGGAGAGAGAGAGGGTTTAGGGTTTAGGGAGAGTGGGAGAGAGAGAGAGAGAGTGAAAGTGAGAGAGTGAGAGGGAGAGAGAGGGTTTAGGTTTTGGTTGCAAAAGAGGACCATTAAGGGAAATTGTCGATCTAATGTAGCTCCGAGTGATTCGACATGTTTGGGTATAAAAGAGGACCATTCCTAGTGTAAACGTACCCATACAGACATGTTGGAATAGTCCATTTGGTCATACAAGTTGCAAAATGAATTTTGCACCACTTTGCAACTTTACAGTACTTGCATTTGACAACTTTTTCCTCAATTGAAAACTCGTCACCACGAGATAATGCCTCTGAGATAGAAAAAACCAAATATGTTATTATAGAGGGTCCCAATAGGATCCCATAGCCTCTGATAGAGAGTCTATAAGCTTCAAGATTTCTGAGGAATAGCCCGTCAAAGATTGTTGTCTTTTAACACTTTCGACTCTTAAGGGAAATCATCGAACCAATGTAGGTTCGAGTGATTTGATGTGTTTGGGTGCAAAAAAGGACCATTCCTATCATAAACGTGCCCATCCGGACATGTTGGAACAGTCTATTTGGTCATATGAGTTACAGAACAAAAGTTGCACCACTTTGCAACTTTACACTGCTTGCATTTGAAATTTTTTTCCTCAACTGAAAAACTCGTCACCACGAGATAATGCCTCCGAGAAGAAAAACCAAGAGAGTTTATTATAGAGGGTCCAAACACAATCCCATAGCCTCTGATAGAGAGTCTATAAGCTTCATGGTTTCTGAGAAATAGCCAATCAAATATTGTTGCCTTTTAGCACTTTGGACTCTTAAGGGAAATTGTTGGTCCAATGTAGCTCCAAGTGATTCAATGTGTTTGGGTGCAAAAACAGACCATTACAAGCATAAAACTACCCATATAGACCTGTTGGAATAGTCCACTTGGTCATATGAGTTGCAAAATGAAGGTTGCATCACTTTGCAACTTTACACCGCTTGCATTTGATAATTTTTTCCTCAACTAAAAACTTGTCACCACGAGATAACGCCTCTAAGATAGAAAAAACCGAGAGAGGTTATTGTAGAGGGTCCCAACACAATCCCATAGCCTTCAATGGATATTTTATAAGCTTCACGATTTTTAAGAAATAGCCCTTCAAAGATTGTTGTCTTTTAGCACTTTGGACTCTTAAAGGAAATCGTCGGTCCAATGTAGCTCTGAGTGATTTGACGTGTTTGGGTGAAAAGGAGGACCGTGCCTAGCATAAACGTACGCATCTAGACATGTTTGAACATTCCATTTTTTCATACAAGTTGTAGAACGAAAGTTGCACCACTTTGCAACTTTACACTGCTTGCATTTGATAACTTTTTCTTCAACTGAAAACCCATCACCACGCGATAACACCTCCAAGATAGAAAAAACCAAGAGAGGTTATTGTATAGGGTCCCAACAAAATCCCATAGCCTTCAACAAAGATTCTATAAGCTTCATGATTTCTGAGAAATAGCCCTTCAAAGATTGATGTCTTTTAGCACTTTGGACTCTTAAGGGAAATTATCGGTCCAGTGTAGCTCTGAGTGATTTGACATGTTTGGGTGAAAAAGAGGACCATGCCTAGCATAAAAATACCCATCCATATGTGTTGGAATAGTCCATTTGGTCATACGAGTTGCAAAATGAAATTTGCACCACTTTGCAACTTTATATTGTTTCCATTTGACAAATTTTTCCAAAACTAAAAACTCATCACCACAAGATAACACCTCTGAGATAGAAAAACCTGAGAGAGGTTATTGTAGAGGGCTCCAACATGATCCCGTATCCTCATAAAAAGATACTATAAGCATCACATTTTCTGAGAAATATCCCGTCAAAGATTATTGTCTTTTAACACTTTGGACTCTTAAGGGAAATCGTCGGTCCAATGTAGCTCTGAGTGATTCGACGTGTTTGGGTGCAATAGAGGACCATTCCTAATGTAAACATATCCATATAGTATGCCTTGTTTTCTTATTGATACATTATGGTTAGCAACATTCATTGTTTTTCATTTCGATAATACAAATTGCATGTCCAAGGTCAAATAACATGCATGTCATGGAGTTGTATTTGCTTTGATTAATGGTAGTATCACATTCATTTGGTATGTTTAATGGTTGCATAATGGTTGAGTGATGTCTTAATTGTTGATCATGATTATTGTATAGATTTCACATGAAAAATATAATGAACATGTATCTTTTTCAGTTGTAAGGACTTTGTTTGAAGGTTGCATTGAACCCCTATGGTTGAAACATATTGGTTCTTACTCAAGATGATTTTATACATTTTACATGTTATTAATCTTGAATGAACATTGAGTGAAATTCATTTTTATCAAGATGATTATATTGCTTTCTAATGAACACTGTACCATGACATGCATTTCATTAAGTTGTATCCAATTTTTATTAATTTTAACTTCTTATGAAATAAAAATCAGTTGCCCACTTCATTACATGAGCTCGAAAAAAAAAATAATGTCAGATGAAAATTCATTCAACAGAGCTTGAAATCATGGCTATTCTCAAATTGAGTGTTTGATAAAAATGTATTGGTAGACATGTATGAAAAATGTGGTACAATAGAAAAGACAATGAATTATTTGAAAAATCTCCCCAAAGAACTAGATGGATTACCAATTGTAATTCATAAGTGAACTATTAAAATGTTATTTGGTTAATCTATAACATACATTATCAATCATAACTTTAAACCATTCTAAGATAATTATACATTCCATTATGAAAATTCAAAGTAGAAATACATGCACATGAGGAACAAATTAGATCCAATATCAATTCTTATATATCAAACTATTGAATAATTTTGTTTGTGTATATACAAATTTGTCATATGCCTACTCAGAACAAGTTTTACAATAAGTTTTGGAAAATGTGGCATATATGCCATCTCAAGATCTATCAAACCCTAAGTACATATCAATCTATATCATATCCTAATCATGTGCTAGACCATCAAAATCGAGCCTCCTCGAAGAAGTTAGTTGCTTCGAAGTTTCCTACACAATAACATTTCAAACAAAAAATTAGATTAATTATGTGAATGGTTGACAAGTTAGACTAGTAAATAGAAACTTATATACCATCATTTATAAATTACCAATTTAACATTAAAATCAGTAACATTTACTATATTATATCAATAATGCAATTCTTGTTTACCTCAATTCTTGCTCTCTTTTCTGCAAGATGTTCTGCATATGATTGTCCCTTAGGACGATTGGGAGTCCTCCTATAGAGTAATGGTCCCACATTCGTCAGAGTTTTGATTCGAGCAGAGGAATATAGCAGATAAATTAAAAATGATACAAATTAACATATAATTATTGATGAATAATCATATCTACTAATCACATATCTATTCCTATCTAAAATTAAATGATTTGCAATATAAAATTAATGCATACCTATTATAATGCTATGACACTAGATGGGCTCACAGTGGATGAATCAACTAAGATGGTCCTATATAAAAAATTATAAGAATGTAAATGCATGTCCACACATAATTATAATATCGAGAATAAAAAATACATATGCATGTTGTGCAAATTCATCCAATGGGTCAAACCAAGTCAACAAGGTTGTATAAGAACCAGGTTGCTGCATAAAAAGACAAGACAAGATTACATCAGACTATCAATATATGTAACTTACATGTATTTAAACATAATAGATTTCAAAAATTAACATCTAAAATAAAAATTTGAATACTTTACCATATATTGATTCTCTAGCGCAAATGAAATGGCAGTATGTGTAGCCTCTTGCACTTCCGACATCTACTCCTCTGTCAACAACTTTTAAAAATTCCAGCACATAAACATATATTATTATAAATATCTCTCATAAAATAAAACACACAACGTAATTACTTTAAGTCTTACCGGTCCTCCCATATCATCCTTGGCAATCGATGTATGTCTTAGTAATGGTCCACTCCGTGCTCTATCAACTCCTGCATCCGACATATCATGAATCTCATAGTTGGATGTGTCTATGGAGGCATCAGTGGACCATCGGAGAGGTCCCAAACATAAATTGTTGCACGTCATGCAACAATGAGGCATACAAATATGCCCCAAAGAGGATGGTGTACCAATGTGAGTTGATGATTGTGTACCGGTTGGAGCTGATGGTGATGTACTAGTGGGAGATGTTGTAGTAGATGGACCACCATCATGTTGGAATGGATCAGGTGCAACACCACCGTGATGGGATGCATTGTCAAATGGTTGTGCAACATGATGGCTCTATGTGACCAAATGATCCCTCAACAAATGTAATGCATAAATGCTCAGAGTCCCTACATCTACAACAATCTCAGGGTAGGGCAGTGAAGTTGGAGAAGAAATAGGTGGAGGAGGGCAAACAGGGGTGACTCGACGTGCTCTAGGTCTATCATGTGGCATCCCTCTACCAACACCCTGGAAATCTCGCATGTCGGAGTAATTGACATGTCTCCCTAGCACAAACTCAACATATAATTTTTGGAGAAAATATTAAGGGACATCAAGATTGTTGTTGGGTGATTTATCAAAAACCATCCACCAACATCTCCAAAAATGATCTAGTATGCCTCTATGGGTGCACCATTTAATTGAAAATTTTGGTTTTCACACATTAGCAAGTTGTCTTGTTCTTTGATCGATGAATAACTGAGCTAATTGGTGTTTCTCAATATCAAGTGCTTTCACCTCATCATATGATAATCCATTAGTATAAAATTATCTTTGTTCCTCTCGCCATTGTGCAAATCTATTATGCTGAGTTGCGAAAGTTTGAACATTTGAAATGATTGTTTGCAAAGTGTTTTTCATCTCGGATAGCTCATCTAGAGTCTCATAGATTCAACATACTTTTCTTAATTGATCTAAATTTCTATGAATAGACTTGTGTATTGTTGGCACATTTTCATTTGGAAACAATGGTTCTGGAGGAGGATTTGGAGGGTATTCATTTTGTTCACGATCAAGGTTTTAATTTTCTATGGGATTAATGTTTTCATTTTGTGCAGGGTTTCGGTTTTCATCTTCTACAGGGTTTGGGTTTTCATGTTGATCCATTTTAAATCTATTAATTGATAATAAAAAAAATCAAAATTAACAATGGTTTTAATGCAATGAAAAATCTAACAAATTTACCCTATTTTTCACTAAAATTCAAAATAAAAACAATGCAAAATGAATAAAAATTGAAAAATCCACAAATACTTACAAATTTTAGCTAATTATCCTCTGGAAAACGGATATCTAAGTTGCCCTGTTGAATAAACCCATGCACAAAAAACAATGAAATGAGCGCTTAGATTTTCTTAATTGTTTATAAGACAGGAAATGGATATTTGTTTCAAAACGAATATTCGTTTCCTGAATTATAGCTTTCTAAATATATGGTCGGGTCTAGGACCCAACCATATTCAATTGGAAGTGATTTTTTTAAAACTATAATATATATAATATTATGTATAATATATATATTATTAAAATAAAATATATTATATTATATTATGTATAATATATATTATATTAATTTTAATATAACATATATATTATACATAATATAATATTTTATAAATATATTAATTTTAATATAATATATATATATATTATATATTATTATATGTATTATTTATAATATATTATATTATTTTATTTTTTGTTCATAAGAAAGGAAACTGGTATCCATTGTAAACTGGATATTCGTTTCTTGAATTATAGCTTTCTAAATACATGGTCGGGTTCGAGACACGACCATATTCAATTGGAAGTGATTTTTTTTAAATTATAATATATATCAAAATATAATATATATTATATTATATTATATTATGTATAATATATATTAATATTATATATATAATATATTATAAATATATTTATTTATTTATTTTTATTTTTTTGATGAATAGGCAGCTATCTATATTAATTTAAAGATAAGAGTACATATTCACAAAAAAAGGCAGGTGGTAAAAAGGCACACCCCGAAAGTCACATGGGCAATGCCCAGAAATAACCAAAAATCAAGTCACATGGGCCTAGCCCAGAAGTCCAAGAGAAAAATAAATGAAAACAACAAACAAGCCATTAAGTGGCTAAAGCAGTGCTAGCAGAGTCGGGAGGGTCCTTGTCATCCATATTCTTCTCCCATACACCAACGGGGTCTGGAGTGACGCCAGGAGGAGCACCCCAGCCATCGTCATCATCTTTCTTATCTTTATCTTTTTCCTCGCGTCGGGGCGAGATTGCAAGCGTCAACCACGAAAAGCTCTTACCACTATCTGGCCATCCAAAACCAGAGGTAGGCAGAGTATCAGAGGGCCACACAAAACCGCCACCACCACTCCCCAAAGCACCACCAAAAGGCCATCCTGGACCAACCCAAGGTGGAGGAGAGTGAGCACGCCGAGGAGGATGAGAGTCCCATCGAGCAGGAGGCTGAGAGTGGGGACACATGGAGCCACTCCATTGTCATCGTCGAGAGGTCGACCGACTGCGGGAAGAGGAGGGTGAGTCGGGGACTCAAGCCATAGTGCAAAGGGAATTGCCCCAGTGGTCCAATAGGACTTGTTGAGCAACCTCCAATGCAACCTTGTTTGTTTGGACCTATATCTGTAAGAGCACATTAGAACAAATAATTGCTTTAGCATAGAGAGAAACAGTAATATCCATTTGAGAATGAACAAATATGCAAGAATTTTTGTCTTTCCAGATGTTGAAGAGGACTTCCACCCTGAAAGTGTGCCAAAGTTGGGTGAACTTAGTAGGGATCCCAGGCAGATCTCCCAGCAGAACCATATGCCAAGAAAAAGGTTTCGGCCGAAAGGGTCGAAAGAAGTCATGAATCCAAGTCCAAAGTTGTTGAGCCCTGGGACAAAACCAAAAAAGATGCTTAAAACTTTCAGGTTGCCCACAAAAAGGGCAACGAGGGTCCTGGACTCCCAAGTGTATAAGCCGAGAACCCACAAGCAAGCCTTGGAAAAGAATACACCAAGCAAAGTGGGCCAACTTCAGATTAACACTTGCAGATGGGTGAAGCCACAATAGTGGTTTACAATTCAAGTGAGGAAGGAAAACTCACCAAAAATGACCCCAAGGAAAAAAAAGTGATTTTAGGGGTTCGTACGAACCTATTGGTTCGAATGAACCAATAAGGGGTTCGCTCGAACTAGGGTTCGAGTGAACCCCTTTGAATCTTGGCCGCCAAAAAAGATAAAAAAAACATAGGAAAGGGGTTCAAGCGAACCTCTTTGAAGGGGTTCGCTCGAAACAGGGTTTGAGTGAACCATTGTTCGAGCGAACCCCTAGAGGTTTGCTCGAACCCCTATGGGTTTGTACGAACCCCCTTATCCCTCATCCCCCATTTGAAACAAAAAACACTAAATTTTGGCACTTCGGAGCTCGAGTTGAGGATGAAAATGAAGGAATCCTTACAAACCCAACTAGAATCAGGTAGTTCTCAGAACGAGCTATCCAACGAATATAATTTTAATATGTTTTGGTTTTATTATGTATGTGTTGTTTTAGTTTTATCAAACATAGGTTTTTCATTGAAATCAAGCTCTTTGTTTTGCACATGTGGAAAAATAGCAGATTATCAAAATAAAATTTTAAAAAATATGTTCGTGCTGGGTATTGATGTACTTGATCTATTAAAAGAAAAAAAATTGAATTTCGACACATACAAAAAAATTTATGTTGTATACAGTCCGCCTATGTCTGAATTGCAATTGGTTTGTCTTCGAAACTTGATTAAGGAAAAAATATTCAATAAAAAACTATGAGACCAAATCAAAGTGCTAGATATCATAGGGTATGTGCAGGATCATGATGGCCCAAAAAGTGGCGATATGTAAGTGATATGATGGCCCATGTGGCTGACGAATTTTTTTAACCCAAAATTGATGAAACGAAAAGGGTTTTTAAAGGAGATTATTAGCTTTCCATCAATATAAATTATTTTTTACTTTGAATTTAATAAATAATTATTATTCATTTTCTATTTGAATTATGACTAAAGTCCTAATTGATAGGTTGATTGAAAAACATCTATAGTTTTCAAAGGGTATCACATTTTTTGAATCCAAAATATGCATCACATTCTATGCTTCACATACTATAGGATTAGAAAAAAGAAAAAATTGAATTTCATGAAGTTTTGACCAAGTTAAGGTGGTCAAACGTACGAGTTTTTATATTTTTTAAAACTTGTAATAAAAAAATCATAATTAATTATTTACGTCGAAAAAAATTACAAAAAAATATGCATCACATCGGGACATGAGTCTTCTACTTATATCTAAAATATTATAAAAGAATATTATCATTTTACTGTGGTTAGGGTGGTTAGACAGACACCTACTTCTTATTTTTTCCCTGAAATTTAAGTACTACTGCATTGAAATTTCAAATTTTTACCAAATAGATTTAAAAAAAATAAAAATAAACCTAGTATTTTAGAAACTAAATTCAATTTTCAACAAATTCTATTCTTACATATTTTTGAAATAATATAGTTAACTTATTCAATTTTTTTTTTCAAGTTGCCTAACTCTGATTTTTTTCAATTTTATTGCCACTTAAGGGCCTATTCTTTCCATGATGATCCTGCACATGCCCCGTAGTTAGAAATCTAAATTCAAAAAAAATTATGTTGTATATGGTGAGTGTCACTTTTTTAAAATGTTGTTTTCTGAAAAAAACCAGTTTTCGTGGGAGATGGAAAAAGAAGTGCAATCTAATTCCAAAAAATTTGAAAAAAATATTTTTAGAATCTACAAACAAAATGTGACGAGAATCTAATTTGCATCATCTTCAAATTCCTGACGGTTTAGCCACTATAGGTGCTCGAATGTGAAGATTTAGTTAAAAATAATAATTTTAGTGTCCGATTGGGCCAAAAATTGTAAACCACTATTGTGGGATCATCCAGACCAAGTGGGAAAAAAAAAATCGTCAAACATGAGTAGAGGAGTGAAGAAGCCACTTCTAGTTCAAACTGTTGATCATAGGAAAATGGGGTGAAATCCACCTATAACCAAGCCGCAGCTTGTAGCTCCTAAGAGGAGTGTCTCAAAACCACTTCCAGTCTTTCCACCAAGGTTTGTTCCCATGAATGCCAATTTTATGAAGCATTTATGTTCGAATGGCACTCACAAGACTATCAAAAGTAGCACGGTCCTAGTTTTGAAGTTTGTATTGGGCCTTAAAAGTATCCCACTATATAATGCGCATAGTGGGTCAATGAAAGACCTGTTGCAGGGTCTAAACGCCCTTTTTGTGAAATCTGTGCACTTTAAGCCAAGGCAACTTAGCCAAAGTCTGACCATTATGCTTAAGAAGGGGAGACCACCAAATATTTTTTTGATTGGGAGAAAGCGCACCATGAAATCTAGCACCGACCCAATGGAGCCAAGGCTTAACAGCCTCCCAGGCACGGAAAATGCTTTTGGCCACAAAAGTTCCAACAATTTGAATAGGCTCCTTCATAACCAAGAGGGTTTGGAAGCCTATTCATTTCTAGGCGAGTCTGTGAATAGGAAAATCAAACTAGATACAATGCTTGAGGAGAACCTTCCAAGCTTTATCTCTGGTGAGGGCTTGGATAATCCACTTGACACAAAGAGAATTCCCTTGTTGTTGATTGGAGAGCAACCCAAGTCCTCCAGAATCTTTGGGGAGGCAAAAAAACTCCCAAGCAACATGATGGAAACCCTTGTGGGTTTTAGAGGAGGCCCATAGAAAATCCTGGAGCAATTTTTCAAGCTTGCCATAGGCAGTTTTGGAGGGAGCCCAACAAGAAGAGTAGTAAACATGAGTGGCCATCAAAACTTTAGAGCACACCTAGAATTTTCCAGCCAAAGAAAGAGGCTTGGTAATCCAATAAGAAATATGTTGCTCAACCCTAGAGAGCATGGCTTTCCAAAGCTCCTCAAGAGAGGCCTGGAAGGAAAAAGGATGCCCAAGAAGCAAAATATATCTCCCTACCCAATCCACTTCCAATTATAGTGTTGAAGCCATGCAGGAGTGGGTAAAATAGATTGCTTGTAACATAAGGTCTTGTGCCATTAGATGGCAGAGCTAGAGGCCAGACAAAAAGTGTTGAGAAATTCAAGGGCAACAGTGATCGATTCTTCTTCCTCCAAGAGAGTGAGAAAGGAATCATTCACAAAGTGGCCATTAACAAGTTGCTCCTGAGAGTTAGGGAGAGAAATCCCTTTGACATGTTGTTGAGAAACCGCATGGGTTAGAAGGTAACCAAAGCCCTCAGCCACAAGAACATACAAAGAGGGGCGAGATGGCACCCTGCCAAATTGAGTGAAAAAGACCAAAAGTAGAATATTTGTGGCCATTAATGGTGATGCAAGTTGAGGCATCAGCAAAAAGCATTTGAATAAACTGAATGAAATTAGGCCCAAACCCCAAAGCTTCAAATATCACAAGAATGAATGGCCATTCAATGTGGTCATAGGCTTTGGAAAAATCAATTTTGATGAACACGGCCTTTTGATTTAAGCGTCGAGCTCACTCCATGCCTTCCCAAACAACAATAATATTATCCAAAATGAACCTGGATTTAATGAAGCCAGTTTTCTCTGGGTGCACAATCTGAGGTAAGAGATGGCAAATTTTCAGAGCCAAATCCTTGGCAATAATTTTATAGGAGACATTGAGAAGCGTGATGGGCCTCTAGTTGTAGATATCCTCTAGATCCCCGGGCTTAGGTATGAACTTTATATTGCCCTTGTTTATTAAATTTCCTAGAGAGTTGGTTTGAAAAGCCTCAAGGTAAACATGATGCAGATCATGCCCAACATAGTCCCAGAGGGCTTTATAGAATTCACAAGGGAAGACATCAATCCTAGGGGCCTTTTCATTGGCCATAGAAAAAATAGCTTCCATAAGATCATCAATTGTCAACAATTGATCACAAAAAATATTCTAGGTTGAAGAAAGCTTATGTGGCACAACAGTAGGATAGTCTTGAAGGGCTTGCTGTTGCACAGGCATGGAATCTTGTGTAGTGAAAACCTACTCATAATGTCTCACAAAAGCCTAGAGAATGTCAGGGAGCTCAGAGAGCATCCGAGTGTCATCCTTAAATTTTTTTTTTCTGGGGATGAGTTTCTGGCATGGAGTTCCAAAAAACATTCTTTGGAAGCACGATCACCAATATTAAGCCAATGCAGCCGAGCTTTGATTTGTGCCCCTCTCACAGTGTAATTATCAGCCACTTGTTTTTTGTGTCTTAATTTTTCCACCCTAACTTGAAGTGACGAGGAAAAAGGGTTGGCCGCCGAAGGCTCCATATCTGAACGCAAGTCAATAGTGGTTGCTTCATAAGATCGTTGGTGAAAAATGGCCAGCTAGCACCCATAAATGTGCAAGAATCGAGCAGTACGGATGATGGCATCATTCTACTAGGTAATCTAGCCTATTTTTCTGGCCGGTGTGCACTCAAAATTCCACACTCGACGAATGTGGACCAGAGTGGGCTTGTGGTAGAGCAAAGATGTGTTCAAAAATAATTGAGTTTTACATGTGCAAGGCTGACAAGATGCCCATTCAATACAAAAATAAATTGGGAAGTGATCAGACAGAGTCACATCCACTAACGGCTTCATTGGAAATGCAAAGCTATCAAAAGAAAAAAATATTGAGTCGAGATCATGGCACGATCAAGGCACTTAAATATTATGTCAGAGTCAGCCCTGTAATTACACCAAGTGTGCCAGAGGGAGTGAGAATGGTGGCGGACAATATTGGGATCAAAGAGCCCCAATTTATTATGCATGTAAAACCACGCCTCTCGTTTTCCAGCTTCCCAACTGAAGGGTAGGGTTCTCTCCTTGTCATACACCACCTCAACCATATTAAAATCCCCACAGAATAACCAAGTGGCAACTGGTAAGGAATCAAAAATCCAGCACCAAAGCAAAGAGCACTACATAGCATCATTAAAAGCATAAACATTAATAATCCTAAAGGAATGATTATCAATGTTAAAGAGAATCCAAACTATCCACTGAGAAGGATCAGTTCCATGATCCACAACACAAGAATGCAAACACGGGGACAAAAGGGTGACGGCTCCGCCACACCCAGCTTCATGCAGATTGCAAAACATAGTACTAGGTGGCCAAATAGAATGACAAGCCGAAGTGAGCAAAAACCCATAAAGTTTAACTTCTTGGAGACAAAGCACTTCAATACCAGAGTATTTATGTAAGGTATCTCTAATAGAATACTTTCTGGAGAGGTCTGTTAGACCTCAAACATTCCATGAGAGGAAATTCATGGATGAAACTCTTCCATACTTTTGGAACCCAGTTCCTCCTCAACCAGGGAAGAGAAACTATTCTTCAAGAAATCCTATGGAATTGAACCAAGTTGAATAGGGGGTGAAAACCTCCTCTTTTCTGGCACATATTATCATTTTTTTTAGGTGATGGAGACGGACTGCGAGACTGCCATTGAGCTCCGATCATGGGAGGTATATTCAATTGGGTATACATAATAGTCGTAGGCTAAGGCGTCGCCTTTGACCTAGGCTGCACCGAAATAGTAGTGTCTCTAGAAGGAGCATTTGTTCCCTTCTCAGAAGGGTTTGAAGCAACTTTGGGTGGTTCAGAGGCCTTGGGAGCTGACCCAAAACCAGCTGACTTGTTTTTCCTGTTTGTAACCATGGTCCACTTTGTTTCAGCCTTAGCAAAAGGCTCTATCTAACGAGGATTTTCAACATCTCATGATGGGGATGGTGTACGAGGCACTGCCAAAGGGTAGTCCTTGATCTTGTGGTCAGCTGACTAGCACTGATAGCACATGTTACGAAAATTGAAATACGTGACTTTTTGGGTGTGCCTAATAGCGCCTATTTGAATATCCATAGATTCTTTCAAATCCTTGAATAGGTCCACCTCCACACAGACCCGCTTCTAGGGCCAGGCCTGAAAAAACCTATCTGGCTCTATACAAACAACCCTCTCCAAAGAGGAAGCAATGTGATTCAAAAAAAAGGGCACACAAGGCAAAGGCAGACCAGGGAATTGAATCCAGACCAGAACCCACATTTTGGTGTCATTTGAAACAGCAAAATCCTGGGTCCATGCTTGAAAAACCAACAAGGATGACCTAACATACTAGGGCCCATGGCCTAAAATAGCCTGGACATGATTAACTTTCACAAAGCGGAATAGAAAAAAACCCTTGGTCAAGTTTTGGACCATGTCAAGGCGGACCCCATGAGGGACCCAAGCCTTGCTGACCCATTCTTTCAGCACACTTTCAGGGGGAGTCCTCCCAATAAAATAACCCATAAGGGTGTGTTGTTCAAGCCATTGGCAAGCAGATTCAAAATCTAGTAAAGGCTAAATCACATCAGCTGGGGTATTAGAATGCTTACCTTGTGAAAAACTTTCGAAATAAATTTTTGAGGACGTTTGTTCAGAGGAGGAGCCATTGAACTGCATCGATGAACCATTAACACCAGTATGAATTGTTGTTTTAGAGCCAGTTGAAGGCATGATAAACCCTAAAGCCGCAGTAAATATGGTCGTACTCAAGGAGGGAGGATTTTTCTTGTGCAGTAGGCGCAATATGACGCAAGAGGGGCCAAGGATGACTGCAGAAAACAAAAAACCCTAGCAGAGCTCATCATTAATATAATATATATATTATATATAATATAATATATATTTTATATATTATTATATATATTATATTATTTATAATATATTATATTTATTTATTTTTCGTTTATGAGAAAGAAAATGGACATCCCTTTCCTAAATTATAGATTTTTAAATATATGGTCGGGTCCGGGACCCAACCATATTCAATTGGAAGTGATTTTTTTAAAACTATAATATATATAATATATATTATATTATAAATTATAATATAATCTATATTATATTAATTTTAATAATATATAATCTATATTAAATATTATAATACATATATTATAATATAATATAATATTATACTATTTTATATAATATAATATAATCATAAAATTTAATAAATTTAATACTATATTTAATATATAATATTTAGTATTATATAAATATTATAATAAAATATAATGTTATAATATATTCAATTGCGGTCGGACCCAATGGAATTATAAAAATGTCACTTAAACTAAACGGATATTGTACTTGGGCCTACAAAAAGTCAAAGGCATGAATTTCACGTTTTTGGGTGTGTTAAAAATTCCTTTTTTCACATCGCCACTTTTTGGTCCCCCATGATCTTGTACAAACCCTTACGATCCCCATGACAACATTTTGCAGTAATCTATGGTTAATGTTGAAAACCAACTCCATAAGATGGTTGTTTATAGAGATAAAGGAGTGCAAATTAGAGCTTGATTACAATGGATTAAAGATGGTGAATGGGGTTCAAATTATTTTTTCCAATATCTTCAACACAAGCATAAAATTGAGCACATTTCTGCCATCAAGATAGATGATAGAAACCTTCAAAATAGCCACAATGATATTATTTAAACCTTCTATGAGCACTTCAAGAATATTTTTACTTATGAGACTTATGATGACATTCTTCTCCCTGTTCTTGAAGATAGTATTGTTGGTTGCATCCCTAATAAAATAGACCCTTAGTATAGCAGATATCTTGACAACCTTCTTTAATTAAAAAAGTTTGATGGAGCCCTTCACTACATGTCTTTAGAGAAGAGTCCTAGAATCGATGGGCTGCCAGTAGAATTTTATAGAGGTCTTTGGCCCCATATTCATGAATATTTTTATAAGGTTTATCTTGAAGGTTTTAAGACAGTATCCTTGGGAGGCACCATTAATCAAGGTCTTATTAAATTTATCCCCAAAGGTAAAGATGAGGACACTGTCAATGGATGGAGACCTATTACACTCCTCAACATTTCATATAAGATTATTGCTAAAGCGCTAGCAAGAAGAATCAAATATATCTCCCAAGAAATTGTTCGATCAAAGAAAAATAGTTTCTTGGGTGGAAGATTTATATTAGTCAACTTAGTCCTTGCTTGGGGAATCATTGAGTGGGCTCAACAAACAACTCAAGATGCTCTTATCATTAAACTTGACTTTGATAAAGCCTATGATCATATTTGTTGGCCCTTCATTCTTAAAATTCTCAAGTGGCTTGATTTTGGTCCTAAATTTTTTGATCACATTCAAATACTTTTCATGGATGCCCATGTTAGGGTGGCTATTAATGGTTTGCTTTCCCCTTCATTTCCTTTGCAGAAATCCATTCACCAAGGGTGTCCCCTTGCCCCATTTTTGTACGTTCTTGTTGCTGATGCACTTGGCTAGATCTTTTCAGCATGCCCTTACCAATAAACTCATTCATGGCATCACACTTCCTAGAAATGCTACTACTCTCAACTCCCATTTTTCTAATGACAACATTATTTTCATATCCAAAACTCGGTAGAAGAAGTGGCAAATATGCTTGACATTTTAGAACCTTTTTGCTTAGTTTCAGGCTCTAAACTTGCCATGGATAAAACAGAGTTTATCATGACATGGACCAACCGTTGACCTCCTTGGATCTTGAGTGAGTGGAGAGAAGTCAAGCACGATCATTACTAGATACCTTGGGATACCATTTTGCATTGGAGTTTCTTTGAAAGAAATGTGGAATTGGTTCTTGGCTAAAATAAAAAAGAAACTCTTGAATTGGAGCAACAAATTTATTTCCATGGCAAGTCGATTATAGTGGCAAATAAAATCCTTATTTCTAGCCATGTTTACATTTCATCTTGCTGGCTGCCCTCCAAATTTTTCTACAATCAATTTATGTAGCTAATCAGGAGCTTCCTTTGGGCTAAGTGGGGAAACAAAAAGGGTTTTCCTATGACTTCTTGGATCCACTGTATTCAACCAAAAGATAAATGAGGTTAAGGCATCATTGATCCTTTCACCCAAGGAATTTGTCTTACTACTAAATTGATTGTTAGAGCTTTGGATGGTGATGCTCCTTGGAAACATTTGGTTCGCCATCACATTCAAACTACTACTTCTAGTCAACCATGGGAGATGGTGAAATGGATGGATAAACTTCTTCATGCTCCATACTTAAAAATGAATGGTTCAACCCCCTTCAATTCCATTTAGAAAGTGTGGAAAATTACTTCTAAATAGTTATCCTAGTATGCCCATTCTTTGAGCCATGATCTAAGCTTTGCATCCTCCTTTATTTGGTGAAACCGTCTTGTTTAGGTAGATAATGCCCCTCTTGCTTTAAACAAACTCCTTAAAGGAAAAAATATCTTCAACAAAGGCATCCAAAATTTTAGAGACCTCTAGGATCCAGTTGCTTTCAATTGGAAAACATGGCATCAACTCAAGGCTCAATACAAATTTCCCCCCTCCGACAATTTATTGTCCAATTTCAAAGACTTGTCACGCCTAAGTTGTACTTTCTATTATCCACCCCTTTCCATGACAACTTCCTCACATATTTGAAATGGCCTAATAATAAACACCTTCATGCATTCCCTCTTAAAATTGTCTATAGAAAAAAATTTCCTACCGTGCCTTTGTCAACCCGTCTTAATTTTAAATGGCATTGTAGATTCAATCGTGCCAAATGGAACAAGTTAAGCGCCCTCATTTGGAAATCCAAAGTTGAATCCCAAGCTCAATTAACTGCCTAGAAAAAAATTCATGTTAAATTCCCCATTGCTAAGTGTCTTGCCTTCCTCTCACCAACACCATCATGCCCTTTTTGTGCTAAAGAGGAGACAATCAAACATTCCTTTTGGTTTTGTCCTCATGCCCAATGCTTATGATATTATCTTTTTTTAAATATCCCTGTGCTTTTTCCTCAAGTCTGGTCTTGGAAAATTGCTCTTCTCAGCCTTTCCACACACCTCAACATCATTTCATAGACCTTTAGGGATATTATCTTGAAAAACATTTGGAAATTTTGTTGTCTTGCTGCCTTCTCCCACACTTTCTATTCCATTCAATTGGAAGCTTTGATCATTTGTGCAAATATCTCACCCTATTTTCTTCTTTTATAGTCTTCTCTCCAATCCAAACCAGACTTGTCCATTGTGCTAGGAGAGGTACAAAAGAAATTTGATGTATTTGAAGCCAGAATATTTGGTGATGGTTATCACAGGTTTGATGACAGTGATTTTTCCAATGGTGCTAATCTTCGATGGTGCTAACATTGATGTTAATCTTCATTGGTGTTGATGGTGTTGTTGAGCTGAAGACTCTTCCTCTATGGTGGTTTGAGTTTGTCTTGGTGGAGAATTTTGGTTTCTATCTAGTCTTTTGGAGTCCTTCACTACTTGTAGCTATGTTTATGGCATTTATTTGTTGTTGTTGTTGTTGCAGCCACTTATCCCTTCATTGTGCTTTATGTTGTCAATTCTATGCACAACAACTATTGTATACTTTGGGTCCTTGTACATTTTCTATGCATTGCTGAGTATGGAGGCTACTCTTATATTGTTCAATTCAATCTACTTGGAGCTAGATTTCTGCTAGTCATGGAGAGTAGTTTAATTCTATTTCAGCTTACATATGTTGTTTATGAATTGTTGTATTTTTCCTTTCTGTGTCTGTTGCTATTTGAGTTTGATGTTCCCTAAATGACATTGGTGTTGAAGAGCTCTTTATGAGCTACTAGTTTTGTCTAGCATGTTTTTTGTTGCTCTAGTTTTCCATATTTATGTAACTTAATTTTTTTATCCAATATATATATTAAATTAGGTATTTTTATTATTTATTATGCAATGCTTTCCACTCTCTTTCAAATCAATTAGAGGTCATTATTTCTTGTAGATTTGATTTATAGGTCATATTTTTTCTAATTTTTTTGGGATTCATTGTATTTTTAATGTGATCTAATTTTTTAAGATAACAAGTTTTAGAAATATTAATTTATATTTTTTTTTGAAGAACTTTATGTAGATGGGTGATTCTTTAATGCTACACAATTATTTTCAGAATCATGCATTTGATGTTTGACGAGTAGGGTGGAATTAGATTGCATTTGTATTTAGCAATTAAGCATTTAGTAAATAGCTTATTTGTACATATTTCATAATGAAAATAAAATATGGGCTTTGCAGTCTAGACTGTTTGTGTTGAAAAATTAACCTAGAGTGAGGCCAAAGAAGGAAATTAGGTTAGTCAAGTAGGCCACAAATGTATAAAATAACACTTCAAAAAAATCTATGCATTCATTAACACCATGAGATAGGTATAATCATATATCCATATCATATGTTGTTCTTAAAATTGTATTTTTACTACAAGAATAAGTATACACATCACATATCCTTGGATAGAATTAATTGCATATTCCTTATATCTAAATACCTCTTCCTTATAGCGAGGTTTGATGCTCATGTAGCCTTCTCTTAATGTAGGGACATGTAATTCCATGTATATTTATGTCTTTCCATCCTTCAAAGGGTTCTACATGCTACTAATAGATATCACAATGGTCTTCTATTGATTGCTATTTTTTTTCTACTTCTTGATCTACAAACATCCTCCTTAGGACTATTCATTTTCCTCATTTTAAAGCTATCTTATTTTGACCAAAAAGAATGTTAGGACTATGAGGGTCTCCCCTTTTGGTGTAGGAGTTTCTTTTCGATGGGTCACTTGGCCTCTGTGTGCCCTCTTGCCCGCCACAAGGGTGCTGCGAATTGGTGGAAGGATGCTCACTTGGACCATCTCACTGTGGGTTCTCCTCCTTCGGGAGTTCCTTCGGTTAGTTCCTCTTTGGAGGCTGACCCTCCCATGACTTCTCAGGAGCCTCTTCTGGCTATCTCTTTTGTGGAGCCTTTTGTTGTATTTGTGTTGTCTCAAACTTCTACTGATGTTGTTTTGTCAGAACCTGCATGTCTTACGTTGACCGACCTTGTTGGACCTTTGCTCACTCCTATCTTCGTTGCTTCACTACTGTCTCCATCGCTACGTGGTGGCTCCTCTCCTGGGGTGGCTGTTGCAGATCTGCTCCTCTCAACTCGCTTGTTTGTTCTTGATTTCAAGCCTTCCTAGTCGGTTGTGCTACGAAAAAAGAAAGGTCTCCCCAAATCCGTTGCCTATTCTCGGCCTCAAGTTCAGGGAGTCAGTTCAAACCCCTCTAGTTTGAGGGTATTTTAAATTTTTGGTTGTTCTACAGCTGTCGGTTAACTGTCTCTATTCGTTCTTCTAGTTCAATTTTTGTTTGAACTAGGCTTTCCTTTGGCCCTTTGGGCTCTCTGTGAAGGGTACAACACCTTGTAAATTTTTCTTATCTTATAAAAAACATAGGGATAATTACTTGGGTGATTTTCTCCCATATTGGGTAGTTTTCACCCTTTCATTTTTTCATGCCTTTAAAATTCTTGTATAGTATGTATTATTACATCTCAATTTATTCATTCACTCACGGTGAAATAGTGTGTTGCTTCTCTCATTGTGAAGATTTATATCGTAGATGGTGATCTTGGGCTCGATGGTCTCCACCAACAAAGAAGACACTTTATTATCAAAATATTTCTCACCAATGTTGTATCAAGGTAATAAATATCTATAATATGTCTTGATTTTCTTGGCTACCAAATTATATTATCTCCATACAAATGCTTTAATTCTTGATAATTATCTCATGAAGTAGAGGGCTAAGCTATGAGTGATCCATTCTTGAAGTCATTGGATCTTGTATAAATCTAGCAATTGTATTGAGAATTAATAGTTTGATCTTTTGGTGCAACGCTGGCCTCATATGCAACAATTGGTATCAAATATCAGTTACAAGTTTGAACCCCTCACTTGCGTTGGGGGCAATTATTGCAAGAGTTTTGTCCTTGGTCTCCTTGTGTTGTGTAGTGTAGTTCTTGGGTTTGTGACATGGCTTAATCGCCTCCCGTGGATCTATCTTGTATAAATCTGGTAGTTGTATCAGGAATTAATAGGTCGATATTTTTGTGCAATGGCAACCACTTGTGCAACACAAATAGGTACAAAAAAAAATTTCCAGGATACACATAATACATAATTAGATAATGTAACATTAGTATAATAGCTTGCAGACCACTAAAACAAATGATATCAGAACTAATATATTACATATATGTTGAGATGACATTCATCAAGCTGCAAGAGTAGGGACATCAATGTGGAGAAATGTGGAGCATTTCCCAGACCAATCCAAACAACTAGCAACACTACCAACCTTCTATAATTCACAAGAACCTCCTCAGTAACTCAAGTGACCTAAAAAGATAGGGGTGCAACATAAACAAAGCACTGACATTGAATACCAAATTGCAAGACTAGAACTACAACAATGGAGGAATACAGAGCATTATCTTAGACAAACTTCAATGTAGCTTCCTAAATTAAAATTATTTGAGCAACTTGCAAAGACAAGAACTTCCTTTTTATAACACATATATTATCAATAATATTAGGAGAGAGCAAGAGACATATTGTATATCTTCATGAACACCTCTCCAACATTAGTCATGCTTTTAATCCTCATCTTAATATATCAATATGCTTGAACAACTTTATTGATAGAAAGAATACATTATATGAACATCAACAATCCTTTTTTGATAAGGCATGATATCAAATGTGAACTTCTGATTTGATAAGGCATGACATCCAACCATGTGAGATTCTTCAATTCTTATTTGATAAGGCATAGTATCAACCGTGAACTTCTCATTTGATAAGGCATGGAATCTAACCATGAACTTCTTCAATTCTTCTTTGATAAGGCATGAGATCCAACTATGAACTTCATCACCAATGTTAGCCAAATTGAATATAACAAAGACAACCAATACCAAGGACTAACAACATGTTACACAAGTGCTAAATTCAATTACAACTAGTAAACAATTTCCAACAATCTCCTTAGTGTTAACCATCAGTATTGACAATAACATGAGAAAAGGAAAATGTACTTGTGTTATGGCTCGATAGTGACCAAGCCTAGGATTGGTCACTACCAAGCCACAATATGAATTTTCTATAATTCAAGTGTGTTATAACTCACTCATGTTATGCCTTAGATGGAGCAAAAAGTGGTTGTGGCCGCTTTTTATCTCCATATTTCTACACCCCCCCCCAAGAAGGATGGAGAATGGTTTGTGTGCATTTATTCAAAATCCATTAATAAAATAAGAATAAATTATAGATTTTAATAATTACTCTAAATAGATGACTTAATGTATTTCCTAAGTAGAGATAAATAATTCACAAACATATATTTGAAGAGTAGATATTGCAAAAATCTAAATTAGAGGAAAGGATGGATTGAAAATTATATTTTTAAAAATGATGGGTAGTATGAGTAGCTTGTTATGTCATTTTAACTAACTAGTACACCAAAAATATTCAAGAGGTTAATAAACAAAGTGTTGAATCCATTTCTTTGTAATTTTATTCTAATTTATTTGGATGAAATATAGATTTTTATAAGAGAAAATGAATATAACTTGATGCATTTGAAATTAGTTTCATAAAGATGGAAAGAAGGAAAAGATGTAGTCATATAAAAAGAGTTAATGTATTTGGGCTTTGTATTTTCCCAGAAAAGGTTTGTGTATATATACCTTAAAAGGTGAAGGTTATAGTGGATTAGCCATCTCTACAAAGAATATTTGAGGTAATAATTTTTTGATGGTTTAATGAGTTTTTTATAAAATATTTATCATAAAAATTATAAGCATGTGTGCACCTATTAGACAAGCCAATTAAGTTTCATAAGAATTAGTTTCATTGATAATTATAGTAGATGAGATTTTTTAACTTTTAACTTAGAAAGTTATAGAATAATCAGTTCTAGCATAATTGTCAAATTTAAATAAGGTATTTTTTAGTCACTCAAGGACTCAAGATCCTAGGATCACTTGCAAAAACCATAATAACCTTCTACAAGAGAGAAAATTAAGAGAATAAATTTGCAATAATGGGTGCAAATATATTAGATCAAATCTGATCAATATGCAATACAATGTAATGGTAATGCCATGGATTTACAAATGAGGACTCATTGGTTATATAACCAAGTTGAGACATAGGATTAGACAAGATCAATACAAGTTCCTTAATCCTATGACATGAGACAACTAATATTAAATTACCTAAGACACAAGAAGTTGATGGCATAAGATTAAATAAAATATAATGTGAACTAAGACTGCTAGAAAGATTCCTAGGACCTAAGTAAACTTAGCATGTGAATAGGTCCTACTAGGTGAACTAGCTAAGTAAAATACCATAGTCACACCAACAAAATTTCAAGTGGACTACAATGCAAGTAGAATAATGATAGAATTTTTGAGCCAAGAAGCTAAGCCCTTTGCATGTTTTAGTGAGAAGTTAAGTGAAACAAATAAGTCCTCAATTTATAACAAATAATTTTATACAAATATTAGAACATTTAAAATAGAGGATTATTACTACTTAAATAATTTGATCTATTCAAAAATCATTAGGTGTTAAATTTTATAAAAAACCAAGATAAGTTGAGCCAAAAGCAGATGAAGTGGATTATATATTTAAATCTATTCACTTGTTTGAATGTGTGGGATTGGTGGATCAAATTGGGTAGTCAATACATTGAGTAGAATATTTCTTTGTTGAATAAAATGAGGATATATAATTTGTTGGGTTTAACTCCATGAAATATTTATATTAGTATATCTCAAATTTTAGAGAAAAATGGATATCATAGAAGAGCCCAATCGACATGGAAAAAGATCCATAGATTATTTTTTTTTAAATTATTTGATGTTTAAAGGGTAGAAATTTTGCATATCTCAAAGTTCATTGAGAAAAAAATTAATAAGAGATATATATAGTGTAGGTCTTGCTAGATATTTTTAGGTAGATAAAACATTTGCACAACTATGTGAGTTATTATTGACTAAAAATGAGTTTTATGTCAAGAATATTGTGTAAAATTATATATTTTGATATCATGTCAAAGGAAAGAGTCAAAATATAGGTTTATATAAACCATTATCTATATAAAAGAAACTATGGGAAGATGTGAGCATATGTTTAATTCTTGGGCTATGAAGAACTAAGCGAGGTAATGGTTCTATTTTTCTATTTTAGATAGATTTTTAATATGACAAACTTTCTACCTTATAAGAATCAAGTGATTCCAAACATTTTTTACATTATTATTTAGAGATATAGTTATATTTATTTATTTTTTTCAAAAAGTGTTGTTTTAGATAGAGATATAAAATTTTGAAGCCATTTTGGCATGCCTTGTGCAAGAATTTGACCATAAAATTAAATTTTAACATAGTCTTTTATCCACAAATGGATGGGTAAACAAATATTTTAATAGAAGTATCAAAAAATTATTGATATGTTTGGTTGAAAAGAAGCCAAATCAATATGATACAATGATTGCACAAGTTGAATTTTCATATAACGACTTAACTAACAAGATTACATCGAAGAGCCCTTCTAAAATTGTGTAGGGTTACAACTAATGAAGGATAGATGAATTGATATGTATTATAAATTTTGGAAGGCAAATTGTTGTAATGGAAAAGTTTACTAGTTACATGCATAAGTTGCACAACAAAGTAAGAATAATTTTAAAGAAAAATATAATGAGATATAAGGAACATGATAATCTCAAGAAGAAAGAACATAAAATAAAGTTACAGAATTTGTTTTATTTAATTTTAAAAAGAAAATTGATATTAGGTTGAGATGGAAAAAATGGACCTTATAAGCTTGAATAAAATTCATAGAGTACATATTTTGAAGTAGAGCTCCCAAAAGGAGTGGATATTTCTCTAATTTTTAATCTGTCAAATTTTTATTCTGTTGCTTTTAAGGGGAAAAAATGGAGGTATAGTTTTATATATATATTTTTAAAAGAGTAGGTGCAATAATTGCCTTGTAAAAACACAATCGAAGTAATTTATAAATGCATAGGAGATCTAAAAGGGTATAGGAATAGATTATAGTGAATACTTAGTAAAAAGAAAGAACAAAATAATTGAAGAAGTAATGTATGTGACTATCTTTGAAGTTGTTAAATATGAAATCTCAATTTTAAATTTCATGAAACATTCATTAAATTAAACTTGATGGTACATTTCACTTACCTTACTTATCTAATACAAGAACATCTGGATGAACACAATCAATCCCATATTATCTAAAAAGAACATAAGGTTTGAGATAAAAAAAATATTTTGTGTGTGTTTCTATTGGAATGACATGTTTTGGTAAAATAAAAAAAATAAAAAATATTTCAACTAATTTCAATGGTAGTAAGAAAGATATAATTCATTTTCAATAACAATTGAGAGTTCAATTGGGTGATCCCACAATAGTGGTTTACAATTTTTGGTCAAACTGGACACTGAAATTATTATTTTTAACTAAATCTTCACATCCGGGCACCTATAGCAGCTAAACCATGAGGAATTTGAAGATGATGTAAACTAGAGTCTCATCACATTTTGTCTCTAGATTCTAAAAATATTTTTTTCAAAAAATTTGGAATAAGATTGCACTTCTTTTTCCATCTCCCACGAAAACTATTTTTTTTCAGAAAACAACATTTTTAAAAAGTGACGCTCACCGTATACAACATAAATTTTTTTGTATGAAGGATAAAATTCTAATTTTTTCGAATTTAGATTTGTAAATATGATATCTAGCACTTTCATTTGGTCTCATAGTTTTTTATTGAATATTTTTCCTTAATAGAGTTTCGAAGTCAAACCAATTGCAACTCAGACATAGGCGGACTGTATACAACATAACTTTTTCTGTATGTATCGAAATTCAATTTTATTTTCTTTAATGGATCAAGGAAATCAATACCCAACATAAACATATTTTTTTAAAAATTATTTTAATAATTTTCTATTTTTCCACATGTGCAAAATAGAGAGCTTGATTTTCGGTGAAAAACCTATGTTTAATAAAACTAAAAAAATACATACATAATAAAACCAAAACATATTAAAATTATATTCATGGGATAGCTCATTTCAAGGACTACAATAATCATTTGAAATAAATTATAAATGAATTCAATTGATCCCCCAAAAGGTAAATCAAAAGTGATTTTTTATCAACATTTTGCTAGGTGTAAAGGAGACTCATTTATAGGTATGGTTTAAAACGAGCGAGGTTCTATCCAAGGGGGTTTGATCTAAGGTGGTTTGATCAAACCCTCTTCAATTGGAATCCTTAAAATGGAAATTTTAAAGGCTTAAATCATTATATTTTCTAAAAATATGTGATTTCAGCAAAATCAGTTCCTCTCAAAAATTATAAACCAGCTTTGTGGGATCACCCAATTACATCTAATATTTGTGTAGCCCTTAGAGACCACGTTCTTTCCTTTGGCACACAAATTTGAAGTTGTGGTTGAGAATATTGTGTCATGTCCATTAACAGTACTCAAGTCTAACAATGGATTCATCATTAGCCAAGCACCAATGGATTTGATCCCTCCTCATCAAACACTACAAATGTTCATTATGCAATGCATTATGGCATTTGCTTAACTCAAATTTCTAAAGTTTATGTTTTATTGTAATATATAATAATATGATAATATTGACAAATATGATAATTTAACTTACATTTTTTAATTAATTTTCATGTAATCACAAAAAAATTACAAGAAAAATAATAAAATTAAATTTTATAAAATCATATGCTTATACAAACAAGAATTAGATACAATAACATCATAGGACCTCATATCATAAACATTCAATTTTTAGAATTTTAAAAAACTATTGCAAAACCAATATTTTCTGTAAAAAAAATAACTTAAAAATTAATTTATAACCAAACAATATATATAAAATATGAATATAAAAATAACATCATTCTACAAGAACATCATAGGACCTCATATCATAACATATAAAATTTCGATTCTCTTTGTGTTTTTTATTAGAATAACATATTTTGATAAAACTAGAAAGCTCAAAAATATTTCAACTAATTTCAATGGTAGTAAGAAAGATATAATGCATATTCACCAACAATTGAGAGTTCAATTACATCTAGTATTTGTGTAGCCCTTAGAGACCAAATTCTTGTCTTTGGCATGTAAATTTGAAGTTGTGGTTGAGAATATTATGTCATGTTAATTAAGAGTGGTCAAGCCTAATAATGGCTTCATGTCAATGGGCCCTTGGTTGATTATTTAAGGGTTGATGGATTTGAGCTCTTATCATCAAACACTGAAAATGCTCATTATTGCAATGTATTATGACATTTTCTTAAGCAATCCATATTTCTAAATTTTGTGTTATATTGTAATATACATTCTTCAAATTTAATTTTTGAAATGATTAATATTAATACATGTGATAATTTAACTTATTTTTTTGAATTAATTTTTATGTACTAACAAAAAATTACATGAAAAATTATACAATTAATTTTAATAAAATCATATACCTATACAAACAAGAATTTTACAATAACATCATAAAACCTTCTATCATGCAATTTTTTTAATTTTTAAAAACTATTACATAACCAATATTCTATTAAAAAAATCTAACTTAAAAATTAATTTATAACTATTAAAAATAAAATATAATATATAAATATAAATTTTAAAATTTAAAAAAAAATAATTAAAAAATTAAAAATATATATATACATAAATATGAAAAAGTGAAAGGAGCACAAGAAAGACAAATTGTAGAGATAAAAATATAAAAATAAATATTTTTTTAACAAATTTATTAAGTCATCATCTATCTAAATTTAGATATTCTTTAACAATGCCATATGTGAAAGAAAGGCCACATGAACAAGTCTAAGATAATATATAAAAATATTTTCCTCATGTTAATTGCTTTTACACATATTTTCATATTTTATATATATATATATATTGAAAGTTATGTGAGAAAAGTTGTATAAAATATTATTTTAAATATATGTATAATCTATATAATAAACATGGCTTCATCAGTAATATGTTATATTTAATTATTTTAAAAAATTATAATTGTTCATTTTAGTGGAATAGATTTTTCAGATAATTTTTCAGCTTAAAACAGGTACTGACAAGATAGCTAAATGATTTTATGAGTTTCAATCATTTAAATCAAAATTATTGTTAAATTGCTATTAGATTTTTTGAACCATTCATTAGCTGATAGGCTGCATCTAGTGTGAGATTTGAGCCTGAAACAAGTCCCATGCCTACTATTGAGTCATCAAAAACCAAGTTTCAGTTGTTGTTTAATGGTAAACTAGCTGTCATTTTAAAATTGCATTGCTTTATGTTTTAAATTTGGATTCAAATATTTCATAATCAGATGATACTTATTTCTAAGGAAAAATCTGGATTTGTCTAAGTTTATTTAATTTCATTACTTAACATTTATTATTAATTGTTTAATTTGTAACATTTCACAAATGCATACTTTCTAACATATTAGCAAAGACATAATCCTTGATCCTCCTTTAAATAAAATACTACTATACATTGAATCATAACTTCACAAGAATAACCATAAATGAACTTATATAAATAACAATAACATTATGATAAAATAGGAAGAAGATAAGATACATCACACAGGAAAGAGACTCAAAATTAAACTATAAACTGACATTATAAAAGAAAGCTCTTGCAAGGACTAACAAAAGAGAGCATAAAGCTGATGCTCAAATATATTATGCAACACTACAGATAACTGTGACACAGAAAGATAGTATAAACCTAAACATACACACCCTAACTATCTATAAAGCTAACCTTCCCAACTTATTTTGGACCAGCCAAAATTTTAAGACTCGTAGTTTTTTAAAAATTAGATTAAACGGGAGAAAAGAGTAGAATAAGATGAAAATGTATTTTTTTCATTTGGTTTTGTATTTGATTTATGGTGTTATTTTGATATAATAATAATTGGTGTATTTTTATAAATTTTGAGTTCATATATTTAGTTTTGTTTGTTTCTAACTTTGTTTATTAGTTATTCATGTGTTTGTGTGTACGTAAGCTTAATTTAATTGAATAATTTGTCTGACTTTAATCATTGAACATTTCTCAATCCACAATTTAATCATATATTCCTAGCATTGATCCAACTTGATTGTCTAATCCAAGTCATGCTTACATCTATGAGGTCATCCTTGAAACTAAGATCTTCATCCACTTAATTATGAAATTTAAATCAAACACTTGAATCAACTTCCCTCCTTTTCATCCTTTCTATTTTTTATCATTTGATTTCTTTTCATCCCTTTGTTCCTCATCCATTTATCATGCATCCTTTTATCCTTGTTCTCTTTGATCCTTAGCCCATATCCTATAATCCTCGTGACCGACACTTATATTATGATCTTACATTATTTATTTTGTGTACTTATTTTGATTTGTCTAGCTTCTTAGAGCAATCTATTATGATCCATTATTTTCATATCTAGTCATCTTGAACACTAACATATAATAATCCAATATTGTCATTCATACTATTTAGAGCAGGTCTTTGTTCTTATATTTCTATGCCATGTCTATCCTAATCTTACATTGTTATATCATTTACTATTTAATCATACATTGATACATCTTGTTATGTCTTAGAGTGTTATAAGCTTATGTTTACTATCTTACATGGCTTTATTTCTCTATCTTGCTTCATGGGGAATAGATATCATGATCCTTATAGCTATATCTTATTTTAAGCATGTCTATGTTAGGTTGGCCACCATGATGTTATCTCCCACTTTGACTATACTATAATATCATTAATAAATTCTTTATATTAGTGGACATCAAACTATTCCTTGTTATCTACATTGAATTGATATTGTCACATCTTCAAATTGATCATATATCTTGATCCTATACATTACACCTAAACAATCGCATCTCCTATCAAATCTGAATCATATTTATATCATATATCAGAAAAATCATTTCTTTTAATCTTATCATATTTATATTCTACAAACAATGAAAAGACACACCCTCAATTTCGAAACTTGATCTTAAAGTTTTAGACGTGTAAAGTAAATGTTCTCAAACAAAATCAAATTGACAAACCAAAAGCAAAAATTGACTAATCTGCTTTGCTTCAGTACTTTTTAATACCATAGTTCAATTTTGTTTTTAACTTTTTTATTAACGTTTACAAATTCACAGACTAAGACAGCAAAGTGAAAGAGCCATAAACAAAACCAGTTGTTGCTTTGCAAGATAGTTGTTCTTTAATTATTCGAGGGGTAAATCAATAGAAAAACTTAAATACAAAACAAAAGTAATGAAGGTGGGTGTCATCCAACTCTTCAAAGGTTTAGGACGTATAAAGCAAATGTTCCACAAACAAAATCAACCATGAAATTATTGCACAGATTAAAGATTTCTTACATCACTCACAATTATGGATGGATAGTTGTATAGTCGATGGACACACCAGAAGCATAAACCAAAACATAAAACAATAATTATATTTTATTTTCTAATAATTATATTAGCGATTTTTAATAATATAAAGCAATAATTATTTACTATCAATTTCAGTCTTGTTAATATCAGGATCGTATATCTTTCTCATCTAGATATTTTAATTAATCTTTTTATGTTAATTTTTCAACTTGGGAAATAGTTGTTCTATGATGATTAAGAATAATGTCTAAATATAGTGTTAGTCATTAGAATTTACACTTAATACAACAATGTAACTGACATATTTATTAAAAAACAATGGTCTATAATCATATATTTTTATGTTAATTAAATCAAATTTTATGTCAATGTATTTAACGTGTTCTCATTTGTAATGTATAAGGGATAGATATAGATAGAAGTGAATAGAGAGAGATAGAAAGAGATAGGGATATAGAGAGATCGAAAGAGAGTAATTTTATGTGAAGGTAAATGACATTGTAGCAATTATTAATTTTTTAAAATCAATGGATTGGTCTTTATGAGATCTTACAAAATTGTCAAAGTATTTTGACATCTTGTTCATGACAAATGATTTATTTTTTAAGTTCATTAAGGAGTTCTTGAGGTGTATCATAATCTTCATGGTTGTCTAAAGCTTATAACTTCTCTCTGTAATACCCTAGGGCAATTTAATTATTGTTAGGATAATGCAATATGTAATTATGATTTTTATGTCCGTTATCGTTAGAGATGACTCTATGATCTAAATTTAAGTAGATTTGACTCACACGTGTGAGATCAAGGTATTTGATGGTTTTTATTGTATTATAATTACATATTTTGATTTCAATTATATCAATTGATGTTATTCATAAAAGGTAACTTGTTGCTTGATGATTTATACAAGGTAATGTACTTTATTAGAGGTAGGGAATCATGAGAGCATGTTTTCATGGATCTATAGTCATGTGGGCTAAAATTTAAAAGTATAGCAATTTCATAACAATAAAATCCTAATTATAATTGTACAAGGTTGATAATTTCCTTGTTAGTTATGTTATGTCAATTAGAACGTTTTTGAAATCTTGACATGCTTTTATTCCTTAGTGATAACAATCACACAATCATGGTTCACATTAATTAAAATTACATACCTAACTTAAGATGGACCACCTAAGATGAACATGCTAGAGGGACTTCATGTTAAATGTCATGAAAATACTATTGGATTAAGAATGATGAATTAGGGATTTAACAAAATCATTGTTGTATTGAGAAATTATTTAACATTTAAAGTGTAAAGGATATAGTCTATGATAGATATTGCCAACTAATCTGAGACGTGGATTTTAAAATGCTTAATTTTTATTATTAAAAAAAGGGTGTTTATGGTGAGGGGCCAACTTGTAAAGAAGATGTATAGGTTTGATTATAGATGTGACATAAGGGAGGGTGCTATGTAAAAAGTATTATTTTTCTTTGCAACTCACCTTCACGGCTCCATGTCATGGGTTGTTCAAGTTATAATGCGGCGTAGAATTTCCAAATGGCTAAGGCACCATATAAGACAATTTTTTGTCTTTACTTTCTATGGGCCATGCCACATAAGCCCTTTATTTTGTTTGCTAGATATTATAAGGTGCGTGCCACATAAGATTGAGTACTTTATCTTATCTGCGGCTCTCTATGTTTTTGGTGTCACGTAGGCATATTATTGTTTTTGCTTACAACGTATGACATTGGTATTTCAAGTGTATGGATTTAATATTTTGTTTTGTGTGATGACTTGGCATGGAGGGAAGCACCTTTTAGGGTATGGTCTGGTGGAGGGGGACTTGCTAAAAAAATTCAGTGGGTGCTGTTTAGATTTTTTAGGAATATTTTAAGGCTAGCAGTCCCATGAATTCAATTTTGCAATCCAGCTTAAAATTTTGAGCTCCAAAATTTAAGGATCAAGGAGTATTTTCGGTAAAACTTAATAAATAAATAAAACTTCTCTCATTTTTAAATTTTTTTAGGAATTTAAAATTTTAAGTGATAGACAAGTGGCAGAAAAACTATCTAAAAAATTCTTAAGTTGTAGGGGCAATTTCTAGCCCCACCTCAATTTTACCTGCTAAAATTTGCAGTCCTAAAAGGTAGGGGCTACTATTTTTCAGGAAAAGATTTCAATTAATCCTGTAGCATAATTTTTTTTGCTTCATGGGACTGCTTGATCCATGAAAATAGAAGCCCAAGGCCCCCCCCATGGGACCATACAATTAGAAATTTGGTTTTGTTTGTGAGCTCACAAGTTTCGGTGTTATATTTTATTTGCTTAGTCTTCATCTAAGTGGCGCCACATTTGGGCCCTCCAACTTAGTATAAAAATAATTCGTAGTATTGTTCTTACACGTGGACCAACAATAATGAAGGGTATATCCACTCTTTCTTTTATGTGCTTTTCCATGTGTTTATGAAGATTCAAGTTTATTGTTTTAACCATACAAAATTGATTGTGATATAAAATAGGGAAAATAGAGTTATTATTGACATAATGTTCATCATGGTTGTTCTACAAGAGGGATTTTCGCTTGAATAAAAACTTATATATGCAAGATTTGATTTTTTTATTGAGAGTAGTTCACATGTTTATTATGCAAACATTTTTAGAGTAAAATATTAAAAAAATATTCTTAATTATTATGTAATGCTTTTTATACTATTTCAAATTAATTAGAGGTCATGAAATTTCTTGTAGATTTGATTTATGGGTTGTCTTTTTTCTAGTTTTTTTTGGATTTATTGTATTTTTAATGTGATTTAATTTGTTAAGATTATGAGTTTTAGAAATATTAAGTTGTAAAGGTTTTTGAAGTTTTATGTAGATATGTGCTTTAATGTCACCGAATTACTTTGAGAATCATGTATTTGATGCTTGATGCAGAGAATGGAAACAGAATGTATTTGTATTTAGCATTTGAGTGTTTAGTAATTAGGTAATGTGTACATGTTTCACAATGAAAATAAAATATAGGCTTGAGGTCTAGATCATTTTTTATGAACAAGTAACCTAGAATGATGCAACAAGAAGGAAATTAGGTTAGTTAAGTAGGTCACAAATGTATAGCATAACGATTCAAGTAAGTTTATGCATTCATTAACACCTTGAGATAGGTCTGTTCATATATTCTTCATATAATTATATTTTTTATTGCAAGCATAAATATACACATCACATATCCTTGGGTTGCATTTATTGCATATATCTTATATATGCATACCTCTTCCTTATAGTGAGGGTGGATGCTCATATAGCCTTCTCTTAATGTAGGGACATGTACTTCCATGTATATTTGTGTATTTCCATCCTTGAAAGGGTTTCTACACATGCTACTAGAATTAATATCGCAATGGTCTTCTAGTGATTGTTATTTTGTTTCTACTTCTTGACCTGCCAACATCCTCCTCAAGACTAATCATTTCTCTTATCCTAAAGCTAATTTCTTATGACAAAAAAGAAGAGACTTTATTGTCAAAATCTTTCTCACCGATGTTGGATCATGGTAATAAATATCTATAATATGTCTTGATTTGCTTAGCTACCAAATTATTTGATCTCCATACAAATGGCTTAATTCTTGGAACAATTCTCTCAAGAAGTAGAGGGATAAGCATACTATGAGTAATTCATTCCTAGACTCATTGTGGTTTTTCTTCATTTCTACAAATTATCCATTTCTTGCTCCCTTAGGGTTTCATAGAGATCATATTCTATCATGTTGTGACCATTTCATATGCCACATGGATGAAATTTTTTCGTGCTAAATCCTCTCTTCCAATATGACATATGTTATAAAACTTCATGCATTTAGAAGTTTACCTTACTCTAGGTCTCAAATTATCCTAATGCTAATAAATTCCCTATCAAATGTGTTGCATGTAAATGCAATGATGGATGCATTCCCAACCTTATATGGTTTCTCTATGTAAGGTAGGGGGACCAACCACACCAAGGCTCCAGGTCACAGAGAACTAAGAGCGGAGGGTTGCCCTAACTTACCTCAAAATTGGATAAGAGTTCTCAGATCAAGGATAGAGAATTAAGAGCACTCTCAAGTGCTTATATCACTCAACTGGTCCTAATGTTTGGATGGGACTAAATGAGCCATTTTTTGGAACCTGAACCATACCTTAGACAACTCTTTGCCCAAGGACAATAGGGTGGGTCAGGGATGACAGTGTGGCGCGCTAACATCTCTCTACCTAGGCGTTGGCGTCTATACGGCCAAAAAGTGTAAAAGTATAGTACAAAATGCTAAAAACCTACTGACTATCTAGCTAATGAATTCTAATGTATTAAAAAAAATGACAAAGTATAAGAAATAACTATACAGATGATAAAGGAGATAATAAAAACAAAGGTGACGAAGACCAAATCACTAAGAGTCTAGTTCACCAGCAAGCTCCACACGTACACATACCTACACACAGCCAAGAGAGGAAAAATGTCGGGGTTGTATAGGGGTTTGCCTCGGTCAAACCCTCACTTTGGTGTTTCCACCGAGCCACGGATAGCCGGATAGATGAAGAGAAATAGAAACATGATAAAGGAAATGTTAGAAAGGAGAATATTGAACACTATGAAAAACACAATGCTACTCTATCAAACCACGATGAAATAAGGATAGTGAGGCAATACCACCTCCACCCAAATGCACTCAAGGCCAATGAAGCAAGAATCCAAGACTACAAACTTGGCAAAGTCGACACGGCCACAGTGATGACGAAGGAGGTCTCACAAGATACCAAGATCATAGCTTCTATGGTAGAAAAACATGTTCTTAGTGAAATTGATGGAGTAGCAAACTGCTGAGTAATGCTCAAGAGATCAAGCTAGTGCATAGAACTATTCAACAGATTGTAGAAGATAGTAGAAGATGGAATGAATATGAGATGGATGCATTTGAAGATCAAAATGGGAGGGAAAGAGTTGTTCTCGGGTCAGTTGGTAGACACAAAGGTGTTACGCTTCATCCCTAATGGGAAACGTAATGTCCCTGCGGATTCCAGAGGCAAGAATCTATTAGGGAAAGCAACCCACCATGCCGACATCTACGTGTTGTGTGCACGTCCCCAACAAAAATTACCCCACCGACACAAAGGACAAGCGCCAAGTGGATGCAAGGTAGGTAGGTGATGTGGAATTATTTAGTCGGGCTTAACTTTTCTAAAGTAGGGGGTGTAAGAGGGGAATTTGTGAGAGGGGTACAAATTTTCTCCTATGCATTTTTCACCCACTTTAGCAAGAATGAGTGTGAATGAGTTTTTGGTAAAGTAGATCAAAGAATTTAGAAATGTATACGTAAACCGTTGAGGAAGCAAACCGCAATCTGGCGAGCTCGAAAGCACAAGGCAGGAAAATTACTCCACATGCACTCTCCCCTAAGGAGGTTCAAACAAATGACATAGTTGATCAAAGTGCATAGAAGGCCCACAGACCAATGATGGACAAATCCCGCAGGATGCAAGCACTTCACAAGCCCTCAGACCTATAAAGAAGGCACACCCTAGATACTCTCTCTTGAAGAAAGCCCGATGTAAGGGTACTCCACAAAGTCAGACTAGAAAGCAGCTTCACATGCACACCTACAAAGCAACATGTTAGAAAACAAAAATCAGCCACACATGTAGACAAGAAAGCATACAATCATGCAGACAATCAAAAAATTGAAGGAAGAGCTTTTAAAGGGCTCCCTCAGGAACCCTTCAAAAGAAAAGGGGTCCATTCAAGGGAAGTGTTATTTGAAAGTGTGGGAAATTTTTTTGTAAATCAATTTAACATCAAGGAATCCTTTCAAAAGATGTTCACTTCACCAAGGAACTCGAAAGGAAGAAAATACCCCCTTGTGAGGGTAAGGTCAAGGCTTCTCCCACAGGAAAAATTTCTCCCACCTTGAAGGAAAGTTCTTCAAGTTCTTTCTTTATGAACCCATGATGAAGGAAACTTGTTCCGCTAGGGGTCCTTGTTGGGAATGCGACTTTTGAAAAATGTTTTGAAAATATTTTTGAGAAAAGATTCGTTGGGCACCAAATGCATTTTTTGAAAATTGAAATTGACATGATAGTCCCCCTTAGGATGGTTTGTTCTGAATGCAAGGCATGTGGCATCCTAAGGAGAGAAAAGCAAGAATGAAAAAGTGATGTTGTGGCCCGCAGAACATAGTGAGATATAACTGTGATAGTTTTATCGCACACAAGAGGAGCAACACATGAGCATCACAACATCACAAAGCAAGCACGAAAGATAAGAGAGAAAAAATGAAAGAAGAGGAACAATAACATTACAAACAAGGGACACAAGGGTGATCTGATATTTCGAGGTCAGAGTTGCTCATAAATATAGATAAGTCCAATAGTATATTAATGAACTTTCATCAACCCCCTACTATATTAGACCATATGAAGAATGAATGAAATGTAAAATAGGGCTTATTAAGGCCTAATTAAGTCCATTTTAAATGAGGGGCCCAAAAAAAGTGTGAAAATGTAAAGGAGTACATTTTCCTACACTACAAGTATATCTAAATAATGTGTAAGATGGGATGTAGGAGGATCTAATATACACTTGTACAAGTGTAAGGATATGTCATGTGAAATAATTAGTTGGATCCAAAGGGGGTATTTATTAACAAATTGGTATCCCACAATTATGTATTAAAAATTAATGGAATCCACTAAGGAAGAGCCACTATAAGGGAAATAATGATAATCATGAGTAAAAATGGTCTAAGTCTTATAGTGAAGTAATCATGTGAGCACATGACAAACCATGAAAGGATTTATAAGAAACATGACATGAATTAAACCAATTTTTATAACTATGAATCAAAATATTACCAAATGTACATACAAAAAATTACTATCATATATAGAAGCATACTATAAATATATAAATGGTTTAACACGTAATTTTAAATCTTATTTATCACTAAATGAATCTAGAAAAATTGTATTATGAGAATGAAATAATCATAAAAAATATCATCATATAACAAATATTAATCAACCCTTCTACGTGCGTTAGGGTGTGGTCTGCAGGTTTAATGACTTGTGGCCCTCCCTACCTGACCTCCATGATTGGGTATCTAGTTTTTGGAAGCCTTTGGTTTTTGGACAGATTGACCTCTATCCTAGTGCTAGAGGTTTTTTCTTTGCAACCTTCTCTACCCTTGTGGATCGTGATAGAGTTTTGGATTGGGTGTGGATGTGGGGTGTTCATTCGTTTTTCATCTGGTTGTGGTCTCGCTCTTTCAATCCTCTTATGGAGCCTCTGAATATCAGACCTATTTGGGTTTGTTTTTCGAATCTCCCTCTCCAATTTTGGGAGGATTCTTGCTTTGAAGCTATTGGAAATGCCATTAGTAGCTTTTTGAAGGTGGAATCTACGACTCAGGATCTTGGGAATACTATGGTGGCTTGTATTTTGATCGATTTGGATATCTCCAAAACACTCCATGGTGATGTGGTTTTGATTGTGGCAAACCAACCTTGGAAGCAACTTCTGGACTATGAGTGGCTCCCTTTTCCTTGTATGTGTTGTTTCTCTATTGGTCACTTGGATTTCGGTTGCCCTGTTACTAGCCACAAGAGTGTTGCTACTTGGTGGAAGGATGCTCTCACGAACCATCTCACTATTGGTTCTCCCCCTTCAAATAGTTCCTCTGAGGAGGGTGACCCTCCCGAGCCTACCCAAGATCCTCTTTTGGGTATCCTTTCCGTAGAACCTATGCCTCGTTCTGCTATCTCTATTCCATTAGAACCTTTTGTTGTCATTGTTGTGCCAGAACCTGCCCATCCTTCGTTGAATGACTCTGTTGGTACTTTGTTTGCTCTGATCTCCACTGCTTCATTGTCAGCTCCCTCGCTGTGTGGTGGCTCCTCTCCCGAGGTGGTTATTGTGGATCCGCCCCCCTCGACTCACTCATTGGTTCCTGATTCTGAGCCTTCCTGGTATGTTGTGTTGTGAAAGAAGAAGGGACTCCCCAAATCTATTGCCACTTCACAGCCTTAGGTTTGAGGAGTCAGTTAAGACCCCTCTATTTCGAGGGTTTTTTAATTTTTTGGTTGTTCTATAGCTTCCAGTCAATTATTTTTGTTTGCTCATCTAGTTCAAGTTCTATTTGAACTATGCTTTCCTTCGGCCTTTTGGGCTCTCTATGTGAAGGGTACATCACCTTGTAAATGTTGTGTATCTTATCAAAAAAAAATATTAATCAACCTAATTATATTAAGATGAAGAAGCCTCACTATTCTCATCACTTCACATATCATCAACCATTCATGATCCACATGATAGAGAATGATCATCATGAATGACATAGGTGGTGACGAAATAATGTGAAGGTGAACACATCATATGACTAGCGATATAATAAGTACAATCATAATCACATGTAGGTAAAATTAATATGTGTATTATAAGCATCCATAGTTATAACATGAGATCTGTACAAAAATGATCATGAATATACTTATCATTATGCATAAAAGAAGTTAAGAAAGTCAAGGGACAAAAATTTATGGGCATAGGGAAAACATCAAATATAAGATATATATCATAAAGAGATTAAAAAAAATCCATGAATGGGTTAGAGACAAGGAAAACTTTAGTGGCGAATTTTTGCCAATTGGCGAATAATAGAAATCGGGACCTCCAAAAATGGCGAATAGTGCAAGCTAAAAAGGAGACTGAATCGTCGGGCTTTTACAAAAAAATAATTTTGTCTTGATTAATTTTCCATGAAAACGATGCATCATTGGAAATTATTCGCCAGTAGTTTATACCATAATTAAAAATATTAATTATATTCGGCAGTAATATTATATTCCTCCGATCAATTTTGGGGTAATATCGCCATTAATAATAAAATACTATTTAATTTTAGGGTTACTTTAGCAACTTAACCTTGAATATGTATTATGTCTATTGCCATTGATTAGATTTTTAATCGGATGGCTGTGATTTGATTCCGTGACCTAATATGCATGTGCCTTTTCAAAGGCTTGCTGAGGCCCGAAATTTGTTTTGGGCCACATGATTAAATCTAATCGTGTGGTCCAAAACAAATTTCAGGCCTCAGCAAGCCTTTTAAAAGGCACATGTGTATTAGGCCACGGAATCAACTCACAAACATCCGATTAAAAAGCTAATCAATGGTAACTTTTTCAGTTTTCATTCAATCTTACTTTTAAAGTGATATTTTTAAAAAACGTTTAATCTGTGTGTGCTCCAATGCATTTTTGGAGGTGAATTTATGCTTGGTGGAGAGGGGCTCTGCCCCTCGACCTCGCCTTTATCACGACAGGAGCACACCGGGGCCACTGTCCCTGGACCCCGCAAGGGGACGTTGCCCCCTCGACCCCCACAAGGTGGCTCTGCCCGCTTGACCCCCGCAAGGGGCGCTGCCCCTTGACCCCACCGGTGGCTGCCACCCTCGGGCCCCTACTTCAATATTACAAAAAACAAAAATATATGGGGGAACTGGGCCGATCAACTATGCAAAATTTTAAAGGAGAGATTCGCCAGGATTTTACAATTTTTTTTAATAATGTGTATAGATTCGCCAGGGAAATTAATATTTTTTTCAAAAAGAAGAGGAAGGATTCGCCAGGATTTTACACCTTCGCCGAGTGGGGGGGGTTCTTAAAATTATCTCTAGTTAGAGAGGTGTGATATGATTAATAGCTATTATACTATAAGATAAAAATTTCTACCACAAGTCATAAGATAATCATGAAAATGATGGGAAAATGACATAAGTGTAACTAATAAACATGGATAAGTTTAGGGTTTAGGGTTTATGATTTATTATTACTATATTTAAGGGTTTATAGTTAGGGTTACTATATTTAAGGGTTTACAATTTATGATTTATGGTTTAGGGTTTTAGGATTTAGGGCTTAGGGTTTAGGGTTTAGGGTTTAGGGTTTTAGGGTTTATAGTTGACGATTTACGGTTTATTGTTTTTGGTTTATAGTTTAGATTTTTAGGTTTTAGGTCTAGGTTAGGTTTTATTTTATTATACATCCATTATTTTGATGAGTATATTTTGAAATGTGTTTTAAAAACTATAAAATTCATCCTAATTATGAAAATTAAAATAACCTAAAATATAAACCATAAAATCTCAAAATATAAACTTTACATTATATACCTAAAATTTAGACCCTAATTACAAACTAAAAACATTGAATATATAACAAAAGAAAACAAATACTAACTTAGAGATCGATAAAACTGGGTATGTGGAATGGAGGAGGTGGCAGGCATAATTCAAAGGCATAAATGTCTTGAAAAATGGGTACCCATTTTGCCTAGGTCACTCTCAGTCCACGAATTGTTCTGCAGGTAAAAATGACTTGATAGTCATTTTTTTTAAAAATAGTTTTATGAAATGGGTACCCATTCCTAAATGGGTACCCATTTTGTAATAGGTACCCATTTTGCAATGGGTACCCAAAGTAGAATGAGTACCCATTTGGATTTAGGCTTGGGATTTTGTTTTGAAATAGGTACCCATTCCTATCACCATTTTTTTGGCCAAAACTTTCCCTCTTCATGGACCCAACTTCTTTCACTTACCCAAAGAGAGAGGTAGAGATATGGATAGATAGAAGTAAAAATATGGAGATATGGAGAGAATAAAATAGAGATATAAATATAGAGGTCTAGGAAGACAAAAAAGAGAGAAACAAATGGATAGAGAGATGGAAAGGTATCTAGATATAGAAACAAAGAGTGGAAGATAAAGGCGGAGATGAAGATAAAGGGAGAGGGAGAGAAATAGATAGAGAGAGAGAGAGGTAGATGGAGAGATAAATATAGAGAGACATAGGGAGGTAGTGTTGGTAATGGATCATGATTATCTTCTTGATTCAAAGGTTATATTTCACATGTATTTGGATCTTACTTCTTGACGGGGTGTGTGGTGGCTTTCCCCCTCCCACTTTTATTGTCAAAGGGTCTAGGGGATGATGACAATTTTTGGAGCCGCCCCCTATGGGGGTTAGAGGGTAGTATCCTTTCAAAGAGAGATTTAAAACAAAATGCTTGGTAAAATAGAATAATGATTATGTAAATTTGATAGAGGAGGTAGAGAGGAAGCAATAGCTAGATATAAAGGAAGAGGGAGAGTGAGAGATAGAGAAAGACATATAGAGGGTCAAATAGAATAACAACTATGTATGAACTTTTTAATGATAGGCATAACATGAGCATATTAAAATTTACTCATGTTATGGCTCGATAATGACTAAGCTTAGGATTGATCACTATTGAGCCATAATTTGCAAACATGTTATAATAGAAGTTTTTTATAACACACTCGTGTTATGCTTTAGATGGGCCAAAAAGTGGTTGTGGCCACTTTTTGTCCCCCCATGTTTCTACACCCCCCAAGAAGGATGGAGAATGGCATGTGTGCATTGATTCAAATCCATTAATAAGATAATCTAATAAATTATAGAGTTTAATTACTTTTAAAAGATGTCTTAATGTATTGCCTAAGTAAAGATAAATAATTCACAAACATATATTTTAAGAGTAGATATCACAAAATCCAAATTATAGGAAAGGATGGGTTGAAAATCACATTTTTTAAGAAATGATGAGTTGTATGAGTGGCTTGTTATGTCATTTTAAATAACTAGTATATTGGGAATATTCAAGAGGCTAATACACATAGTGTTGAAGCCATTTCTTAGTAATTTTATTATAGTTTATTTAGATGAAATATTTATTTTTATAAGATTAAATGAATAGAACTTAATGCATTTGAGACTAGTTTCATAAAGATTGAAAGAAGAAAAAAAATAGTCAACTCAAAAAATGTAGTCATATTAAAAGAGATTTAATTTATTTGGGCTTTGTAATTTCTCAAAAAAAGTTTGTTTATGTATCTTGAAAGGTGAAGGTTATTTTGGAGTAGCCATCACTACAAAGAATATTTGAGGTACAAGAATTTTGAAGTGGTTTAATGAGTTTTGTATATAATATTTAGCATGAAAAGTGTAAGCATGTGTGCACCTATTAGAGAAGCAAGTGAAATTTCATAAGAATTATTTTCATTGATAATTGTAATAGAGAAGATTTTTGAACTTTTAACTTAGAAATTTATAGAATAATCATTTCTAGCATTGTCAAATTTAAATAAGGTATTTGTTAGATTCACGCAAGAACTCAACCTCCTAGGATCACTTGCAAAAACCAAAATAAACTTCTACAAGAGAGAAAATTAAGAACATAAATTTATAATAATGGGTACAAACATATTAGATCAAATGTGACCAATATGAAATACAATACAATGGAAATGCCATGGATTTAAAAATGAGAACCCCTTGGTTATATAGCCAAGGTGAGACATAGGATTAGACAAGATCAAGATAATTGTCTCAATCATATGACATGAGACAACTAATTATATTAAATTACCTAGGACACAAGAATTAAATGACATAAGATAAGATAAAAGATAATGCTAACTAAGACTTCTAGAAATATTCTTAGGACTTAAGTAAACTTAGCATGTGAATGGGACCTACTAGGTGAACTAGTTAGGTAAAATACCATATTCACACCAACAGTATTTCAAGTGGAATGTAATGCAAGTAAAATAATGATAGGAGTTTTGAGCCAAGCAGATAAGCCCATTACATATTTAAGTGAGAAGTTAAATGAAACAAATAATTCATCATTTTATAATAAATAATTTTATGCAAATATTAGAACACTTAAAAAATAGAAGAATTATTTATTTAAATCTATTCACAAATGATTAGGTGTTAAATTTTATAAACAACCAAGATAAGTTGAGTGAAAAGTAGACAAAGAGGATTATATTTTAAAATCTATTTAATTTTTTGAATTTGTGGGATTGGTGGATTGAATCAGGTAGTCAATAAATTGAGTAGAAGGTTTCTTTGTTGAATGAAATGAGGATATATTTTTTTAGGTTTAACTCCATGAAAGAGTTATATTAGTATAGCTCAAATTTTAGAGAAAAATGGATAGCATAGAAGAGCCCAACTGTCATGGAAAAATATCCATACTTATATTATTTTATTTAAAATGGTTTTATATTTAAGGGGTAGCAATTTTGCATATCTCAATGTTCATTGAGGAAAAATTTAACGAGGGATATCCATAGTGAAGGTCTTGTTAGATATTTTTAGGTAGATAAAATATTCACACAACTTGTGAATTATTATTGACTAAAAATAAGTTTTATGTCAAGAATATTCTATACAATTATAGATTTCGCTATCATGTCAAAGGAAAGAGTCAAAATATAGGTTTATATCAATCATTGTCTATATAAAAGAGACTATGGGAATATGTGAGCATAGTTGTTATTCCTGGGCTATGAAGAACTAAGCGAGGTAATGATTCTATTTTTCTATTGTAGATATATTTTTTAATATGACACACTTTCTACTTTATAAGAATCAAGTGATTCCAAACATTTTTCTACATTATTTTTTAGAGAGAGTTAGATTATATTGTTTGTCAAAAAGTGTTGTTTTAGATAGAAATATGAAATTTTGAAGCCATTTTGACATGCCTTGTGCAAGAATTTGAACACAAAATTAAATTTTAACTTAGTCTTTTATCCACAAATAGATAGGAAGACAGATTTTTAATAGAAGTCTCAAAAATTTATTGAGATGCTTGGTTGAAAAGAAGCCGAATCAATATGATACAATGTTTGCACAAGTTTAATTTTCATATAAAAACTCAACTAACAAGATTACATTGAAGAGACCTTCTAAAATTATGTAGGGTCACAACTAAAGAGGGATAGAAGAATTGAGAAGTAATACAAATTTTGAAAGGAAAAGTGTTGTAATGGAAAACTTTGCTAAGTACATGCATGAGTTGCACAACAAAGTAAGAATATTTTTGGAGGAAAATACAATGAGATACAAGCAACATGCTAATATCAAGAAGAAAGAATAAAAAATTAAATCTACATAATTTTTTTTATTCAATTTGAAAAGGGAAATATTTCCCCATGGAATTGATAGTGTAGATTGAGATGGAGAAAAAAGGACCTTGTAAGCTCTCAAGAAAATTCATAGAGTGAATATTTTGAAGTAGAGCTCTTAAAAGGAGTGGATGTATCTCCAATTTTTAATCGGTCAAATTTTTATTTTTATTTTTTATGGGAAGAAAAGATAAAAAGGAGACCTATAGTTTTATATTTTAAAAAAAAAAATAGATACAATAATTGCCTTAAAAAACATAATTGAGTTTAAATAATTATAAATTCATAGGAGATATAAAAGAGTATAGAAATAGAGTATACTGAATACTTAGTAAAATGAAATGAACAAAATAATTGAACAAGTAATGTGCATGACTATCTTTAAAGTTGCTAAATATGAAATCTCGATTTTAAATATCATGAAATATTCATGAACATCAACTTGATGCTACATTTCACTTACCAAACATATCTAATACAAGAACTTCTAGATTCACACTCAATCCCATATTATCTAAAAAGAAAATAAGCTTTGAACTAGAAAACATATTTTGTGTGTACTTTATTAGAATGACATTTTAATAAAATAAAATAAAATAAAATAAAAATTATTTCAAGTAATTTCAATAGTAATAAGAAAGACATAATGCATATTCAATAGCAATTGTGAATTCAATCACATCTAATATTTGTGTAGCCCTTAGAGACCATGTTCTTTCTTGTAGCACACAAATTTGAAGTTGTGGTTGAGAATATTGTGTCATGTTAATTGTCAATAGTCAAGCCTAATAATGGATTCATCATTAGCCAAGGCGATGGATTTGATCCCTTATCATCAAACACTACATATGGTCATTATTTCCATTGCTTAAGCAACTCAAATTTATAAATTTTATGATCTATGTAATATATATACACTCTTCAAATTTAATGTTTAAATGATTAATATTATTAAATATGATAATTTAACTTATATTTTTGATGTACTAAAAATAATTAAAAAATTAATTAATTAAATTTTAGTATAATCACATATTTATACAAACAAGATTCTACAATTACATCATACAAATTTTAAAATTTTAAAAAATATAACAAAATCAATATTTTCTTTAAAAAATCTAACATAAAAATTAATTTATAACCAATAAATATATATATATAATATTTGATAATATGTGAATATAAAAATAAAACAAATTGAATAGAAAAATTAAAAATATTTATAAACAAAAAATAGAAAAAGTGGAAAGGTGCAAAAGAAAGACAAATTGTAGAGATATAAATATTAAATTTTTTTAACAAGTTTATTAAGTCATTATGTACCTCAATTTACCTATTCTTTAACAATGTCATATGCTAAAGAAAGGGCCATGAATTCGTCTAAAGTAATATGTAAAAATATTTTTGTTATTTTAATTTTTTTACACATATTTATATATATATAATTGATTGAAAGTTATGAAATTAAATGTGATAAAAGTTGTATTAAAAAAGGATTTTAAAAATATATATATGGTTCTAGAATAATTCATCGCCAGCAATTCACTGAAGGAAAATTTATGGCCAAGTAAAATTTACCGCAGTGAAAAATTAACGGCATTAATATTTTTAATAAAATCAAAGTAATATTAAAAATATTAATGCGGTTCAATTTTCCCAAGGTGAATTTTAGTTGGTGGTGAATTTTCCATGACGATGAATTGCTAGCAGTGAATTTTCCTTGGGTGAATTGTTGGTGATGAATTTACCGAATATATATATATATATATATATATATATATATGTATAGTAAACATGGCTTCACCAATAATAGATTATATTTAATTATTTTAAAAACTTATAATTCTTGATTTCAGTGGAATGAATTTTTCAGATAATTTTGATCAACAGTTTTTGATTCTCAACTAAAGAAATTTCAACTTAAAACTGGTATTCCCACATCAGATAGCTAAATGATTCTATAAGTTTCAACCATTTAAATCAAAATTACTGTTAAATTGATATTAGATTTTTTTAACCAATCATTACTTCACAAGAATAACCAGATGAACTTTATATAATATAAAATAACATCAATAGACAAGCAGTAAAAGAGGAAGAAGATAAGATAGATTACAGAGGAAAGAGACTCAAGATGAAACTATAAACTCACATTATAAACGAAGCCCTTGCAAGGACTAACAAAAGAGAGCATAAAGCTTATGCTTAAATATATCATGCAACACTGCAGATAACTGTGACACAGAAAGATAGTATAAACCTAAACATTCTATAAAGCTAACCTTCCCAACATATACTGGACCAGCCAAAAGTTTAACATATTTATGTACAACACAGAGGAAGTGATGAAGAAAAGATTACTACCCACCACGGACCACAGGAAAGTAGTCTGCACGGGACATTGCCTCTCGTTGTTCGGGTGGAGGAGGACCTCTTGACAGAGGTGTTGAAGAAAGCAGGGCTGGCACGCTTGTAACCCCAGCTTTCCTGAATACCCACAACCTCCTGTTATCGTTGGACCAGGTTATGCCATTCTCATCTTTATATATTGAAATTGGGGGGAGATCAGAAGCTGTTATGAGGCCCATTTCCATTTTCTGGCGAGTCACACTCAACGATGATTGATTTCTGCTATACCCCTTCCTAAACTTCCGTGAAATGGAGTCTTGAGTAAAGCGCACTTCTTGCGGATTCACGTTCACCTCCTTAGAATTCATCTTGCCAGATTATCAAACCCTAATCGCTCTCCTTGCAAATTTACAGACCCTCCTTGCAAATTTATAGGCCCTCCAGAAGGCTGGTTTTTGAAGAGTAAAGGCATCGATTGTTCTTCTTTAACCATGTTGTTGCTTTATCTATTTGCACCAATAAAATATTGCCATCGTATTCTGCTTTGTGTCAATTTTGAAAAAAAGGAAAGATTCATGGTGTACCTGGATATCTCTTGGATGGTAAGTAATAGTTGTACCACACATCCCACAGAAAAAGAAATTTGATATAATTGTTACTAGTAGTTTTTTTATAATTTTGAGTTTACGTATTTAGTCTTGTTTGTTTCTAATTCTATGTTTATTAGTTATTCATGTGTTTGTGTGTATGTAATCTTAATTCAATTGAATAATTTATCTGATTTTAATCATTGATCATTTCCCAATCCACAATCCAATCTTATTCTTAGCATTGATCCAACTTGATTGTCTAATCGAATGCATGTTTACTTTCATGAGACCGTCCTTGCAACCAAGATCTTCATCCACTTAATTACAAAATTTAAATCAAACATTTGAGTCAATTTCCTTCCTTTTTATCCTTTTTTTTAATTTTTCATCATTTGATTTGTCTTTTCATCCCTTTGTTCCTCAGCCGATCTATCATGCTTCCTTTTATCCTTGTTCTCTTTGATCCTTATCTTATGTCTTATAATCCTCATGACTGACACTTATATTATGATCTTGCATTATTTGTCTTGTGTGCTTATGTGATTTGTCTAGCTTCTTAGAACAATCTATTGTGATCCATTATTTTCATATCTAGCCATATTGAACATTAGCATATTATGGTCCAATATTGTCATATCAGGCTATTTAAAGAGTAAGTCTTTGATCTTATATTTCTATGCCATGTCCATTGTAATCTTACATTGTTATATCATTTACTATTTAATCATGCATTGCTCCATCTTGTTATGTCTTAGAATATTTATATGATGATCCTATAATGTTAAGATTATGTTTACTATCTTACATGGCTTTATTTCTCTATCTTGCTTCATGGGGAATACACGTCATGATCCTTATGGCTATATCTTATTTTAAGCATGTCTATGTTGGTTTGGCCAGCATGATGTTATTTCCCACTTTATCTATACTGAAATATCATTAAAAAATTCTTTATATTAATAAACATCAAACCATTCCTTGTTATCTATATTGAACTAATATTGTCACATCTTTAGATCGATCATATATCTTAATCCTATACATTACCCCTAAACAATCTGAATCATATTTATATCATACATCAAAAAAATCATTATATTTATATTCTACAAACAATAAAAAGACACACCCTCAATTTCCAAACTTGATCTTAAAGTTTTAGACGTGTAAAGTAAATGTTCTCAAACAAAATCAAAATGACAAACCAAAAGCAAAAATTGACTAATCTGCTTTGCTTCAGTATTTTTTAACACCATAGTTCAACTTTGTTTTTAATTTTTTTATTAACGCTTACAAATTCACAGACTAAGACAGCACAGTTAAAGAGCCATAAACAAAACCAGCTGTTGCTTTGCAAGATAGCGCAGGGGAGAACTTCATGGTTAAGATTACTACATACGGATGCTCTTTAATTATTCGAGGGATACATCAATATAAAGCAAAAGTAATGAAGGCGTGGGTGGCATCCAACTGTTCAAAGGTTGAGGACGTATAAAGCAAATGTTCCACAATCAAAATCAACCATGAAATTATTGCACGGATTAAAGATTTCATACATCACTAGTCGATGGACACACCAGAAGCATAAACCAAAACATAAAACAATAATTATATTTTATTTTCTAATAATTATATTAGCAATTGGTAATAACATAAAACAATAATTATTTACTGTCAATGTCACAGCGTTGTTAATGTCAGGATTGTATATCTTTCCCATCTAAATATTTTAGTTAATCTTTCTATGTTAATTTTTCAATTTCAGAAGTTGTGTCTTATGATGATTAAGAATAATGTCTAAATATAATGTTAGTCATTAGAATTTACAGAACATAATACAACAATGTAACTGACATATTTTAAAAAAACAATGATCTATAATCATATATATATTGTTATGTTAATTAAAGCAAATTTTGTGTCAATGTATTTAACGTGTTCTCACTTGTAATAAATAAGGGATAGATATAGATAGAGGGATCTATAGAAAGAGATAAGGATATAGAGATAAAAAGAGAGAAATAAATTTTATGTGAAGGTAAATGACATTATAACATTTTTTTTTAATCAATGTATTGGTCTTTAAGAGATCTTGCAAAAGACTGCCCTGAATTTTTCTTCCGTGAATTGCTTATTTTTTTAACTTCATTAAGGAATTTTGAGGTGTATCATAATCTTCATGGTTGATCTAATGTTGATAAATTCTCTATGTAATACCCTAGGGCAATTTAATTATTATTCGGATAATGCAATATGTAATTATGATGTTTATGTCCTTTATCCTTGGAGATTTTGTGATCTAAATTTAAGTAGATTTGACTTTCACACATGTGAGGTCAAGTTATTTGAAAGTTTTTATTGTATTATAATTACATATTTTGATTTCAATTATACCAATTGATGATATTCATAAAAACTAACTTGTTGCTTGATGATTTGTACAAGGTAATATACTTGATTAGAGGGAGGGAATCATGGGAGGGTGTTTACATGGATCTATAGTCATGTGGGCTAAAATTTAAAAGTATAGCAATTTCATGAACAATAAAATCCTAGGTATAATTGTACAAGATTGGTAATTTTCTTGTTAGTTATGTTATGTCAATTAGAATGTTGTTGAAGTCTTGGCATGCCTTTATTCCTTAGTTATAACAATCACACAATCATGATTCTTAAAATTACATACCTAACTTAATATGGACCACCTAAAATGAACATGCTAGAGGGACTTCATGTTAAATGTCATGATTTAATACTATTGGATTATGAATAATGAATTAGGGATTAACATAACAAATTTTGTATTGAGAAATTATTTAACATATAAAGTGTACAAGGAAATAGTCTATGATAGACATTGCCAACTAAGGGATTGTTGGCTTTAATCCAAAAAATGTAAAATTTGTACCTTTGCAACAAAGGTAAAGTTTCTTCTTTTCTACTATGTGTCAATTTCGAATCTGTTTTATGATGTGTCTCATATATATTTTGTCTTTTAGATATGTGATTTTTTTTGTGAGTTTGAAGATGTTTAATTACTTTTAATTTATTTAGATAAAATAATATATATTTCAGAGTAACATAATGTGTTCCATTTTGATTGGAAAAATAAAAAGCAGCTGACATAAAAGGGAGAAGGGGATTTACATTATTTAATTTTTATTATTAAAAAGTGGTGTTTATGATGAGGAGCCAACTTGTAAAGAAGGCATCATGTATAGGTTTGATTCTAGATGTGACATAAGGGAGGGTGCTATGTACAAAATTTTATTTTATTTGCATATGAGGGCTTGTTCAAGTCATAATGGGGCATAGAATTTCCTAAGTGGCTAAGGCACCACATAAGACATAAGGCCTTTATTTTGTTTGGTAGCTCTAATATAAGGTGCACGCCACATATGATGAGGACTTTGTCTTATGTGCCATTCTCTATGTTTTTGGTGCCACATCGACATATTATTGTTTTTGCTTACAACGTATGTAGCATTGGAATTTCAAGTAGGAAGGATTTTATATTTTGTCTTTTGTGATGACTTGGCATGGAGGGAAGCACCTCTTACAAATTTGGTTTTGTTTGTGAGCTCACAAGTTTTGGTGTTATATTTTATTTGCTTAGTCTTCATCTATGTGAGCCCTCCAACTTAACATTAAAATGGCATTGGCTTTCTAAGGTGTGGAGTAGCTCACCATGTCCACGCATATATATTTATGCTTACCAAAAATTAAAATAATTTGTAGTCTTGTTATGCTGAGAGACCCTACAATGGCAGCGAGCACATCCATCACAAAAAAAAAATCCAAAAATTTAGGAATCTTAAAAAATAGAATATTTATTCAAAATTCTTTTGTAAAAATTTAAAAAAATATAATATAACATAATACATATTCTAAAATTTAGAAATCTTAATAAACAAAATATTTCTTCAAAATTCTTTTCTAAAAATATAAATATAAATATAATATAATGAATATAATACATATTCAAAAAATTAAAAATCTTAAAAAATAATTTTTTTTCTACAAATCAGAAAAAGATATAATATAATATAATATAATACATACTATATATTATAATAATTAAGAAATCTAAAAAATATATATCTTCAAAATTCTTTTTCTAAAAAAAAAAAAATATATTATATTATATTATATAATAATATAATGCATATTATATATTGTAATAATTAAGAAATCTTAAAAAAGAATATCTCTTCAAAATTCTTTTTTTTAAATTAAAAAATTAAAATAATAAATATTAAATCTAAAAACAAAGATATATTTGTAATAATATATTATATTAGATAATAATATAATTCATAGTATATATTAAAATAGATAATATAGATTATACATATTATATATTAATATAGATAACATAATATATTGTATATTAAAATATATAATGTAGATAATATAATATATTATATATTAAAATATATAGTAATATTATTAATATTATATATTATATAATGTAGATATTAAAAAAAATTTAAAAAAGTGAAGAAAACTTAAAAAATATAATAAATAAAAATGTAGATAATATAATATACTATATATCAAAATATATATAGTAATATAATTAATATTATATATGATAAAATGTAGATATTAATATAATATATGATATAATAAAATTAAACTTGGGTTTAGGGTTAGATTTAGAGGTACAGTTATGATTGGGATTAGAGTTGGGTTGGGTTTCAATTTAGGGTTATGATTTGGTAAATTTAATTAGGGTTAGGATTTAGTGTTTGAGTTAGGGTTAGGGTTAGGAAAAATAATGTTAGGATTAGGGTTAGATTAGGATTTATGGTTTATAGTTAGTGTTAGATTTAGAGTTTTGGTTATGGTTGGGATTAGATATGAAATTAGGGTTAGGGTTTAGGGTTACAATAAGGGATTTGGTTAGAGTTAGGGTTAGGATTATGGTTTATGGTTAGGGTTAGGACAAGGTTAAGGTTATGATTATGGTTAATGCTTAGGGTTACAATTATGGTTAATGGTTAGGTTAGGGCTAAAATTATAGTTAGTTTTTTTAGAAAATTTAGGGTTCTATAGTAGAGCTTGGGATTAGGGTTATATTTATGGTACAATGAGGGTTAGAGTTAATATTAGGGTTCAATTAGGGTTATGATTAGTATTAGGGTTAGGTAATAGTTATTATTAAGGTTAGGGTTAGGGTTATGGTTAGAGTTATGGTTAGGATCAAGGTTAGAGTTAAGGTTAGGGTTAGGGCTAGGGTTAGGCTTATAGTTAGGATCAAGGTTAGAGTTAAGGTTGAGGTTAGGGTGCACATTGAGGATAGTGTTAGGGTTAGATTTATAATTAAGTTTTAGGGTTACTGTTATGATTAAGGGTTGTTTTTATATTTGGCTTAGAGTTGGGGTTAGGATTAGGGTCAGGGTTAGGGCTAGGGTTAGGTTTAGGGATAGGTTTAGGGTTATTAGAGTGAATGCAACTAATTAATAAAAGAAAAATTATTTAGGGTTAGGTAATTAGGGTTGGGGTTGGGGTTAGGGTTTTGGTCGTGGTTAGGGTTATAAGGATAGGATAAATGTGAGGGTTAGGGTCAAGGTTAATAGAGTTTTAGCTCCCTATAGATATAATAACTAAGCCTAAACATGTTATTACTATGAAGAGTGAAAATGGATAGAAATAATAAAATAAAATATAAAAACAAAGGTTTATGTGAGATAGATCAATTGTCTTATATGTCATAATAGAGATTAACAATTCACAATGTAATAAAAAAAAAAAATTAAACATGCATACAACTAGTAACAATGATATTGTGGGAACAAAAAAAAACCTAATAAATCCATCTTGTACATCAGGGGCTTATGCTTCTAATTATGGAATTTGTGAAAGCAAAGTATGTCCCTAAAATTTCTAAGATCTCTAGTGGTTGTAAAGGTAAGGGTGCCCTTCCTGGCTATGAAATGAGGGATTATGTTGATGAGTGGTAAGGGGATGATGAGGTGGGGTATTTTGAGGAGACTTCGACCTCAAAGAAAGTTGGTGGTAAGAAGCTGAAGAAGAACCCTAAGTCTAAGGTGTCTCATTCTTGTCGAGTGGGTATAATACGGATGTGTATATGAAGGAGGTGGCTTCTACTCATATTAAGAGTATGGCTAAGGGGAAGAAAGGGAGTCAAAAAGAGGCTAAGATGGCTTGTGGTAAAGGTAAAGGAATGGCAGGGGAAGGGGATAAAGGAATTGGGGATAATTCCCCTAATCAGACTGGGATTGCAACTCTTAATGGCCAGGGTAATATGTAGGGTTTTGTCAAAGAGGGGAAGGGTCAGTTGGATTTGTTGGAAAACACCATTGTTAAATCCAAGAAGGCAGAGGCTGAGGTTGAAGTGGTCAACTTGGATGATTCTCTTGTTCATGGTGCTTTGAAGGGAAAATTCAGGGTGTCTAAGAACCAATCTAAGAGATCAACTAATCTAATGGAAGAGCCTCTCAATTGGGAGAAGCTTAATATGGATCTTGTGGTTAGAATGGCTGAGGATGGAATAGGAAACCTCCTTTCTCTATTCAGATGGCTTCTTTCGGAGATCAAATAAATCAACATCAAAATGAATACTATGTATAATATCAATGTTGGTTTGGTCAATAATAGTAAAAAGGAATGGACTATGCATAGTAGGGTTAAAAATATGAATACTATCCTTGATAAGGTGGCGGTTGATGTTGCTAAATTGGGTAGGGATCATGAGTCTAGGCTAGTATCCATTGAGGATAAAGTTAACAAAATGTATGAAGGCATGAGTACTATTGTGTAAGTTAGTAGTCAAGCTCTCCATACTAGTGCCCAGAGGCTCACTTTTTCAGAATGAAAAAGCTCGGATGTGGATTGGAAAACCACTTGATATTGTTGAGAATGTGCAGGATTTTGTTGTTGATGGTCAAAAAAATCTGATGTAGAAGAGCAAGGATGAGGGGTCATGTGTGAGAACTAGAAGCAATACCAAGAAGAGGGTTGTCATTCCTATTCAAGAGCTAGATGATGTGGTAGAGATGCACAAGGCTGTGATCTCTAGTAATTTAGAAGCTGCTAAGATTTTAGAACAATTACAGTAGTCTCTTTTGTTAATGGATTTTTTGGCTTATATTTTGCTGATTGTTTAGCTGTTGGTTTGGCAATACTTAAATTTATTAATAGCTAATTTTTTTCTGGTGGCTTCCTATTTTCCTTTTATTTTTTTGTAGCTTGTTCTCATTGTAAAGTGTTTCGAGGCCCCTTCAAAACCTGTTTTTCTTTAATAAAAAATAATGAAGAAATAAAATTCAATATAGATACTTAGAATGATTGATTGATTTCTATTAATTTCACATGAATTATTACAAGTATGAATACATATTGTAGACATTGAAAAATGTCTTAGTCTGTGAGTGTCATTTTTCTTGGTCTCCATCTCCATATAATTAAATAATTAATTATTTTATTATTCTTGATAACGTTCCTCTATTAATTAAATATTTTTTTAATTATTTAATTAATTCACTTCTTAACTTTATTCTATCTTCATCATGGAAATTGTACTTTGATGGATCTTACACAAGTCACCGTTCAAGAGCTAGAACTATGTTCATCACACCTCAAGGAGATTCCATTCCCAAGTCATTTTGAATAGCATTTCCATGCACTAACAACATAGCTGAGTACAAAGCATTATTCACAGGACTCTGAATTGATATAAAATGAAAAATCAAGGATCTTCAAGTCTATGGTGATTCTCAACTAGTGATCAAGCAAGTTAATGATGATTATGACACCAAGGATGAAAATTTGATGCCCTAAAAGCACATGGTGGATAGTTTCAGACTATGATAATATTTCCTTCGAAAAGATACCAAGAATCTAGAATAAAGTAGTTGATGCAATGGCTATGATTGGATCTCTCTTGGACATTCCTAACAAAGCATCACAATATCATTTATTGGTAGAACAACTGTTGGTCCCTACATTCGATGTCGTCGAAACTGAACTTGCATGTGAACTTGTTGGTCTTGAATCTCCTTGGTACAAAGATATTTACAGTCACTTGCATGACCAAATTATCCCTCTTGACTTGTCCCTCAACCAACGTAAAAATTTTATTCGACAAGCATCTAAATATGCCATCATCAGAGATACCCTTTACCACCACAGTCTAGATAGCACCCTCCTTTGATGTCTCAACTCAAATGAAGGACAAACATCCTTACAAGAGGAACAACATGATATATGTGGAGCTCACTCTACTAGTTTGACCTTGGCTAAAAATCTCATGAGGACGGGATATTACTAGCCTACAATAGAACGTGATGCCTATCACTTTGTGAAGAAATATCACCAATGTTAGATTCATGGAGATCATATACATGCACCAGCTCAAGAACTACAACTACTTAAATCACCGTGGCTATTTTCTCAATGGGGACTCAACCTCGTATGAAAGATCCATCCCACTTCTACAAATGGACATAATTTTATCCTTACTAAATACTTTACAAAATAGATCGAATCCATCCCAATGACTTACATTACTGGAAAGTAAATAGCCAAGTTCATCTTGAATTACATTATATGCCACTATGGTATCCCACAATCCATTATTATAGATAATGGTCACCCTTTTAAGAATCGAGATGTATGTGACCTTTGTGAAAAATTTCATATCCAACACCATTTTGCTACACTGTATAACCCCCAAGGTAATGGCCAAGCTGAGGCATGTAATAAGACTATCCTAAAAATCTTAAAGAAGACTATCAATGATACTAGTTGTGACTGGCACCTCCAACTCAATCTTGCTCTATGGGCCTACCGCACTAGTGTTCACACCCCTATAGGAGCCACTCCATATTCCCTTGCCTTTGGATCTAGAGCCATACTTCTTATAGAGGTCAATTTACCATCCCTAAGAGTCTCTATTCAAGGATTGATTGATAAAGAAGAATATTGTGTATTCCATCTGCATGAGCTATAGTTACTAGATGAAAAGAGATAGAATGCATTGACACATTTGCAAGCATATCAGAATCATCTTTGATGTAGCTATAATAAGAAGGTTCAACCTAGAAGTTTTGACATTTGTGACTTTGTCCTGAAGGAAAATCAGACACTAACTCATTTGATTGCAAAATCCAACGAAAATTTTCGACGAAAGCTATATAATCAGATGTATCGTCGGGTACTTGGGCAAAATTTTCATTTTTTAAAATTTTATCCCTGACGTTCATCGGAATTTTGATGAACCTTATTTATTGTCGAAGATTTGACGAAGATTTTTAGCCAAAATTTTGACGGACTTGCAAAGTTAAATTGTGGGCGACATAAATAAAAATGAGCTCAACTGTTTATTGCGACAGTGTTTTGCTCGACGATTTTCTTGGGGAAAATCAAAAAAAACTCAAGAAGATATCGCCAAGTTGAGGGTAGTCATTGTCTATTTCCAAAATTCATTTGTGAAGTCAAATTGGTACTTCCAGGTTTGAAAATCATATTTTAAAGCAACATCTCATCAAATTTCATTTTTAGTCTTGTGCATTTTCATAATTTCATTTCCAAATTTCTGATGTGACTTCACAAATTCTTTATAAGGGAATTGTTTATAACTGATGGAAAATTCTTGATGGATTTGGACAAAGATTATATTTGCAAGGTTTCAATTTTAACCCTAATGATCAATTTAAATAGACTTGGGAGCCATAACTAGATAATATCAAAGGCATAGGGATAGCTACAAAGTGCAATAGCTATCAAGATTCAGTCCTAGAGGGTTGAACAAAGAATTGGGAGTGTTTGATAGTGGATAGTTAGAGACATTTAGCTATGATATTTTTGAAGACTACTTCATAAAGATGTATTTTTCCCTTTGCCAAGTTTCAGAAATAGATTTTAGACCTTAGATGCCAGTGTCTTATAAAAGCAGTTATGGTATATCTATTACCTGAAGTTCTTGAATTCATCTTGACTCTATACAAATGTATCTATTTTTTATTTGAACAAGAAAGAAAGAAAGCAACCAATTTGTAAATATTGTGAGATATTTAGAGCAACAAACTAAAAAATGAAAAAGTAAAGGTCAAGGCCTCTCTATTTTTCTCAGTTCACTTAAACTTTTTAGATGTTACCAAACATCTAGCAAGCTATAACTATCATGCATATTATATGATTTCTATTTGTTTTGTACTTTGGAACAGTTTACAAGATGAAATTGTCTCCTCATATAGAAGTATAAGCTGCCAAATTCCTTCAGAAGTTGGTACAGGAATCAAAAGATGAACCTGGAAAATTGGAAACCAAAATTTTTGTGGTAAGAAGAGTTGATTTTGACATGAATGGCATGTTGTAATAGCTTTATTAAGTAATACAATTTATTTAGTTATTTGACAATTTGGTGATTTGTGTGTAGATATGCCACCATATGAAACTGAGTGGAAAAGAGCACTCCTTACCTTATCAAGTAATATCCAGGTAAGATGTTATAAAAAATAACTTGTGCTTTTAGTGAAGCTGGTCAACCTATGCATGCTTTTCCATGCTTAATTTTTTCCTTTTGGATTGAGCTACTTATGATAAAATTTCAACTTTCCTTGCAACTTTTGTATTACCCTCTCAAGTTTTTAACTAGTTAAAAGCAATCTCTTATAAAGGATATAAAATTCCTTAGTACTTTAGATTGTCCTTTATGTTAAGGGAGGCATCTGACTATTGTTTATATAATTCAACTTTATCTGAGAGTAAGCATATTTAATCTCTATGTGCTAGATTCAAACACTAAAAGAAATTATATGACCTTATTAGGAAAAATAAAGCAAAATACGTAAAAGTGCATCACATCTCTATTGAAAGTGATCCCATATCCTTTGTGATACCTGCCCTCTAGCAACTTGACTATCCTTCATCTTTTAGGTTATGCATGAGTTTATTCATTTGATTTCAATGGCCTTGCATAACACTTGAAGAAATTAATTGTGGTAGTTGCTTGAGATATTGTCCATGCACTCCTTAATACACTTGTAGGTTGTCCTCTTTTGAAAATTTTTGAGATGGAAATATTTATTATTTTACCATACTGCTATGAAGAAAATGAACCCTTGACAAGATTTATGATGTTTTAAAAGCCCTCTTGACTGCTCAATTACTTTTCTTTATGTATCTTTTTAAGTTCGTCATACTACCCTATCACTATTATTATTAATTTCAATGCCCCCTTCATGGTTATGACATGGACTAATCATTGTTTATTTGAATAGTCATGACTGTGATCTCCTTTTGGGAATCTATAGTAAAGTGTCATGCCTTTCTTTGAAGTCCATTTCCTTAAATCTTTTCTCTTTGCTCATTGCTCCTTACATCTATAGTATCCCTATATTGCATATACATAATAATAACAATTATGGTGATAACTAGTAGACATTGGTATAACATCAAGCATCATACAAATGTAGTTTATATCTGCATATATAATACCCCGAGATACTAATATTGTAGCACTAGTCAAAGAATCATCATCAAACTTTATTTGTTGATCAAATACAATGAAAAATAAAATATATTAAAATATAAAACATTGATCTTTTCTATCTACTCCACTGTAAATAATAAAGGCTTCCAACACTCAAATTTGAAGGAAATTTCTACAGTCTTTATTATTTATAGTGGAGTAGATAGAAAAGATCATTGTTTTATATTTTATTTTGCAAATAGCATTGGATAGTAAACTAGCCAATACACTGTCAAACATAATGATTGGACCCTATGAATATATAGGTTATCAATCTTTAATCAATTCACATGAGAAATCATACTGACCAATAGTATCAATGAAACTTTGATACTATATAACAATGACTAGGCTCAATTTGATGGCATTTCAAGACCAATGCATGAATATCATTTGGGCCTCATGGAATTGAACATTTTTTTCATTCATCCATGATATAATGTTCTTACATGAAGCACAATACTAGTATGATTGAATGTATCAGAGGAAATAGGAGTTAGAGTAGATAAAAAGAGAACAAAAAATTTGTAGTGTAACCTTATTATTAAATAAATAAACAAAAAAATAGTAAGAGTAGGAACCCCAAATATCATGTGCATTGTCTATGTGAATATGTGTGGAATAGAGTGACCCTTTATCTATTTCAATTGCTGATAAGGTTATGGTTTATTCTTATTCTCCTTTGCATAGTATAAGCTCTAACCAATTTTTAATATTTAGCTTAAAAGTCAAGATAGTATTCCATACTAATTCTATGTCAATAGGAGGGAGGAAGTTGTATATGGATTCTAGAATAAACATTGTAACCAAAGACATGAATTACATGGATGGAAGAAAATTCAATACAAATGGCAATAGATTTGACATATAAAACCAAAGGATAGTCCTTATGATATTTTGAAGCACTATTGTAATGGTGAAGTCAATTTAGATAGAGGCTTGCTTCATGAGTACATGGAAGTGTACGAGACATTTGAAGTTGCTTGTGATAAAAAGATTTAGCTCTGCTCTCATCCTGATGATGGATCACAGAGTGTGATCTGAAACGTTGATGCAAAAATTCTCACACAATCAAATCCAGAAATCATTGCAAAGAAGATTTAGCTTAACCTACAAAACTAGGCAAATGAAGTGTTGTCCTTACAAAACAATTTTGTTGAGAGTAAGGAAGTGAAGGTCTATACAAGATTGCTTGTGTGTATTGTATTCAACATAAATATGTTAGGATCGGTCTCAGCAATCATTTTAGTCTTTCAAAATGATATCATCCTTATTTAGCCATACACTATTTTTTGTCAGATAGATGTTATCATTAAGGAAGACCCTTTCATTATTCCCTTAATGGATTGAAATTTCAAGGAGGCCATCTAATGGTGTTTCCTATTGATATCCAAAGCAGGGATGTGAAAAAGACTAATGACTATGTAGGCTATATTGTAGATAAAATTCATATATCTTTTAACTTTATCAAGGCATATAATAGGGTGGTCCACTTCAAATGAAACTCTTTATTACGCCATACTATTTTATTTCCAGAATTCATTTGTTAAAGTCAAATTTGTACTTCCAAGTTTGAAAATCATATTTTAAAGCAACATCTCATCAAATTTTATTTTTAGACTTGTGCATTTTCATATTTTCATTTCCATATTTTGTTGTGCAAGTTCAATATTCTAATTTTAGGAGTCTAACAGCTGGAAATCATAGTAAAATCATAATTCAATAATTTCTAGAATTAGCATTTCAAAGTGTTTTTCGGGGTCATTAACTTCAGACTATCTTCTCTTTTGCAGCCCGGGTGGTCGCATGCCAAAAAAAATTTGGTGTAAAATATCAGAATTAGTAGATTTTGTTACTTATCTATGATTAATAATTATTGGAGTGTGATTTTGATATTTTTTGGAGATCTAAATATTCAAGCTTGGTAAAGAAAAATCATGTCAGATAGTATTAGTCCAAAACAAAATGAAGTTTCACTTGATAGATTGTGGGCTAGATTGAAAAGAAAGGGTGATGGGAAATGTTATTGTCCTTGCAATAATTGCAAGGGCTTAAAGATGAGAAGACTTTTAATCACAACAGCTGAGAAACATTGTAGGAAGCATGGTCACATTGAAGGGGGGCATGATTATCGTCCATTGGTAAGTTGTTCATTATATGTGTTTATATTGTTTTAACATTATATATATATATATATATAATCACTTGATCATGATCATGGTTTATTTGTGTCTGTCATTATTATAAAGGTGGGGCACCCTAGGGCACATGATATGGATTATCATGGCCTGGAGAATGTGGTTTTGCAAGCGGAGGAACATGGAGCTATGAATATCAAAGATGAAGTTAATGATCCTATGGAAGAAGAAGATCATGTGCTAGAAAACACAGTTGAAGATGATGGTACAAATACATTGATCCATGACACATTTAGTGGCACAACTGATCATGTTGATCGAGATGACTTTGATGATGTTCATGATTTACCTGTACTTGAGAAGGCATATGAGCCCCTTTATGAAGGCTCCCAAACAAATCTTCTCTTTGTTGTATTGTTGCTGGTGAACTTGAAGGTTATGAATGGTTTATCCAACATAGCAATCTCACAGATGTTAAGGTATGTCATATATGTCATCTTTTTTCATCTTTTTTAATTGTTGTTAGTTCATCACTAGTAAATAAAGCATGAAATATGTACCATTAATATTCTTTATATTAACAAAGTATTTTTTGTTGTAGATTGATTGGTGAATTTTTGTTACCACCATCAAATATTTTACCTAACTCATACCGAGATTTATCTGGCATTATGAAAGATATTGGAATGGAGTATCAAGCAATAGATGCATGTCCCAATGATCATATTATATATCATAAACAACATGAATTTGCAATAGAATGCCCAGAATGTCATATCAATAGATATCGAACAGATCAACTAACAAAAAAGGTGCCTTGAAAGGTTCTTCGTTATATTCCCATTATTCCATGTATGCAACAATTATTTATGTGCAAAAGCTTAGCGCAATTTATGGATTACCATGCATGAAATAGAAGTGGAGATGACATTCTTCAAATTCCTATGGATGGTTTTACATTTAGGGACATGGAGGAAAAATGGCCACACTTTAAAGAAGAACCTCGTAATCTCAGGCTTTCATTGGCAGTGGATGGTGTCAATCCATTTGGAGAGCTGAGATCTATTTACTCGGTGTGGCCTTATTTTGTTATCAAAAATAGCATTCCTCCATGGATGTCAATAAAGAGGGAGCACATAATGTTGGCAATGATTGTTCCAGGTATTTGTTTACATCAATTTTCTTTAACGTAGTAGCATCTCATTTGTCTTAATTGTTGCATAATGACATATTTTTTTCATTTAATAGTCATGTACATTAATTTATATATATTGTAGTAAAATGGTTATAATAATTATGTAATGTTTATGCTCATTCAACTAGGTAAGTACCAAGTTAAAGATATGAATGTATATATTGAGCCTCTTATCGATGAGTTACTAAAGTTATGGAATGGCATCACTATGTATGGTGTATCTAGACCAATAGGACAAAGACAAATTTAATTTCATGCAATGCTTGTATGGACAATTCATGATGCCCCAGGGCTAACAAAGTTTTGTGGTATGTTATAATGTTTGACTGCATGACTTTAACAATATTTAATTTTATGAAGTAGATATCATGCATTTTTTTTAAATAATCTATTCATTATATATAATTATAAAAATTGACATATTTAATCCAATTATATATGATTTGTAGGTCTTCAAACAAAAGGAAAATTTGCATGTCCAATTTGTGGTCCAAAGATGAAATCTCGTCATTCAACAAGTTTAGGAAAGCAGGTGTTTGATGAGTATAGGCACTTCCTCCACAGAAATCATAAGTATCGAACTACTGAAAAACATATTTTCAATGGGAAAGAAGAGACTACATGAAAACCACGAAGAATGACACCTCGCCTATGGAAGTTGGAATATAATAGAATTAATTGTCAAGGTTATACATCGGATCAAATTTTTTATCTATCATATATGATATGTTTTGAATTTATATTTTTATATTGTGTTTGTTTACTCATGCTGTAATTGACAATGATTGTCGTTAATTTGTTTTACTTATATGCTTCATGAAGGTCATCAAGGCATTAATGGTCAGCTTCCACAAGGACTAAAAATTTATCCCAGACAATTTAGTAGGTTTCCCTACTATGATCACCTACAAATTGTGCATTTGTTTGATACAATGCATATCGGAAAGAATATGACAGAAACGTTATGGAAAATATTGCATGGAAGGCATGACAGAAAAAATTATCAAAATTTGTAGTGACATTCAGGAAGCCAATCATGCAATGAAAATTTTCATTTAATTAAATAGCGATGGAGACCAAATTAATATAAGTTCCCTTCCTTGGTTATTAATGGAGCAGCAAAGCAATTCTATAAAAGAAGTCATACGAAAAATTTGATTTCCCACAGGATTTGCTGCGAGCATAAACAATATCATAACAAAGAAAGGTGAATTTGGGTCAGGGATGAAAATGCATGATTGGAATACCTTCATTAAGGTAATTATTCTAGTATATTATATATATATTTGTATACTACATGTACTTTTCAGTGTATTATGTTTACTACTTTTGGAAAAATAATGAAAAGATCATTTTATAATTGTTGCAGTACGTTCTACCTCTATCTCTCCTAGACAACTTCGACAACAATATCAAGAAAGTTATATATGATCTTGGAAAATACATGAGGTAAGTAGCGATATTTGTTCAATTCGTTGTATATTTTTGTTAAATCTCATTAATATATTTGTGCCTTGAATCATTTGTAGATGGCAGTCATCTAAAGCAATTCATAAAGAAGATATAAATTATTGGAAGAGAAAAAATCCTCATCTAATGTCAGAAATGAAAAAGTGTATACCTTTGACATTTTTCAATGCACAATAACACTACCTCATACACCAAGTTGAGGAGATTGAATTGTGTGGACCTATACACACAAGGTCAATATGGATGGTTGCGAGGCACTTAAAAATTTTGAAGGCTTTGGTTAGACAAAGAGCACATCCTGAGGGTTCTATGGTGGAGGGATATATGGTATACCAAACCATGGTGTACATTAATGAATATCTTCCTAAGTTTGCAATAAAGATCCATGTAGATCGCATTTGGGATCCCAACTCCATTAACAAATTCGAAGGGGAGTACCTAATGGGGAAAGGTAGATTGAGGAAAGTGACAGGTAATTATAAGATGGTCTTGGAGATTAATTAGAATACATTTTACATTTGGTTTTTATGTTTATTGTACTTATTTAATTATTAATCTTCAATATACATCAATTATAAATTAAGGTCGTATACCATGGTAATTAACTAATTATACGTCGTTTGTGAATTTCAATTTTTTTTGATACAGTTGGTCGAGAGTGGGATGCACTACATTTGTACGTCACAAACAATCTTGATTGGATGATGGTATGGATTGAACGATGTCAACAATTTGGTTGTGCATTAACATGGGAAGGTGTGGCTTCATTGGTTAAAGAACTTCATTGTAATGGAGATTTCAATGTTACACCAAGGGAAATTTATTTAGCATATGGTTTAAGAGATAAACAAGTACATATAAATATATTTATCACCCATATTATTTAATCATTTTCAATTATATTGATATATATATGTTGAGATTTTTTTCTTTGCATACATTCGGCCAAGAATAAATATATTTATCAACTGACGATATTGCAATAATTTTTACATGTTTGACATATTGCAGGTGAAACACTACAAGGCTATGTGGTGCAATGGTCATAAATTTTGAATCAAAAAGTTGGGTGACACGAAGAAAACTTGTGATTCTGGGATAACTGCAGTCTTTTAGGTGACTAATGTTTCATCTAGAAGTGACATACAACCAGAAGTCTCAGAAAATCAATACTATGGGATTTTGAATGATATACTTGAGTGTGACTTTAAGTCCTTCAAATTAGTTTTGTTCATCGTCCTATGGTACAGGATACGATTGAATGAAAATGATCCCGAGAGAACTGTTATTGAACATGATAATGGATTTACCATGGTTAATACAAGGTATTTTGAGCGAGCTAGAAATGAGCCCTATGTTCTTCCAAGCCAATGTGAGCAGGTATTTTACTCAGAGGTTCTAGGTAAACCGGGTTGGTCATATGTTGTTAGACATGATCCAAGAGGAAGGCCGGTAAAGTATAATGTGGTGGAAGAAGAAGATGCTGAAGAAATAGAAGATGATGTAGATGATGATCAGGATCAATAATTAGTTGATGATGTGCCTAACGAAGATGTCAAAGAGGAGGAACTAGATCATGATGATGTAGGAGTTAATGTTCATGAAGATGATATCTATGTGGATGATGAAATTATCAAAAATGATATCAATGATGATGATGATGATGATATGACCAATCCTTACAATGTTGAATCTGGATCGGATGATATATACAAAGAGTTGGATGAAGAAGAAGATCAATGACATTGAAATGTATGAGTTATGTGATTGTATTATCTATTTGATATTAATTTTTTGATAGAATTATATTTGAATTATGTGGTTACATAATTAATTTATGATGTTTTTAATTTTTATGCCATTACATAATTAATTCATGATGTACTTTTTAATGTTTAATTTTAATTCATGATGTTACAACTATTGTAGCTCTCCTAGAAATTTCCATATGATCATAATGAATAGTGTTTTGGAAAATTTCATGAAAGATGACACATTGATCATAGTAGTGAAATAATTGCAAAGTCGTTTAGATTTTTTAGACCAATCACCCTTCGCAATGTCATTTTTAGGATCATCTCCAATTTGATTACTAGGACACATAAGGTAGGATTTGATTGGCTTATCTTGGACGAACATTGTGGCTTTGTGTAATGTGAAATTTTTTTAGATGGGGTAGTGGTGTAGGATAACCTACACCTCATAAGGGATCATTGTAAAGGTTGTTAATGGTTGAGGATTTAAAATACAAGCTCTTGACATTCCAAAAATCTGTGTTTTTCTTCAAAAAAATTGTTATTTTCCTATTTTGCAGCACTGTACGGTCACATACAGTCATATTTTGATGTGAAATGAATTCCATGTCATGAATATATGTGTTAGATTTGATTTGAATCTGATTTGAGGGCTTAAGGCATTGATTCGAGTTAGAAAGCTTCATTCCTTTGCATATAGCCCAGTTACCCTGTTTTTGAGGGTTTTGTAGTCCAAAGATGATATAAATGGGCTCTTACACTTTTTGTGATTACTTTAGCTTATGTAAGAGGCCCCATGGATACTGTTGTAATTGTAGGATGCATGAATAGGGAGTAGGATGAGAAATAAAGAAGGTATAGATGTTGTCCTCAAGAGTTTTGTGAAGAAAAGCATGTGAAATGAGATGTTCAAGCCTACGTTTCAACAAAATATGTATGGATGATCTGATTTTATGAATTTTTACCCATGTACAAACCTAATGGGTTGTGTCTGAGTTTCTTTTGAGGTCTGGGAGGTTGTGGAAGTAGGAGATTCAATAAACCCTTATGATTTTGGTCTAAAACAAGGGTTTTTGGGTTTGGCAAGAATTTGGCCATACAAGTGGAATATTTTTGTGGATTTGGAGGTTTGGAGGTTGTTAGCTCCCAAAAACATACGTGAGAATAACTCAAGAGTTTTCCAATCTCTTGATACATTTTAGGGTAACAAACAAGGCCAAATGATTTGAACCTTCTTCTCTTCAGGTGCTGCCAAACCTAGGTGGGTCTACCTTTGTGAACTGAGCAGACTTAAGTGATGTGATTTTGTTTACAACAATCTATTCACAATGGTAATGTTATAGTGAATAGATATAATCCTAATAAAGTGTATGTTTAATATTAGAATATGTTCAGTTAATAGATGTAAAAAATAAAATGGACAAACAACTTTGCCAATTTAACTATATGTATATATAATTTTAAGTTATTTCTATTTTAACTAAAAGTACTAAAGTTACAACATACAAATTAAATGATATTTATGATTGTTAAATTTATGATTAAATATATCACTCAGAATCCTTTTTGTCCCAATTTGAAAATAATTCTATATTATAGAATACATTTATTTTAATTTTAAGATGAAAATAGCAAGGAAAAATCAAACAAATATCTTTATGAAAGAAGTATATTGGCGTGAAATTTAATATGATTTGTATTCCAATGTAAAAACTACAAAGAATGGAAACAATTCTTTCAACACATAAACTATTATGTAGTAATCAATTAAAATGATCTAAATAGTCTAATAATTTGACCATTAGCATATAGCAATTTCTATAGAGTTGCAGATCTCTTCCATTTCAAAAACACAAAACAATATTAGGTAGATAATCAAACATCTTTCATTTCTACAGTGACTTATTTATCCTAGAGGAACTAGTATATAGTATACAAAGAAAACCAGCAAACCCACAACTACCCCTATTTTGAAGGAGTTTAGTTTTCTCCCCTTCCTGATCTCCCTAATATTGTCTAATTATTTTAAAGAGACCAAGGGTCATAACACAACTTTATTCATCTCACTAAATAGATTGGCTAATGAAACTTGACAAAAGCAACAAAATAATTGCTACATTTGGCATTGAAATTGGATTTTGTTTACAACAATCTATTCACAATGGAAATCTTACAGTGAACAAATATAATCCTAATAAAGTGTATGTGTAATATTAGAATATGTTCAGTTAACAGATGTAAAAAATAAAATGGATAAACTAAAATATGAAAGCATGAGACCAGTGCCTTGTTGGGTGTATGGAGTCTAATGAAGATCTATAAAAGTGTAATCTATGATGGCAATAATTCAAACTGTTTGGCACACAGATGTAGTTTATAAATTGTATAAATGTGCAAGTAAATGACTGAAAAACTCTACTTTAGATAAAATGACAATCCTAGTTATGTGATTCTTCTTATTAATCCAATTAATACTCTTCGGTTACTGTGATTGACTAGAAGGGTTTAATCTTTACTTGAAAGAACCAAATAATCACATCACACAAATACAACAAATGTGTATCGGTAAACTGAATATATGCTTGATATATCAATTTAAACAACAGAAAAGAATCAAAATGGAGACAACTAGATAACTATATAATTCCACAAATAGTTGATACCAAGATTAAGTCACAAGTTCAGATATCTTCATTAACTTCATCAAAATTCATACATGCATCTGAGTCTTTTAAAGGAAAGTTTCATTGCAAACTATCTACTGTATCTTTCTCCTATCCGCCTATATCTATTTTACATTATGAAACAGATATAAATATATCAAAATTGTGAAAGGGTGCGTCCTTTTAGAAATTTATTTTTCTTAACAACAATAACAAACTAGAAAGTATGCTCTATTAAGCCATAAACATATGTTTGACAGATAATATCGGTAAGCTAGCCACTTGTGTGTATCAGCATCCTCTAGCGCATTCTTTATGGCTATCTCCATTTTGAACATCTTCTCATTCTATTCACATGCCCCGTCCATTGTTAAATCATTTCCTGTGGTTGTCTCCAGAATTGTTTGCATCATCATCTCGTATTCCTTCATCCATCTATCTTTTCCCTTTAGTTCCCCTCCATCTTCTAACAATTTTGGTACTCCCATTTTTGTGACATTGATCATCCCTTGCTCATCACCTTGCAATTCATCATGGAAGTCTTTATGTTTTTTCATAAAATGGTTTCTAGTATCAATAGCTATGTTATCAGGAGCATCCCTTTGGTTTATTTCCTGAAACTTCTCTCAGATCCTGCCATCTATCCTCTTATGTTCTTGTAGTGCAGTAAAATTGTGTGAATGTGTTCCCTAGAGCTTACTCAACCAAGTCATTAAATTGGTTTGCCTCTTCCTTATTATTGCAGTGAGTGCATCACATTTACCTCATGAGTATGCTTTTGATTCTTCCCATTGGTCTCTTGCCTGGGAGCTTTCACCATGAGTCAATTTCTTTGTGGATCCCAACATGATTCCCATCATGTCCTTCAAGTGATCATTTTGTTTGAGTAGTCTCTCGTTATTAATCTCATACATTTCTTTTTCCTTGATTAGCTTTTGGATTTGGTCTTTATTTAATTTGGCCTCATTAATGCCAATTTTTGTTGTAGCTATTGGATCAACCTCACCAGCTTTTAACATCATTACATGTCCAAAAGCCTTTTCAATATCAATTACAACAGATTTCTTGTGTGGAGGATATAGGGCCCATATCATAAGTGATCCCTCATCCGGGTTATATTAGATCCTGCATAGATCTTTGTTACCCCCTCAGGAGTGATTTTATGTGTGGTGTTACTATTCTTCAGAAAACTATCAAAAACCAAAGTAGAGTTTTAATTCCAACCCAAGAAAAATCATGACACGTCCATCTTCTAATAATTTCCTTCCTTTGTTAGGGGTCATCCTCTTCATTTCTTCTTCCACACTTGATTTTAAGTTATTCAGTAGTTGTTCCTCATTACTTGGTGTAATATTCTCCACTGATTCCCTTATTGATTTTCCTTTTAATTTGCACAAAAAGGTTTTAAATTCTGAGGTTTTAATGAATTCATCATCAGCCACAAATGATTTATATGCTATCTGCCTTGTGTTAATAGCTACACTCCCTTCAACATCTGGTTCCCTAGCAACATACTTGTAGTCTTGAGTTCTCAATCTACAAATTTTATCAATTGTACTGCTAGGCCTACCATCACCAGATGCCTCTTCATCATAAGATAATAGTTATGTATCTTGCAATCCCCTGTTATACTCATCAAGAACTTTTTTGGCTTCCTCTGCTTCCAAATTCCTGATCAAGTCATCATACAGATAGGGTATGTGATTGTATCCTCCCAAGTTCATTTTATTTTTGGAAAAATCAATATACCCTTTTGGATCAAATCCTTTTCATAGTGGACCCTTCTTCATGTTGTATTGCAGCAATTTGTTGAGAACCATGTCATATCCATCCCTTGCTAATACAGTGAAATCACCAAAGCATAATGTACTAGGCGTAAATGCCTGCTTTCTGAAAGAACTCAGATTCATAACATCTGAAAAGTCCAATTTCCTAGAAATCTCCAAATATGCAAACCTATCAGGCACCGTCTTGGGTAGAATGAAGGGTCCATCTTCAAATCCATATACTCTTATCATGTTCGCATCTTCTAGATAATACCAGTCTCCCCAATTGTGGTTGATAGGTCCATTGAAATCCTTAGGCCTTAAAAACCTTTTTATTTCATCGGATAATGAGTATTAACAATGATGATTGTAAAATTTGTATAGTGGTTTCACCAAAAACTCTTCAAAATGTAGATAACAAGAATTAGCGAATCTGCAATCCCAGGTGGCAGTCTAGAGTTGTACATGTAATAAGCTTCCATCCTTATCAAATTGTACAACCCTTAGTTTTTCAGGCCACATCTGCAATTCTTGTCCATAATAAAGTATCATATGCATTAGGATTGAATAAGCATCCAAGTGCAAGATAGGAGCTCCACTTTTTAATGCCATCAGTCCTCAATCAAGCACTTTAAAGATGTGTGAAGCATAATCAAAAAACATTGAATTGTGACATTGGATGTCCACTGCAATTACCATGGGTACAATTGACATGTGCTCAGGGGCCTTCATTCCCAGCACTTGACACACTAAAAAATATGTGTACCTCATGTAGGGTTCAAACAAATCAACATGGAACGGGGGACCATCACTGTCATTCAGTGGAACTGAAACACCATCTTTCTTAGACCTGTGTAGTGGCAACCTCCAACCCTTGTACAAAGTATCCATCCTCCATAATTCCTTTTCTAGCTCTTCAGGTACATTTTTTACACCACACTCCCTCTAGGTTAAAAACCTCACAGATGGCAGCTTCAGATACATGTATAAACGATTTTCTTGATGGATCATAACTAGCTTTACATTTTGGATTATAATTGGTAGCTAGCATTTTCACCAATTCTACATTTATAAATACATTGGGGTAGGCTAGTTTCCCTAGGTTTAACTTCCAAGGATTGCACACTGGTTCGTATTGGTTCCTTCGTTGGTAATGAAAACTAAACAGCTCATATCCCCTAATTGGTGTCCATATGTCTCGTATATGTTTGCATTTATCCTCTAACTTTTCTACTTCTACCCTAAGTTGTGCAGATCACCTGGCCTTAGGTCCTAAGCTGGGCAATTGATCAATTAAGTCCTGGTTTAACTTCCTCTCAGCTACCCCCGGTTCCTTCTCTGCTTCAATTTTTTCTTTTTTCCTCTAGGGTTTTACTCTCACTCTGTTTCCTACCTTTTTCTTTTCCTAAGCTGGTGCTTTCCATTTTATGAATCACAAAACTAGAAATTTAATTGCAGGGAACTTACAAGTTTATTTATAATTCTTTGACCGCAAGATCCTTTGGCCCTTCGTTCGTTCATCTGCTACTAACTTTGCGAAATTTTCCTTCAATTACTTTTCTCAATTCAGGAAATCATTGACACATTTGGTAGTAATACTGCCATTAATGTCCTAGCTTTGAAGACGAGCGTAACTGATCTTCGAATTTACCCATTGTCACATTAAATGTTCTATCAGCAAGACAATTGAAACTTTGGGCGATCCTTTTATTCAGGCTTGAATAACATTCATTAAACATTATTTTTGTCGGGGAGACATTACGCCGATATCACATAATATATCCATCTGATTCAAATAAATGTCACCAGGATTCACCCCAACATTTATCTTGATCTATTTGTGTCTTTATTGGCAAGACATCGTATATCGCTAAGACATTCAATAATTTTTTCAATGTTATAAGTCTCCTTGATGATTATTCCTTCGATCTCAAGTATGTCGCCAAGACTCCTGCCAATGTAATCTTATCGGTGTGACATAGTGGGTGTTTCGGCGATGATATTTTATCGGCGAGACAAATGCACTTGAGCTGACTTAGGGATCTTACTCTGATGGCATTGGTCTAGTCGATACAACTCCTTGTGCTTTGATCGGTGAGACAAGACAGGTTTCTTGCCGATGGAACTTCATTGGTGAAATCCATATGCTCGGTATGACCTTTTCATTTCACCCCGATGGAACTTGTCTTGTCGATGATATGGGTTATTTGAATACTAGATTTTGGAGGTTTTTCATGATATCAAATGGTCAAGAATTATGTGATCATATGTGACTATTGATGGAACTTCAAATTTTTGCTCTTTGAATTCCATTTTATCTTGCCTTATGTCTCTGGTCTTTCATATTGTTTGAAAAAACCTAAGGTTGGGGTTTAAGTTTTTGCTGAAAGTGTTTCTGGATTAGATTGTGTTTTTTTTTTTGCATCAAATTTTCGGATCACACTCCGTGATCCATCAATGATTTTTTTAAGTCCAACAACAAACTCCCTTTTCTTGATTTTCTTCTGCTAAAAAATCCAAATGGCTCCATTGGTCATAAGGTTTTCCGCAAGGCTACCCATACCGATTCTATAAGATTGTTTGTTCGTGTGGCATTCCATATATTGGGGAAACCGTCCATTCCTTTACCACTAGAATCAAGGAGCATAGTGCCGACATTAGACACGAAGGTACCTCCAAATCAGCCCTAGCCAACCACTCCTCTTCCACCAAGCACCACATCTGTCTAGAAAGTGCCCAAATCTTATCCAAAGAAGACAATTTCTTCAAGAGAAAGCTTAAAGAAGCTATTGAAATCAACCATCATCCCCTCAACCTTAATCATGATGAAGGTTGGAGTTTGAGCTTGTCTTGGCACCCATTGCTTTCCAACTTAAGATCCCAGAATCTGCCTTTGTGCCTCTACTTTTAATCCTCCCCCTTTCTTGTCCCTCTCCCTTGTCTCCCTCCATTGCTTGGCTTCCAACACCCCCCCCCTTCCTTTCCTTGTCTTGTTGGTTCCTTGCTTCCCTTTCATCCTCTCGGCTTCTCCTCCTTCTCCTTTCCCTTCTCCCCTTTCTCTCCTCCTATCACTTGGTCCACTCTTTTTCCCACTCTTGTATGTTCCCTTCTCTCTTTTTTCTCTTGTTAATTTTGATTTGTTCTTGCTTCTTGCTTTGGCTTAGTTCGTTTTTGCTTCTAGTTTATTATTTCGTCGTGTTTTGTCGAGTTTTTCTTTCGTGTGTCTCTTCTCTTTGGGTCTGTCCTTTTCTATTTATTGTTCCTTCTTTCCTTCTTTTTCTAATTCTTGTTTCGCATTATTTTATGACTATTCCTTACATTTTACAAATTATAGGTTTTTTCTAATTACACCGAAGGCGTATCCTATTTGAGATGAAAAATTTAAAATGGACCATCAATGGTTAATATCGACTGCGTACAGTGCAATACAATTCATGACATATTAAAAATATTAAATGCCGACATGTATATGAAAATATGAAACAATAAATAGCTGACAAATAGAAATAAATAAAAATGAATCGGTGCCACTCAAAAATATTTATATAAATAGAGAGAGGAAGAAGAAAGGAAAAAGTAATTACACATTCACCAAAAAATTACGAATTCACGAAGGGCAATTATATTTTATATATATTAGTTATATACTTTTTAATTTAAAAAAAAAAAAATTATAAAAATGTTTATCTCTTTTTTTGTTTATTTAATTTATTATGTCGAGAGGCATAACCTATAGTGGCAACATGGAGCAGAATGTGAATGTATTAACAAAAATAACTCACAACATATTAAAAATATCATATGCCGACATGTATATGAAATAATAAATAGCCGACAAATATAAATTAAATAAAAATGAATTGGTGCCACCCAAAAATATTTATATAAATAGAGGAAGAAGAAAGAAATTATGAAATACAAATTCACGAAGCCGACAATTAACAAGAGTTGCAGAGCAGCAAAGTTCTTGCCAGAAAGTTTTAGAATAGTTTTATTTGTATTTATTATGTTTGTTGTGGTGTAAGAACAATTGGTCAGGATAAAGTAGTTGTCACCTAAATTTAGGAGATTGATCATTGATAGAGTGAACTTTATCTTCCATTAGAAAATTACCCTTATAACAAAAGAATTTTGTTCACTTCAAAATTATGAGATGCTTTGGTTGTGATTTTAGGCCATGAAGAAAGCACAATTTACATGTTGCCAACATTATGTAAATATTAATGAGTTCAAATATTTCCTTAACCATTCAATAATAGATAACTCATTTATAAGCCTCATAAAACTTATAATGTGAAGTGTATTGAAAAAGGCCTTGATTAAACATTGGAAACCTCAATTGAACCCATTTGCTCGTTTTACTGATTGTAGAGTAATGGAAAGAAGCATTGCAATAGTCACTGGACCAAGACCAAAAGGTAGAGGATTAATTGATGAAACTATTCTTGAAGCCTCTTCATAGGAAACATGACTGACTAATTTGCTAATAAATCACAAGAGATAACTCTTTGCAGTCAAACACTGTAAATCTCCATATTTTACACACAAATCCAATAATTATCACTAATGAATCAGAATAGTAGTATCAATCTTAGTTCAATGATATATGTCAATATCAAATTCAAAATTAACAATAAATTTTGGATACTCCACACTAGGCATTGAAACAAATTAAATTTAAGTTGTCTTTATTTGCATCTCCTCCAAAAACTCATCTATCTTGTAAGTCATGTAACATATGTTGTATGTACTGGCTTGTGCTGCTAGAATTGGCAACCCTAATTGAACCTTAATCTAAATGAACCCTAACCCTAACCCTAATTGAACCATAAACCTAACTATAAGTTAAACCTTAATTGTAAACTTAACTAAAATAAGGTTTATTGAACCCTAACTGTAAGTTGAACATGATCCTAATCATAACACTAATTGAATGATAACCCTAACCCTAATTGAACCCTAATTCCAAATTTCCAACCATAAGCCTAATTGAACCTGAACATTAACTTTAATTGAACCTTGTTGTTGGGGTTAAATTAGGGTTCAATTAGCATTCTAGTTAAACCCCAATTGTAAGATTAACCAAAATAATCCTAACTAAAGCCTAACTATAAATTGAACTTGACCATAATCATAACACTAATTGAATGCTATCCCTAACCAGGTAACTAAACCCTAATTCCAACCATAAACCTACTTAAATCCTAACCCTAACTCTCATTGAACCATATTATTATGGTTCAATTAGGGTTTAATTAGCATTCTAGAATGGAGATTAAGGTTAGGTTAGGGTTAGAGTTGTGAATATCTTAATATTAGCTTACAAATTTGACCCTAACTATAATCATAATTGAATCCTAACCAGGTAATTAAACCCTAATTCTAACCCTAACACTAACCATAATTAATTTCTCACTCTAACCCTAACCGTAATTAAATCCTATTGTTATGGTTGAATTAGGGTTAGGTTTAGGGTTCAATTAGAGTTCTAGTATAAATCTTGGGGTTAAGGTTATTTATTTCTTGATATTAGTTTATAAATTTGATATTAATGATAAATATATTAAAGTGAGTTCATAATTGATTGTAGTGTAAATGTAGTTTTACCAAAATATTTGTGTGATTGTAGTGTGAATAATAAAGTTGGATACTCCTATTTTACCCCTTAGAAAAAAAATAGTAAATAGGCATTTAGAGATAGTTAAATTTTTCTTCCTCATCATATTATGAAATATTTCTTAGATAATATTTAAATTTAAATTATTCCCTAAGGGTCTGTAAAAAAAATGATAGTTGTTGTAAATATGACTAAAACATTCTACATTTTTAATACATTTGTTTCTTAAAAAAATATATAGTGATTGAGTAGAAAAATTAGAACTAAAATTATTTGTTAGGACTTGAAGAAAATTAATTTTGGATGAATGTTTTGTTATATATTTTGCAAGTTTACTTTAATAATATACAATTTTTTGTCAAATTTTTGTTCTAATTTGAAAGTTGAATTCTCATTTGTTAAAATCAAAGTTATTAATCACTAATTAAAGCACAGGTGGTGCCTATAGTTTCCTTGGCAGGAACTAATAAAGAAGTGTAGTAATTATTTTAGAAAAACATTTTGGGAATTGTGAGAACTGGATTAATTATTTCAAAAAAAATATTCTCCAAATTGTGAGAAGGTGGAGTAATTATTTCGGGAAAAACCAATTAATAAATTTTACAAAGTATGTGCATTTAATTTTTAATTTCTATCATTTGTATATTTCTGACATCAAATATATTTTTTACTTTCTATCATTTTATGTTTTATGATTTTTATATTTCTTACTTCAATTTTTTCTTTTTATCATTTACAATTTTTCTAAATAAATAAAATAAATTTTACTTTCTACAATTTGTATATTTTTCAATTTTTTTAAAAGGTAAAAAACTAAATTCTAATGTATAAGCCATAAATAAAATTTTACTTCTATTTTGTTATCAAGATATTATTTGTTACAAAAGAGTTTGCATATATTTTATTTTTCAATTTTTTTTAGAAGACATATTTTTTTTATTAAGAAGATTAAATTATTAATTATTAATTATTAATTATTAATTATTAGTTATAAATAAATAAGATTTATCAATAAATAGTATTAATTTTGTGATATCTTTCTTTATGAAATTAGTGTATAGTAAAATTTCTCATATTTATAGTGTTTTTCAATTTTTAATTTTACTTTTAAATAATTGTTTAGGATGCCTCACCCAAGATTAAATTTTGAAAATGAATAACAATGAAGAGAATATGCTCAAAATTACATGCTACAAAGATGTGAACAAATGAATAATTTACAAAAAGAAGAAGCAAGAAATCATCGAAACCAAAATGATAGAGAAAGACATGTTAAACGTAGGGCAGATAGGGAGTTGAAGAGATTGAAGAAAAAATGAGACAACATGCAAATGAGATGAGAATACATTGTGTACGAGAATCTGAAGATGAGCAATATATATTAAGAAGATTACAAACAAATGAGCATTTAGACCAATTTAATGAGATAGAAAAACAAAAAATACAAGTATGCAATCATGAATTAGTTGAAAGGAATTATGAATCTCATGAGAATATAGAGGATAAATTTGAAGGAATGAATTCAATTACAATAGATCGTGTGTTACAAACACCAGATAATAGAGTTCAGGATACAATAAATGTTGAAACTAAAAATCATGAAGAAAATAATAGTCTGCAATAGGAGTTAACCTCTCAATTGAGAAGATGAAGACGACTGCAAAGAAGAAAAAATGAAAGAGATCTAGGTACATGCAATAACAATAGAAATGTGCAAATTGATTTGAAATATTTACAAATTATATTTCAACATGGTCTGGATAAACTTGCAGCACCAAGCATGTGTTACATTTGTCAAGAAAGTTACCCTACAATGAAGGTTGTATGAGTTCCTGAAGGCCCAATTTGCAATAGATGTCGACAAGAGAAACATGAACATCAATTTTTGACATTAAATAATATGAATCCTGGTCCACAACCATTAGAACTTGCAAACTTAACACAAATTAAGGAAATGTTGATAGGGCATGTAAATCCAATACTTCAAGTCACACATGCAACTGGAGGTCAATAGAAATATAAAGGACATACCATAAGTTTTCCACAAGAAGTAAGAGAAATAGATAAAATTTTACCACATCGAATAAAAGATTTACCAATTATTATTGTTCGAAGGAAGAACCAACACGAAACAAATTAAAATTTTACAGTCAATAGAGAGAGGGTGTACAAGGCATTGAAATATAAGATAGAACATGATAAGTTTTATAGAGATGTGCAAATTGATTAAAATTCTCTTAGTGAATTCACATGCAATTCAAATGAAAACATTTTTGACAAATTAAACTCTATTCATATGGAGTTTGATTCAGAGATTTAACTAAATACATGCACTACAATTCAACTAAATACATGCACTACGATTCAAGTTTTATAGAGATTTAACTAAATACAAAAATCCTGGGAAAATGCACAAGCACTACGATTCAAAGGCGGCCACGACTGCCTAAAACATCTACACCTTACAATTATCTAGATTCATTAATATTATGCAAGAGCTTAGAAAAGACCATGGCACAATGGGTTGAGTCAGGTTTCCATTCCTCCCTCAGAGTCTTCATCCTCAGAGTCTTCTGATTCCACTCACTTCTTGTATGCAATATAATTTGCAATCACTAGGTAGTCTGCTCTGCAGTTTTGGTGAGTCGGCCCCTTCGTTTTCTCCTTTGGGTCCCTGGAATTGATTGGTATCCATTCTTCTCCAGAGCCTAAGTCCCAGTCGATGTCGTCTCCTAATGCTAACTCCTCTACCAGCCCTTTGTTTTGCACATATCGCATTACCCAGCCACGAGGTTGGTTGGTGGTTAGCTTGGTTGCTCTGAGCAGGAAGGTGATGCTCCAGTCCCTTTCATCCCATCATTTTTCAAACCCTTTTGGGTTAATTGTCCTGACCAGAGGCAATTTCATCAGCTCCCTTCCTCATATGCTCAACACGTAGTAGTTTTGGGGCATTGGGATGAGATTATTTTCATCCACATTATCCAAGGTTGCATCAATGTCTCCCAGCCATGCGTGAATGAAGACCATCTGGTTCAGTTTCTTTGTGGTTTCCTTTGGCACACCCATGTGGAGGAGCACCACCAGAAATATTGTTGGTACTTTTGCATTGGACCAAAACCTGTGATATGATTTCAGGAACTCCGGTCCTACAACCTTCTTGGTTGCCCAAAGTATTAGCGGGTGGGATGAGGCCAGTACCCCATTCAGCCTTTTGTCTGTCACTTCTCCTCAGAATGCTTGCAGTTGCTTGTCGGTGTCTAGGGCCAAAGCAGTCTCCATCCCTTTATCGCCTACTTCTATCACCAAGTAAAAATCCCAAGCTTCTGCATGCACACACTATTCCTACAAAGACACTGTTTTAAATGACCTAGGTTGTCCTTTTTTAACTATGGTGGCTAGCAGTCTTCATGATTAATTTTCTATGATCTTGGCGGTTGAAGCATGTAAACTTGTGGGCGCTTTACTAGAGGTACCCGGCGTGATTAATGTAAAGTATTTTGAGATCCATTCAATCTTGCCTTTACCTTGGAAATTGTTCGATTTATTTGCATCTTGACCTCTACTGTTGAGACCTATCACATCCGATTAGACCCCAAGTTTGTCTTTTCTTGTTAATATAATAAGTTTATTTTTTAGCTTTTTATTTAATTATTTTTAATAATATTTAGATTTTGATATATTTTGACTTTACATTAAGTTTATTATATTTTAATTTTTAATTTAGATTTAAGTTTTAAGTTTTAATAATTACAAATAATTATTAAAATAAATTTAATTTATAATTATTTGTCTTATTAAACTTTTAATTATTGTAGAATAATTATGTTTTAAATTTTTTATTTTAAATTATATAATAAAATAAATCTAAAATCTAAATTAAAAATTAGGGAGAGTCACAAAACAACTTTTAATTAGATATAGTCACATAGAAAGAGTGAGAGAGATAAAGAGAAGTAGGACAGTTAGAGAGAAATAAAGAGGGAGAGGGGGAGATAAATAGGGATATCAAAAGAGAGTAAATTGTATAAAAAGACACTTCAATTTTACTTGTAAATATTTTATTTCAATTATGATTTTAAGATTTTAAATTAAAATCTATTTATAAATTTACATTCAATCTTATAAAAAAAAAATTAATATATTAAGTTTTTTTTTTATTTAATTATTTATTAACTTGATAAGTTTATTATTTTTATTATTAATATTTGGATTTTGATATATTTTGACTTTGCATTTAGTTTATTCTATTTAAATTTTTAATTTAGATTTAAGTTTAAAAATTATTTTAATTATTTATGTATTTTTATGCAATACAAATAATAATTAAAAGTTATTAGCATTAACTTAATTTACAAATATTTATCTTATTAAAATTGTAATTATTGTTCCCTAGCTCGTCGTGTCTTTAGAAAGTCCACACATATAGACCTCTATCTTCATGCTTCTTCCCATCACCATCCAGCACAAAAGGTTTGTGTCCTCAACACTCTTGCAACTCGGGCTCATCGCATTTGTGATAAAGACCACATTGATCTTGAACTTTCCCATATTTACTGTGTTTTCAAACTCAGTGGCTATCATGACAAACAAATCCTCAAAGCTTTTAAAATTTCCAAAAACTGAGCTAATCCAACCCCCAAGCCTTATGGAACCACCCCTTCCCAATTTTCCACCCTCCCCTACATTGAAGACCTCTCCAATAGGATTTCCAAAATTCTTCACAAGAAAGGTATTTCCTATGCTTTCAAACCTATATCTACCACAAGAAATCTCATCCCCTCGACCAAGGACCCCTTACCGCCTCTTCTCCACTTTGGAGTGTACAAGATTGAATAATGCTCTTGTGGGACCCCATATATTGGGGAAACAAGGCAATCAATCAACACTAGAGTCAAAGAACATAGTGCTGATATCAGGCATGATAGAATCTCTAAGTCAGCCCTTGCAGAGCATTCCCACCAAACCAAGCACCATATTTTCCTCGAGAACACCCAAATTGTGGTTAAGGAAGACAACTTTTTCAGGCGTAAATTGCAAGAAGTCATCACCATCAGAAACCACTCCATCAATCTTAATCGGGACAAATTTTGACAATTAATTCTAGCGTGGCTCCCCCTTGTAAACTCCCTCCATTTTGACCCTCCCTCCTAATTTTATCCCTCCCATCTGCACCGTCACCTCCCTTTTCTTTCTCTTTTTTATTTGTTTTTTTCTCATTTGTTTTTTTCCCCTTTGTGACTTTGTTTATGGGTTGTTTCATAGCTTTGCTTTCTATCTTCATTTTCTTTTCATCTTTAAAGTTTTTTGGTCTTTTATTATTTTTTCTTATTAATACCATAGGTTTTTATTTTCATTTTCTTTTTGTCTTTAAATTTTAATGTATTTTATTGTTTTTTCTTATTAATACCATAGGTATAATCAACTATACTTATAGTATTAACCTTATTTCCTTTTTCAATTAATTTTCTTTATTCGTTCACATTTTTAATTTCTTTTGCTCTTTTTCTAAAAACTTTTTAATTATTTTACTTCTTTTTCTTATTATTTTACTTATTATTATTTAATAATTATTTTTCTCTATTTATTTTATTTTTTCTTTCATCTCTTCGTTTGTTTCCATTTTAATTATTTTAAGGGTCTTCTCTTTTCTCTTGTGTTGTTGTTTCCTTAATTCTTGTGTTCTTAATGTGTTTTCCATTTTGGCTTTAGTTTCTTTTTTAATCTTTTTGGTATCTCTTTAGTATTATAATTAAATGCATTGAGTCAAATTTTTTCATTGCGATGTTTTAATATTTATAATGATTAAAATATATCACTATTATAATCTTATTTTATCTTTTTGTATTTAATCTTATCTTTGTTATTTTCTCTTTTTATTTTCTTTTCCTTATAATGAGATATTTTAATCATCATAAAGATTAAAATATATCATTAACTTTTCTAATCTTAGATCATCTTTTTGTCTTTAATTTTATTTTTTTCTCTTGTTATTTGCTTTTCTTTGTAGTCTTTCTTTTTCTTTTGTTTATGGTATTATTTTATTATTTTCTCAATTTTTTGTAGTCCTTTCTCTTCTCCCTCTCCCTTTATTAAGACTTGTTCTGCAATCTCATTTCATTTTTCCTCTCCCTCTTCTTCTTTTGTCTCTCCCTCTCCCTCTCTTCCCCCTCTTCTCTATATCCCTCCTCTACCTATCTCTCTCCCTTTCTCTTCCTCCCTCTCTCTATCTCTCCCCATATCTCCCTCGCTCACTCCCTCCCTACCCCCTATCTATCTATTTGTCTCCCTCTATCTCTAGACATGTCTCTCTCTCCTTCTCACTCTTACTAGAACTCTATATTTATCTCTTTTCCCCTTTATCTCTATCTCTCCATATTTCTTCTTTCATCTCTATCTCTATCTCATTATCTCTCCATCTCTCTACCATATATATCTTCCTCACTCTATTTCTCTTTATATATCACTTCCCATCTCTATATGTATTTTTCTATATATCGCTCTCTCATTCTTCATCTCTCTCTCTCTCTCCCTCTCTCCTTATCTCCATATCCCCCTCCTCCATCTCCATCTCCATCTCCATCTACATCTACATCTACATCTACATATCTATCTTCCTCTCTATCTCTCTCATTACCCCTCTCTTGATCTCCCCCCTCTTTCTCTCCCTCTTTATATCCCTATCTCTCCCTCTTCCTCTCTTCCTATTGCAAAATTAGTATGATTCGAGTAATGGAGCTTGATTATCTTCCTAATTCAGAGGTTTTGTAAGTGGATGCATAGTTGGTTTGAACTTATCATTTCTCCATTGAGACTTTTTTGCACAAACATATCATTGGCTAAATAACCTACCAATTGACCTCATGTACTACACAAATGTATAAAAAATAGACCAATTTTTCTCTAATTAACCTTCCACACCTCTTAGGTGTACCCATTGTGATGGAGCTTAAAATTTTGTTCTTTGAATTCCATTATTATCTTGCCTCTGTACTGGTATGTCATATTACTCAGAAGAAACCTAAGGTTGGGATTTTTTATTTTTGCCTTCATGAAAATCCTAATGTTCTATCTAATACCTTGGGTAAGATCTATTTGGCTGTTACCCTTTGGAATGGGTTTTAAAAATGACTTATGTCACATTTCTTCATCTAGGTCGGGCCCCTTCTAATAAACAAAGTTAAATCTTTTTGCCTAACTTTATTATTTCCTAAGTTTAGATTGGCTCGTGCCCTCGTGTTTAAAAAAAACATTAACTCATCGTTTGTCATCTGCCTAGGCAATTTCCCCTTTTCCCTTTAATAATTGTTTTATTTTTTGTAGGGAACAATTTTTTAATGACCGTCGATCATCCATTAGTTGATCCTAATCATTCCCCGCAATCTCGTGATGACTTCACCACTAAGTTTCAACTGATTGCGATATCACGGGCGAGTGCCACATGTCTCAGCCGGCGGTACCGAAGGAATAATCAAAGTGCTTTAATATTTATGTCGATTTTTAATACATTATATGATAGTTTACTAAAGTGGCTACGAGATGCACGTGCTCAAAATCGATGGTGATGTTATAATCTTGATAAAAATTTGCTCAACAGTTATGTTCAGTGTCGGTGACTGCTATGAATGAACACGATTGCCAATGGTGGAGATCAATCGTTGCCCACCATCACATGATCCAAAGATGCAAGGTGTTTAGTTATATTCTTATAAGATAGTAGTTCAAATGGGAAGGTATATTTGAAAGGCTTTGTAAAAGCCATATTGTAATATATTCCCAAATGAACTGTATGATATAATTATTATTTTGAGTGTTTTTATGTGCAGATATAAGTTCTCTTGACTTTTCCAATATATTTTGTATGCTCTATTAGCCGTGATTTCATGATTGATTTTCCACTTTCGACACTACTTCTTACTAACTTTGCCATCCAAATTTGGCTCTTAGACTAAATATTTCATAAAGGTGCATTTTAATTTTCTTACTATCACCTTTGGCTGAATTTTTAAATTGGTTCAACCATGCAAAAAGTGTGGTTACTTTTAATTATTTCCACTTAAATGTTGGTTACAATTTTCTAATTTTGTTTCCATTTAGCTAGTCACAATTTTATACTAGCATTAAACCTTGAAAATGGTAGTTTACTTCTAATTAAAACTTGTGGTAATTTCATTAATCTCTTGCTACCTCTGGTGTTGAATTGGACTAGTTATGTCATCTAGGATTTGTTCCTCAATTTTTTTTTACTTTTTTCAAAAAAAAAATTATGATGGTTATACCTGTATTACCATGAATGGACATAAATTTGAGGATTTTGGGTGTTTTCATTCAATTTTTCATGTTTTCCCCTTAGCTCCTACTTTATGTGTGTTTTTTATGGAAGCCTTTGGATATCTTTTGGCTAATAGTATTTCATGGAACCTTATTAAAGGTGCTACTTTTCCTAACTCTATAGCCCAACTATTCAATGGTAATTTTTCTAATGACTCCTTTCTCACTCTCTTGGAGGACAAACGTGACATTATTTAGGATATTCAATGCCTAGATATTTTCTGGAAAGCTTTAAGGTCAAATATATAGTGGCATAAAACTCAATGTTATAGGAAATCCTTCTTAGCCAAGTGCAATTGGTTCAATTCCTATGGATAGAAGGGGGTTGATCATAAGGAAGTGTTGAGATTCCTAAGCATCTATTTTACCTTTTAGGTTTCTCCTTCCTCTTTAAGGAAACATATCATTTCTAGAGCTGAGAAAAATTATCATATTAAATTATGAAGCCCCTTTCTTTGGCAAGGAGATTCCATGTGTGTTCAAAAATTCTTATTGCACACATTTCCATTACTCATGTTGCTAAGAACCTTGCAAATCCTCATATTTGAAGATTGAAAAAATCCATAGGTATATTTTATATCCTCCCTTTAACCAAGGAGAATGGTTTCACAAAGTATCCTAGGAGTTTTATTATTTCCATCATGACTATAATAGGCTTCTTGCTTTATATTCATTACTCTAAATGGCGCCATAATTTTAAATTTAATTAACATACTCTAAAATCTAACGAAACCAGGTTGTAGCTCGTCAAATTGGAGAAGTGAAAGGTCAATACCAGTGCTGAGGAAGAGTTTGGAGGAGTGAAAACAAGGTCAATACCAGCACCAAGGAAGAGTTTGGAGTTAAAACAAGGTCAATACCAGCGTCGAGGAAGAGTTTGGAGGAGTGAAAACAAGGTCAATACCAGCGCCAAGGAAGAGTATGGAGGAGTGAAAACAAGGTCAATACCAGCGTTGAGGATGAGGTTGAGGGCACTTAGGGAAAATCGATGACCAAGGGACAATGAGTACTGTAAGTTTGGCACCCCCATTCTCTTTAACTTGCAATTTTCATGCCTAGTTTCCAAAGATCTTCTTGTACATTGGCACCCCTATTCTCATAAAATGGTATAAGATAAGATAGAAAAAATAAAATAGCTTAGTCTTTCACATTTTTATAGTGATTACTAGAAGCACATAGACCAATTCTTCATCATAGAAGAATTTGATCATACTTTTCCAATGATGGCATTATGAGAAAACCTTAGGTTAAATGAATAATTCCTAGCTAAGTTCTTTAAATCATGTCCAACCGTATAAGAGAAGACCGTTGCTATGTGTACTTGGATACCATGGAGAAAGGCTCTTTGGGCTCTTTCATCAATCAAGGTATTGTTAAATTTTAACACCTAAAAGTGAGAATGAAGAATCTTTCCTAGGATGGTGGCCAATTATGCTTCTCAACACCTAGATTACAAAATCCTTGTCAATATCATTTCCATCACAATTAAACCTATTGCTTGAGATATAGTCATAGAGGTAAAAAAATCGGCTTTCTTGATAGTAGATACATTCTAGACAATTCAATCCTTGCATCGGAGATTGTTGAATGGGCCCAACAAACTACTCATGATGCCCTTACTATTAAGTTAAAATTTTGACAAGGCATATGATTGCATCAAATTTCCTTTCATTTATAACAGGCTCAAATGGATTTATTTTTAACCCTAAATTATTATCACACATTCAAAATTACAAAATACTAGTTCAATGAAGAACCTTCACTTGAAGGTGATGTCGTCATGACCTTTGAATGAAGAACCTTCATTCAAAAATGATGTCATGTCAAGACTTTACAATGAAGGTATTTTTTATTTTAAATATTTCATGTCCAAAATGCTTTATAAAAGGAACCTTGGCATGAAGGACCTTCAAATGAAGACCTTAATTCAAAGGTCCTTCATTAGAAGATCCTTCATATGAAGGTTCCTTTAATGCCATCCCATTATAGCTCTTAGAGTTGTTAGAGATATTTTTGTTTCGAATTAGAGATTGGACCATCAAATAGTGTCACCATGACTCTACCAAGATATCCATCAAATTGATAAACCCTGACTTAACAACCACAAATTCACAAGAAAATTGCCCCTATCAACCCTAGGGCATTAATTCAATGCCAAGTTTCTTGCTTTAACAGACCCCTAAATTCAATGAACCTCTATCATACCATGGTGCACACCAATCCACCAAGTTATAGTTCCAAGATAGTGGGTGGATTGGTGGATGTCATTTCTATTTAGCCCTCAAACCCTTACATAGGCAAAATAGGGCAGTCCCTGTATTTCATTGTTTTCTCCCACAAAACAATGATTGAGCACTTCAAAACAAATGAAAATGAAAGGGAACACATATATTTATCTACACCAATGATCTCAGATCATTTCAAGCTTGTATGGATTTGTTGGTTGTTTTTACTGTAACCAAGTTTAACTTCTAATCTACCTATGGAATTGCCAATTCCAATCAGGGGCAGCTCGAAGGACTTGGACGAATTGATGAGGGTTTTAATAAACCTCCTACTCTTTGGGCTCTGCAAAACTTGGGAGGGTGATCCCCTTAATGCGTTTATAACCTCTGCACCAAACTTATAAACAACATCAATAATAACATATCATCTCATTTAATAGCTCAACATAACTGGATAATACTGAAACGAATTGGTTGTTCATCAATAATATCAACTATTTGGAGCATGAGATACTACAACAACATTACACAACTTAATATAGTCATTTATTTTCAATTTTGTAGCAAGCTCTAAGCAAAGACAAATGAATAAATAACCTCACAAACAAGTACAATTTAGACAAGTTCCATATACCATTGGAGGAGTCAAATTAATAAGCACTTAAGGGTTCATGACAGATTCAGGCACATAACATATAAAATCTCAAATAATATTGCCTTACAATATCATCAATTTTTATTCTAATCCAATACTACTTATCAAATCCTTACATAAATATATCCACCTATAACCTCACTCAAGCATTTTAATTAATTCCTTAAATTAAAGCCAAAATGAGAATCATACACACCCCAACAGTGAGATGAACAAAATAATCCTTGATAATTTTATTCAAGATAATGATATGTTCATACAATGGAGAGACATGAGCTTGAAATGAGTAATTTCCATTCAAATGCTAGTACTGTCTTGAAACATTAAACATTCATGAGTTTAAAACCTACTACAGAAATGACAAAAAACCTAAAACAACATTTTCACTATGACATCAAATTCTTTAAAATTCGCTCTGCAACCTCACTTAGACTCGACCTAAAATTTTCTAACTTGCTAACTCGTATTTCTAGCCTTGAAATCCTTCTTATAGAGAATGAAGGAGAAAACAAGCATCGGGCCAGAAATAAACATGTCACCAGTCATTTGGACCGCCCTATGACATTTCAAAAATTTGTTACACAACCGAGTCCTTGGAGAATCTTCCTATTTGTCCCATCTACTTGGAAAATAGTTGCTGCATTGACCAAACCTCAAATACCTATGCCAAAACTACCATCAAGACATAACCAAAAAATTTTATAACCAAAACCGTAAGCTGTGAAATGTCAGTAGTAGACTCTATCCTATTCTTCTTCAGTTAAATATTTGTCTACCCATCTATGATATTCCTCATTTGTTGGCCAATCAAAATTTGCCACTTCATTCACCTTAGCACTATAAGGTGTGTACTTGACTACTACCTGATTCGCCTCTCTTTCAAAAGACTCCAAAAATGTGTTGGTGTTAATGATTTTATCAATACAACTCGTCAACATATCATAATTTGAGTCATCATAAATCAATTTGATTTATGCATTGATGACTTCATCCACCCTATCCTACCAGTGCTGCAGTGATCTAATATTTCCATGGGAATCTACTAAATCTGGTAAAGATGTGTCACTCCAGTCATCAAAATTATTTACCAGTTCCTTAATCTTCCTACTCAAATCATCAGGTAAGGCTTGAAAACCTTGCAGTGATTTTACAAAAACTTGAGTAGGCCTTAATGATTGGGGCATGTTGTCTGCATCGAATCTAGAGGCCTTATAAATAACATCTAGGTCATTGGCCCTAGGGATCCACTTCTTAACTAAAGGCAAAACTAATTCTTGATCCCTAGTAATGTTTCTTATTGAATCTAAGAATAAACAATAATAAGAATAAACTGATGGTAATCTACCTTCAACTCCCTCATTCAAATGCCTCAAAACTGTGTCTACAAATTCATTTTTCTTGGCAACTGCTCCCTTCTCACTTGCTTTTAGAGTTGCTTGTAGCTCTGTAATCTTATTAAGCATTTTCTTTTTGGTGGGATCTACAGAGTACTCAACCTCCTCTTCAAATGGCTCTAATGAAGGACTAGGAGCAGGAGTCTGGATGGGGGACCTAGGATTAGAAACAATTGGAGAAGTTGGAGGTACTCATCTTGATGTAGAAGGTAAGGCCAGAGTACCAGGAGCACTAGAAGACTCCCCCACATGTTTTTACTTCAACCTGTCTACCTCAGTTTGCAGCTCAACATTCCTTTGCTACATTCTACTATACTCTCCAATAATGGTGTTATACTTCTCCATCAAACTTTTCTTCTCAACTTCTTCTCTTTCAGCTATCTTTTGAGACAATTTGGCCACATTTACAGTCAGGTTTGTAGCTTATGTAGTTGAAGTTTCAGAACTTCTTTTGATTATTAACCCTCCCCTTAGGTTTGGGCTAATATCAGTAACATTTGGCTTTCTACCCTAAGGTGCCAATGCCCAAATAGTTAGGGTCTCATATTCCTCACTAAATGTAGAATCTTGGAGTGTTGCCTTGACCTCATCCTCGGTGTTCTGCATTGGATGTTTGGACTATAGAATAGCATTGAATGCTACCGCATCAGCTATGTCCCACTCAGGTAAAATCATAACACCGACCTGGGTCACCAACTTCCTTCCCTCCTCAGGAGTGATGCTTTTGAACTCATTCATGAGTTTAGCCTTCACCTCATCATCATTCTCCTGATTAGACCTATCAAGCCTTGATTCTCTTCTCTCCTTGCACCTGGCTTGGTACTCTTCTAACTTCATCCTCCACACCAGTTGCAAGAAAACTGGAGTCTTCACAAATGCATCATCATCCAAGAATTCCTTGCATGCTTCCATTCTAGCATCTTGTACACATTGGCCTTTCATGTCCATATCAGATAGTACTAATTGAGTTGATCTAGGAGGGGATGGAATACCAACTTGCATGTCTTGATCAATAACAATTATTTCATCCATCAAAGATTCTTGTGTTTCCTCAACTCTTTGCCTCTTAGGGCTTGGCTCTGATGTTGGTAATGCAGGATCCACTTTTGGTGGAGAATCTAAATCAATTATCTTTATTCCTCCAGGTGCTCTAATCTTCGGCCTTGCGTGAGCTGAGGTCTTCATAATTTTTTTTCCCTTGTTATCCTCTTCCTCCTCATTGCTACTATCCTTCCTCTTTCTCTTGTAAAGAGGCCATCTCACTATAGGTTCATAAGTTGGCCTTGTTTCTATAGGCCTCACCTCTGATCTCTGTATGCCAAAATCTAATTCCAAATTGACCCTCTTGGTCATCAAAGTGCCCATGATCTCTCTGAATTTATCCATCAAGAAATCAATTTTCTTGTGGAATGGAGTGAATTCCATTAATGGATCATACTTGGGATCCATTTTGTGCACTGCAGCCAGTAATTTTTCATATGCAATCCACTTCTCCTTATTCAATTCTTGTTTGTTCAAATCAAATTCATTTCTGATTAAGTCCTTAGGAAAATTGAACTCATGGGTAAAGTTTCCACCCTTAATCCATAGCCTAAACAAGGAAAAGAAACCCTTTGGATCATGCTGCCACCTAGAACCACTCCTCAAATGAAAGTCATCAAAATATCTCCCGAAATGGACCCATCCTCCCTTAGAGAAAACAAAATCTGATACAATAGTGTAATCAGGGAAGAGAGTCCCTTTTCCCTTCCCTATCAGGTTATCCTCATGGATACAACCTATTTTCCACATGACTTTAGAAAACCCCATTTTGGATGGCACATTGAAAGGGAGGATATGTGGGGCTCCCTAGAAGCCATACACTCTTAGAACAGTGTTGAGTGGGTACAAAATGATGTCACCCCAGTTGTGACAAACCTTTAAATCAGGATTCCTCCCCTTAGGTCTGAGAAAATTGTGAAGATCCTCAGGAATCCTAGGCACATTAACAATTAACCAATCCCTGAGTCTAGAAGCAAAGCAATTGTCAAATTGCACATAACTGGCACTTCCTCTTTGTATGACAGGTCTACAGTCCACACCTGCACTGGTAACCTTTATCCATTTATGTCCTGCCTTAACTCCATCTTCTCTAAGAAAAAGTCAGCATTCTTATAGAAAAACATGTACATTAGAAATGAGTACCAGAAGAAAGGATTGCTAGTATCTCCTACTTGCAATTTCAGAAATCCATCATGTATCTTTTCTTCTAGAAAAGATGCAAATTCATATATCACGAAGAAATTGGGGTGTTGTATCTTGGCCCCCATGAACATGTATGCAATTGGCATAACAGTATTTGGGCTAAAACCCATAATTTGGCATAGTGAATAGAAAATGGCCAAAAAGTGATTGGCAAAGCAGCTTAGCCTGAAAGGATCCTAGTCACTTGGGCTAATGTAAACTGTTGAACTGCCTGACCTAGCTAGATGTGGAGGAAGCAGCTTCAATATGAACAATGGCTTTGATCTTGCATATTCTTCCTTCATCTCCTCAAGATCAATTTGAACCAAAAACAAACTAGGTTCACTCAAGTCAAATACTTGTTGAATTTCCTCTTTGCTTACACTCAACAAAACCTCTCCATCATTATCCCTAATCACTCTCGTGATAGGTTCATATCGTGTTGCCACTGCCCTAAGTAGGTCCATGTGAGGTAACATGTTTGGCACTACTAATTTCCCCATATCATATCTCCAGGCATTAGAGAAAGGGTGAGGTAAATTTCATTGCCCATACCAGAGCTTGAACATTTCCAAACCTACCATAGGAACCCTAGCATCTGCGATGTTATAATTTTTGCATACCAGCCCCTCACCTAGGGTTCTTCCATTCATCAGAACTAAACCCCTCCTCTTATCATTCGTTGATGGTGGTAATTGGTCTAGGAAATCATCATAAAAATTTCTCTATAAATAATCCATGTGGCCAGAATGTTGCTTTGGTGGCACCATCTCAAATAAACTAGGGCTTCCTCTAGAACTCAAACTTTGAGCAAACTAGGGCTACTCAGAAAATGAAATCACAATAAAACCTTGCAATTTCCCACAATTTTGATCAAACCAATAACCCTACAACAATAATCAACAAGCCCTCTAACCAGCACACCATAATTGTTCACAAAACCACAGTCAAATTAACTAAAGCAACACAGAAAACAACTCATGGGATTAAGTTTTGCAGAAGACCAAATTTTCACTGTGATTGCTTGAAACTTCATCTCTAGCTCTGAAACTGCTTTGCGAAAGTGCTTGAATGCTTTTTGTGAAAAAAGATGAAGGAAAAAAGCTTTATTTCATTTGAATTGAGCCAATAAATGTCTCTTCTGCCATTAAAGCTCACTTACATGTTGTGCCAATGGCTTCAACCGCATTTGATGCGAATTTAAATTCTAAACATAGATCTTTTACTTTCATCAGAGCATCAAATGACTACCTTCAAAAAAGGTTGATGCAATCTCCATCTCAGCATCAAGGGCCCACCACAGTATGCAGTGCCAAAGGATACATGTGGCACATGCCCGTGATATTGCAATCCATAAACATCCTCCATCTTCCAATCATGCGATGGCAAGCAACCCTTGATCTCCACCATCGGCAATCACGTTCATTCATATCAGTCACCAGCATTGAACTTAACCATCGAGCAACTTTTTCACCAAGGTTATAACATATCCGTCGATTTTGAGCACATGCTTCCGTTTTAGTAACCTGCCACATAATGTATTTAAACCTTGACACAAATACTAAAGAATTTTGATTATTCCTTCGGCACCACCAGTTGAGATACATGGCATCCACCCATGATATCGTGATCAGTTGTAACCCTGTGGTGGGGGCATCATAGGATTGTGGGGAATGGCTGAGATAAACCGATGGTTGATTGACGATCAATTAAAATCACTCCCTGCAAAATAAAACATTTATTAATAAGAACAAGGGGACACCATCTAGGCAGATGACAAACGATGGCTTAATGTTGTTTTTAAAACATAGGGCACGAGCCAACCTAAACTTAGGAAGTGATAAAGTTAGGCAAAATATTTAACTCAATTTATAAAAAGGGGCCTGGCCTAGATGAAACAATGAGACATAAGTCATTTTAATACCCACTCCAAAAAGGTAATGGCTAAATATATCTCACCCAATTTTTTACATGGAACATTAGGATTTTTATGAAAGCCAAGGTAAAACCCAACCTTAGGTTCCTCCCAAACAATATAACAAGCCAAGACAAGGGTAAAACATAAATGGAATTCAAAGAATAAGATTTGAAACTCCATCAAATCCACCATGATGTACACCAATCCACCGAGTTGCAGTTCCAAGACAGTGGGTGGATTGGTGGATGTCATTTCTATTTAGCCCTCGAACCCTTACATAGGCAAAATAGGGAAGTCCCTGTATTTGATTGTTTTCTCCTACAAAACAGTGATTGAGCACTTGAAAACAAATGAAAATGAAAGGGAACACATATATTTATCTACACCAATGATCTCAGAGAATTTCAAGCTTGTACGGATCCATACAACACAAAAGAACTTCAGAAAAATAGTAAAAACATAGAAAATTCCTTCAAGAACGTGGTATTTGATATGAAATTTGGGTATCAACTCCTCCAACAATTGCAATGGGATGGGAATACAATATGATAGAAGTGGGATAATAAATGCATCGTTTTAAGGATTAACCCAATATGCAAAAATGAAAGAAAGTGCTAACCCTTTAAACTAAAAAAGTTTCTTTTAACTATAAGTTTGTTGAGTAGCCAATTCTTTTAAGTTATCAAATCCTACCATCATACATAATCAAAATGTTGTTGTTTCAAATGACTATGAGCACTAACTTTCACTATTCGAAGATGTTGAAACCTTGTCATAGAGAATTAGAACATTGATGCGACCACTCATCCTACCTTAAAGCATACCAAAATTCTCCTAGCAATTAGACATAGGAAGATTTAAGATGACTTAAACATTTTTTATTGCCAAAGCATAAACTTATGATGACTTTTCCGGGCCTAGTACACACTCCCTCCCCGTTAACCACTTAGACATATGGAAACTAAATTTAAATTTGCTGCTATTTTTAGTCATGTAGGTGTCCAATAAACCACTTGGTGGTGTTTCCCTTCAAGTTTATTTACTTGAATGAAGAGCAAAAGTCCTTTGATTACAATTAGAGAATACATTTGAGGCCTTGGTTGTGTAACTAGTGGACCATAGTCACATTTAACACTTGTTACAAATTTTGGGAGTTAAAACGTTAAGTAGATTTGATTTGTGATGGACACATTTGGATGGTAGTAACAATAACTTGCAATCTATCAAGACTTGATTAACTTATAACCTATCAAATTCTAGCGATGAAATGATAGATTAATCATAATGTCACCTTTTGATCACATCACCATGAAAGAACTTCATCCAACATCCTTATGAGTACAGGTACCACCAAATAGGTATTTTTCAGATCTGTCTTCCTCAAGCGAGGCAAATTCAGGAAGAGAAGAGGAAAGTGAGACATGCAATAGGTCTAAAAGAGGGAGATCAACTAGAGGTCAAAATATTAGAAGAAAATTTCGTAAACGCATGGAATTTTTTCTTGTTGAAGGGGGTTCATGTTCTTATGATGATGAGAGAATAGGCGACATTGAGGTTCCCTTGAGGTACAAACATCTACGGAAACAATGGGTACCCAAGGAAATTCCTCCAATAAACACTAATTTTTGTGTCAACGAGAGGATATATCGCATAGCACCATCGTCATTACATGGTTTGGGCCTATTTTGCATGGACGGCATAAAGGTCTGTTATGACAAAGCTACTAAATTGATGGAGTATGTTGGACCCTGTTACAGTTACAAATATTGGATGCAGCTGGTTCAATATACATGAAGTATGCATAGGTATGCACTGTCAGCAAATTATATACAGCTAAAAGATAAGGATCAAAATAAAGGAGTGGCTAGGTACATTGATGGAAGGCCAAAAGCATCAGGGAATATTGCAAGGTTTATAAATCATACATGACCTGGGTCAACAAATAAGCAACCCAATTGCATATTCAAGGTGTGAGAGGGAAACCTTATATTCGTATGTGTGATAAAATCAATAACTACGGGGGAAGAGTTGCTAATCGATTACAATTTGAATCTCTTAGATACAAACACAATTACTATGGGGGTGGTATGTACTATATACCATTTTACCCAACCTCTAATTAATGACTCCAATATACCATTTTATTATTATGTTTTTTTCTTAAGTCTATTGGTTTCATTTCAGTAATGTTTTTATATTTAATTTTTGTTATAGCGGGACATTGATCATACAAGGAATGCTCTGGCCCAGAGCATAGATCGTGATCCATCTTTAGGTGCTTCTACTTGATAGGTTTACCTCATTGTAATTGTACAAATTAGATACCAGCAAAATTTTTTATTATTATGTTTTTTCATGAGTTCATTAGGTTAATATCGATAATTTTTTTAATATTATTGTTGTAGTTGGCTGATCGGGGAAAGGCAACAGTAGTATAGGAGAGCATCCATATGGAGGTGCAGTCACTATTATGCAATGATGACATTGCATTTTTCGCAATCCCTATGGATATGATGAGGAAGGCCCAAAAAAATGAAATGAAGAAATCCTTCAATTGGTATTCATAGTGCCTCAAACAAATGAGATAAGAGAAAGGGTTAAAATACTGTCTAAGAGAGCACATAACTTGCAAGTAAGCTATCATGAGATCTTTAATTATAACATAAGTTCATTCATGGTTTTATATTTTGTACTCTTTTATGTAATGAACTAGAATATGTGTTGTTTTTATAAGATTATTTGTGTCCTCATCATATTTTTGGCCATGATCAGGGTACTGTAAGTGTTGCCCGGGAAGTAGGGGTCGGTACAAGTGTCAATCTTGATCTTCCTGCGCATACAACACATCATCCGACCCCATCATCCGTGCCTATATTGTCGACTAAAATTTTGGCAACACATACCATGCAGGCATTCGGTAGTGCGCCCTCTAGCAGCAAACACATGCCACTACATGTGTCAGTACATGTACCTAGAGATGCAGAGGCCAGTAGTACTGGTGATGTTTTAGCAACATTTCCTGGATCTTCTCATATTACTAGTACGGGAACATTGTTGGTCACATTTGTGGTGACCGAGGATTTCATTCCCATAAAGATAGAGAAGGTCCCATGTACTTTAAAATGTTTTAATTATTATTATATATAATCCAATTGAAATTTACTTATTGATCACTCTTTATAGACTAATGATCCCATGATAATTTTGTAGGAAATGATGTTTTTTATAAACATCTAGGTAATGTTACATTGGAGCTCTTCCGGCCCACCATACGTACATGGTGGAATGCCCAAAATAATGATTTAAAAGATGAGCTCATTAACTATTTAGTTGTGTTGTTCGATGATAAAATATTCAACCGAACCAAGGTCCTTAAGAAAGTCGGTACCTATCTAAAGTATGTGAGGGACCAATATAGGTCACATTTAGAGAAGAACAGAAAGTACGAGCATCCCCCCATGATTCTAGAGAGGGAGTGGAAGGACTTGGTGTTGGATGGAAAGGAGAAGGCTGAAAAGAAAAAAGGAAAGACACCACTGGGCCAAGGAAGGTATGTGATACTATCAACAATGTAATTATATACGGATTACTCTTTCTTTTTACATAATCTAACGTATTTAAAAAAATTCATAGGTTGCCCGACACATCGAAGGCAACAAAGGTAAGACTAGAAAAACACGGGCAGCACAAACTTGGCTCGAGTGGTTATATGAAATTAGTCGTACGATTTGTAAGTATCAATAAATTAAATATTACATCCAAATAATAAATTGCAAACAATTTTGGTTTTATCACACCATAGAAGAAAAATTCATGATCTTATGCAAAAATGCGGGGCTCTGATTTCAACAGAGCACCCACAGAAGAGGACCTGAAGATTGCCTTCCAGCAAGGCTATGGAGCCCTATTTGAACAGCTAAGAGTCTTGACTGGGCAAACACAATCTTCCACTGCATCCAACACGCAAGTAAATAAACTCAATAAATTTAATTTAAAATTGAATACTTGTGCAATCTATTCAATATTAATTTCCACCATAATAATGTGCCTATTTGTTTTAATAAGATAAGCAATGATGATACTGCACATGAAATTGGAATGCAGCCTGGTGAGGGTGGAGCACAACCTACAAATGAAGGCCATGGTGTGCATCTCGGTACTAGATGTATTCATGTGCTATACAAAACATAGTATGGATTAATACAATTAAACATCTTTAATTGAATTTGGTGTATTAAACAATATAACCTTTCGTGTTTCAACTTTAGAGCATGTAGAGCATGACCAACATGTTGAGCATGATCAGGCTAAACAAGATTAGGAACATGATGTGGCTCCATCAGGTAAAGAGGACCACTCTAATGTTCTTTTAAACATATTTAATTGCAATTGGTGTATTAATTAATGTAACCTTTCATGTTTCAACTCCAGATCAGGATTTAGAGGGTGTTCAACATGTTGAGCATGAGGCTATAAGACAATATCAGGAACATGATGTGCCCCCATCAGGTAAAGAGCACCACTCTAATGTTCTTTTAATTAATGAAATACTTGTAACAATAATAATAAAACATATCAATTTAACATTTCTTTCTATTGCAGCAGACCCCCCCTTGCAGTGGCAACCACGTTGTGAGTACATGACTAGGCATAAATTAAGATCACAAGTAGAGCTCGGAACAACTAAAGGGGGGACAAATGATTTTAAAAATGATACTCCACTTCAGCTTTTTTTAGTTGCAAAAAAGAAACAAAAAAAGAAGTGATTGTAATCACATTATGACAACCATTTTTTTGATAATATGTAAAAACTAAAAAAATGAAAGTTATATGTTAATGAATGAATGTGATTATGTTAATGAATAAATGTTATATGTTAATGAATGAATGTTATATGTTATTAATGGATGAATGAATGAATGTGAATATGTTAATGAATGAATGTTATATGTTAATGAATGAATGTTATATGTTATTAATGTAGGATGAATGAATGAATGTTATATGTTATTAATGGATGAATGAATGATTAATGTTATATGATCGGTTATGGGGAATTGAAAGTGATGTGAGGGGGGGGAGGGGCAAAATGAACTTCCACCATCATGTAGTTGGCCCTGTTACTTGTAGAGAATATTAAACTATTCTCAAAACAAAGAGAATCTCAATAAGGTAATGCACTTTTCAATATAAGAAATGCATTGTTTGAAGCATCAAACCAATATGCAAAGATGAAAGAAAGTGCTAACTTTTCACTATGAACATTTTGTTGTGTGTGGATTTGGTTTCAAAGCTTTGTTTTTATTTTATTTTAGTGGTCTCTAAAATTTGACTTTTGTGCATAATAGGTTAGTGGAAAATTTGACAGCTCTGAAGGGTTTAGAGGCTCGATTGAGATAGATACACGGATATTTAGATCTTATTGTTGATGTGAGGCTTCCACTTAACCATGAAATTTTGTACCATCTACAGGTATGAAAAAATTTCTCTACTTACATTCATTCAACTTACTATAATATAATATATGACAAAAATCTCCTTTTCATTATACTTAGATGGATTTTCATGCCCAGTTCCAAAGTACATGTTTTAGAATAGGCAAGAAGGATGCTTGCAAGGGTTAAGGAATTTGGCTTTACACCTACCAATTGCATAGTTTACTTCATTCATCCAGCATATTGCCAATGTGTTTTATAATTGTTGGAATCATATCCTATAATTACAGAACTAGTAAAATTAAAATATGTAAGTTTCAAATATGGCATTACATATCTTTCTATGAATTTTTGAAAGAAAATATCAAAATGGAGAAGTATTAACAAAATAATCTACATAATTTCTAAGAGATCAGGGAACTTTTTTGCAGAGTTATCTTAAATATATTTAAGACAAAAGTAACTTATAGAGATTCAAGCAGAATATTGGTAGTCTAAAATTACCAGTCAACAAATCTTAGTAGTATCTCAATTCAAGATAACTAGTTCCACTATCCATTAGCCAGTAAAACAAATAAAATCAATTCATAAGATTATTATGTTCTAATAGGGTTGACTGGTTGCTTGTTTCTTTTTGATTGTCAGGAAGTCATCAATATACACTTGGTTTTCCCGCCTTCTCTTGCCTTGTGGCCAGAGAGTTTCTACAGAAGGCATCAAAGTAACCTTCAAGATTGGCAATGGAAATGAGTACAAGGTCAATATAACTTAATGCTAATTGGGTATGATTTTATTTGTTCAAGACCAATTTAGATTCATTTTCTGCTCACACTACTTTTATTTACATTTATGTTTTGTTAATATCCATTTTCATTTACATTCTTGAATTCTTCTATACATATTGTGTTTACAATAATGTTTTCCTTAGATCAAATCATAAGATTATTCTTTTCTAATAGGGTTCACTGGTTGCTTGTTTCTTTTTGATTGTCAAGAAGTCATCCATATACACTTGGTTTTCCCGCCTTCTCTTGCCTCGTGGCCAGAGAGTTTCTATAGTAGGCATCAAAGTAACCTTCAAGATTGGCAATAGAAATGAGTACAAGGTCAGTATAAATTAATGCTAATTGGGTATGATTGTATTTGTTCAAGACCAATTTAGATTCATTTTCTGCTCACACTACTTTTATTTACATTTATGTTTTGCTAATATCCATTTACATTTACATTCTTGAATTCTTCTATACATATTGTGTTTACAATAATGTTTTCCTTAGATCAATTCATAAGATTATTTTGTTCTAATAGGGTTGACTGGTTGCTTGTTTCTTTTTTATTGTCAAGAATTCATCAATATACACTTGGTTTTCCCACCTTCTCTTGCCTCGTGGCCAGAGAATTTCTGCAGAAGGCATCAAAGTAACCTTCAAGATTGGAAATGGTAATAAGTACAAGTTCAGTATAACTTAATTCTAATTGGGTATGATTTTATTTGTTCAAGACCAATTTAGATTCATTTTCTACTCACACTACTTTTATTTACATTTATGTTTTGGTAATATCCATTTTCATTTACATTCTTGAATTCTTCTATACATATTGTGTTTACAATAATTTTTTCCTTAGATCAATTCATAAGATTATTCTGTTCTAATAGGGTTCACTGGTTGCTTCTTTCTTTTTGATTGTCAGTAAGTCGTCAATATACACTTGGTTTTCCTGCCTTCTCTTGCCTCATGGCTAGAGAGTTTCTACATAAGGCATCAAAGTAACCTTCAAGATTGGCAATGGCAATGACTACAAGGTCAATATAACTTAATGCTAATTGGGTATGATTTTATTTATTCAAGACCAATTTAGATTCATTTTCTACTCACACTACTTTTATTTACATTTATGTTTTGCTAATATCCATTTTCATTTACATTCTTGAATTCTTCTATACATATTGTGTTTACAATAATGTTTTCCTTAGATCAATTCATAAGATTATTTTGTTCTAATAGGGTTGATTGGTTTCTTTTTTCATTTTGATTGTCAGGAAGTCATCAATATACGCTTAGTTTTCCCACCTTCTCTTACCTCGTGGCCAGAGAGTTTCTACAAAAGGCATCAAAGTAACCTTCAAGATTGGCAATGGAAATGAGTACAAGGTTAGTATAACTTAATGCTAATTGGGTATGATTTTATTTGTTCAAGACCAATTTAGATTCATTTTCTACACACACTACTTTTATTTACATTTATGTTTTGCTAATATCCATTTTCCTTTACATTCTTGAATTCTTCTATACATATTTTGTTTACAATAATGTTTTCCTTAGATCAATTCATAAGATTATTCTATTCTAATAGGGTTGACTGGTTGCTTTTTTCTTTTTGTTTGTCATGAAGTCATCAATATACACTTGGTTTTCCCACCTTCTCTTGCCTCATGGCCAGAGAGTTTCTACAAAAGGCATCAAAGTAACCTTCAAGATTGGAAATGGAAATGAGTACAAGGTCAATATAATTTAATGCTAATTGGGTATGATTTTATTTGTTCAAGACCAGTTTAGATTCATTTTCTACTCACACTACTTTTATTTACATTTATGTTCTGCTAATATCCATTTTCCTTTACACTCTTGAATTCTTCTATACATATTGTGTTTACAATAATGTTTTCCTTAGATCAATTCATAAGATTATTCTATTCTAATAGGGCTGACTGGTTGCATTTTTCTTTTTGATTTTTAGGAAGTCGTCAATATACACTTGGTTTTCTCGCCTTCTCTTGCTTCGTGGCCAAAGAGTTTCTACAGAAGGCATCAAAGTAACCTTCAAGATTGGAAATGGCAATGAGTACAAGGTCAGTATAACTTAATGCTAATTGGGTATGATTTTATTTGTTCAAGACCAATTTAGATTCATTTTCTGCTCACACTACTTTTATTTACATTTATATTTTGCTAATATCCATTTTCCTTTACATTCTTGAATTCTTCTATACATATTATGTTTACAATAATATTTTCCTTAGATCAATTCATAAGATTATTCTTTTCTAATAGGGTTCACTGGTTGTTTTTTTTCTTTTTGATTGTCAGGAAGTCGTCAATATACACTTGGTTTTACCACCTTCTCTTGCCTCGTGGCCATAGAGTTTTTATAAAAGGCATCAAAGTAACCTTCAAGATTGGCAATGGAAATGAGTACAAGGTCAGTATAACTTAATTCTAATTGGGTATGATTTTATTTGTTCAAGACCAATTTAGATTCATTTTTTTCTCACACTACTTTTATTTACAATTATGTTCAGCTAATATCCATTTTCCTTTACATTCTTGAATTCTTCTATTCATATTGTGTTTACAATAATGTTTTCCTTAGATCAATTCATAAGATTATTTTGTTCTAATAGGGTTGACTAGTTGCTTTTTTCTTTTTGATTGTCAGGAGGTCGTCAATATACACTTGGTTTTCCCTCCTTCTCTTGTCTCGTGGCCAGAGAGTTTTTGCATAAGGCATCAAAGTAACCTTCAAGATTGGCAATGGCAATGAGTACAAGGTCGGTATAACTTAATGCTAATTGGGTATGATTTTATTTGTTCAATGCCAATTTAGATCATTTTCTACTCACACTACTTTTATTTAAATTTATGTTTTTCTAATATCCATTTTCATTTACATTCTTGAATTCTTCTATGCATATTGTGTTTACAATAATGTTTTCCTTAGATCAATTCATAAGATTATTCTATTCTAATAGGGTTGACTGGTTTCTTTTTCTCACCAAATTGCTCATTTTTCAACAAAATTAGATTCTAGTGTGTAGTTTAATATTCACTAGTTTTATTTTTTATTTTTTAGCAAAATTAGAATCCAGTTCATATGTTGTGCTTGTTGTCCATGACAGTCCCCTTGATCTCATGACTCATCATAGGTTTTATATTTTTTTCCAATTGCTGATCAACATCAAATGTGGCCATCATAATATCATTCATAGCCTCCATATTCTACAATTATTCATTGCTCATTTCTCATACATAGAAACCAAATAATGCAGACCTAGAGCTTGGACTGCAGATGTATGCAAAAATGATAAATCCCTGCCTCTGTAAGCCTAATTAAACACACAAAAACTGACATGTTTGATATTTTAAAGAGTCATATGACCGTCCTTTTTCTACCTTGTAAACACTTACGCAATGCATACAATAATTTATTGAAATGCAAAGTTGAATGGCTTCTTAACTCTTCACACTAATGTCATTGCATTTGTCAAAACAGGGTTAATCATATTGTGATCTAAATTTTCATAATGAAGTCTTCTAATCTGTCCTTTATATCTAAGCATTGATGACAATCCATCTTGTCTTTTACTACCTCTTTTAAATGCTCATGGTCTTGGAACATCAACTTTCTCTCTTTGATTGACCTGTCCTTATGTCCTGTCATTATCCCTATGGATGCACTTTGGAGCCTCTTACTAGTTTTAAATATCGCCCAGAGTCACCCCGATAAGTATTTCGATCCATTTGTATCTTCATCAACAAGAGATCATGTATCGCTAGGATATTCTGCATTTTCCCCGATGTGGTGAGTCTCCTCGATGATTATTCTTTTGATCTCAAGTATATCACCAAGATTCCTTCCGATGTAATCTTATCGGCGTCACATAGCAGGTCGGGTAGACATTCATAACTTACTTTGATGGTATAGGTCTTGCCGATATGCTTCCCTCATGCTTCATCGATGAGACAAGATGAGTATCTCATCGATGAAACTTCATCACTGAGACCACAAGCCAGTCCCCCCAATATATCTTCTTAGGTAAATCTGATCGCTGTAACATTCTTGATCTTTCATCAATATGCCTACATTTGATCAAATAGTTTTTTTTTTTTTTAAATTGCATTGTTTTGTCAGAATTTTGATGAACCTCCAAAAGTGTCCAACAAATTTGCAATACATCCGACGAACTTTCATCATAATGACTTGCCTATTTCATCGCGATTTCAATGAACTGCTATCATTTTTTTGATTTGAAGTATGTCACCAAGACTCCTACCGATGTAATCTTATCAACGTGACATAGCGGGTCGGGTAGACATTCAAAACTTACTCCAATGGTATATGTCTCACCGTTATGCGTCACTCATGCTCCATCGATGAGACAAGATGAGTATCTTGTTGATGAAACTTCATCACTGAGACCATAGGCCAGTCCTCCCGATATATCTTATCAAGCAATTCTAATCACTGTAACATTCTTGATCTTTCACCAATATGCCTACATTTGAACAAATAGTTTTTTTTTTTAATTGCATTGTTCCGTCGAATTTTCGACGAACCTCCAAAAGTGTCCAACCAATTTGCAATACATCTGACGAGCTTTCGTCATAATGAATTGCCTATTTCATCATGAGTTCGATGAACTGCTATCAGTTTTTCAATCTGAAGTATGTCACCAAGACTCCTGCCGATGTAATCTTATCAGCATGACATTCAGAACTTACTCCAATGGTATATATGTTGATCATTGAGACCATAGGCCAGTCCTCCCAATATATCTTCTCAGGCAATTTTGATCATGGTAATAGTCTTGATCTCTCACCGATATTTGCAATACGTCAAACCTTTTGTCAAAATGGTGACGAACATCTGTTGTTAATCCGACGCTTTGGCGAAGGTATGTTGCTTGTGTTCTAGCTACTTTTGTCACTAGATTGACGAAATGGCCATCACAATTCTGATGAACATCTATCACTGATCTGACGCTTTTGCAAAGGTATGTCACTTGGGTTCTAGCTACAGTTTGTCGCACGATCGACGAAGTTGTCATTACGGTTCCAACGAACAGGCATTGTGAGTGCGATGTTTAACATATCATCTGAATATCAACGAAAATTGAGCGATGATAGTGATTTTTGTGATTCGTCGGTATATCAACAAAAGATCATCGAAATTCCAACAAACTGTCATCGGAAATTGGAGTCAAATTCAGTAGTGTGAAGAATCAAGTAGATCAAAAAAAACCTGGAAAGCTTGAACCTAATTGGTTGGGCCTATATATCATCACAACAGCATACAGACCCAGTGCTTATCAACTTTCTACTCCTAAAGGAGAACCATTACCCGAACCTATCAACAACATGCACCTTTGTAAGTACTACACTTGATATTCAGAGTATCCCCTTTAAAAAGTTAAAAAAATACAAAAAAAATACAAAATTACAAAATACAAAAAAATCAAAAAATCAAAAAAATAGTCACCTTAATCAAAACCTAGCAAACAAGTGTCCTAGTGATAACAAAAAAATTTAAAAAAATAGTAAAGAGAAATAATTTTTCCAAAAGTGAAAACCACTTCGATGGCGCTTTGGGTAAGTACCATGGTGAAAACCTATAAAATAGGCGCCATGTGTAGTCAATCTATGCTCCTCTATCTACTAACACTCTACCTAGTCTTCCATCCTCCACTCATCCATTCACACATGTCACCTATCAATAAGAAAGCTTCATCAACTTCGTCATCCTTGCCATGGCCCGAGAACCATTGACATTTAGTACCCTTCACTATCATGACCATCCTTTGCATCCATCAATACCCTCACACATAATAAGTTGGTCCTATACCTGACTAGGGGTAATTCCTTGACTTGCGTCTTCATGGGAAATAACACATGGTATCAACCTTTTAAAACTTTAAATCCAAAATAATCAAAAAACATCAAAAACACAAAAAATCATAAAACATCAAGAATCCCAAAAAAAAATCATAAAACTTTCAAAATCCAAAAACATCAGAAACCATCAAAACTTCCAAAAATAGAGTCGGAGTCAAAATTTGAGTCTAAGTCAATTTGTGTTAGTATGGTCGGACTACATTGTCTCTGTGCATTTGCTACGTAGGCAAGGCTCATCTTCAATGGGACCCCGAGACATTAGGTTAGTCCTAATAGGTTGCTCAAACAAAATCATGACTCAATCTTCTGTCAAATAAAATAAATTTAAGTCATATCGAAGTACGAGGTCTTTTCATGTATAACGTAGGCAAGGCCATCAATTGATGATCTCCCAAGGCCCTAGGTTAGTCCTTTAGGGTTTGTTGAGTCTGGTCTTGTTCTTGGTCTACAAGCAGTCATCATTCAAAGCAAATCATGAATCAAAAGACAAACATAACCAACAAATCTTTCATCTTCAATCAATCAATCATCTTATCATCAATCAATTGATCAATTCATTGATCTTGTATCTGAATGGTGCATTATTTCATTTGTCTCATTCGGTCTTATCTCTTGTATTTTATTAGGATGCGTCCTTCCTGAGATTAGACTTTGTCTTTGGTCAATTTTGTCATTCACCTTAAGCAAGATATGTCTTTCTTGTAGCTAGGTTCTTTATTAACAATGGTCAATCAGTCAAGTTTATCGGATGTGTTACTTGCCTCCTAAAAGATATGTCTTTCCTGAAATTGGGCATCGTCACATTGATCAATCATAACAATCATGCTTTATCAAATCAATCAATCTTGTCATCTTGGTCAATTAATATTGCCTTAATCAAGATGTGTCCTTCTTGAAACCAGGCGCAATCAAACAAATCAATCAATCAACCTTGTCAACCTATCAATCATATTTCGTAAAACAATCAATCAAATTGGTCATCTTGGTCAACCTATTCAATCATATCATTCAATCGTCTCAATCAATTTCAACAAACACTGTCTCTCTGGCAAACACTTTGTTGGTCTAAGTTTGTCTTATCTTTTTTGATTGATTTTGGATCATGTTTCTAGTTACATCGAGGATGTCCTATTAATGGATTTAGAGGGATGATGATGGATCATGACCTCTTTTCTTTTCTTTATGTTTGTGGTTTGTCTTGGCAAAAAGACTGGGATAATTGGGTCCTTAGTATGAGTCGAGGCATTCCTTGTCTTTTGGCATTGTCATTTGACTGCTTGTCTCTCATAAATGGTCACTTTTGACACCTTGGTCTATGTCATACCATGGTGTTTGTGCTCCATTTGCGATAATTTTGACACCCAATAATGATAAATATAAAAGCATGAAATTTGGTCCCTTGTCATTCCTCATCTAACTGACCATCTCCTTTGTCCTTTCTCGCAATAACATCCATCTCTTCCATGTGAACATTTATTTTGTCTACATCTTGACAGATTCTTGTGACACACAAAAATATCTTGCATATGCAATCATGTTAGGGGACATCATAGAAAGCATTATCATCATAGGCAACATTATCATATTAAGCCACATGCATTCGCATAAGAAAATACAAAAACATAGAAATCATCCATATAGAATTAGCATTTTATTGCATTATATTATAACAACTCATGACATTGCATTGTACATTACATCATAGTTCATTTCCATCCATCACATTACATTACATTATGATAGATTTTACGCATCGCATTTCACATCACATTGTATTACATTTCATATATAGTGCATTACATTAATAATATTATGACATATCACATTACACATCACATTTCACATTCATACTAAACATTCTTAATCATCACATTTTGCATTATCATATAAACATTCCATTATAATAACATTAATCAAATTTTCATATCACATCACATTCACTCCTACTACATTCATTATTCATACATATCATAAAAATCATAAACATTCATAACATAATCACAAATGTATAACTATAAAGAATGTCAAACCATTGCATAATCGTATATAATGCATCAATGGACATCATAATCATAGCATGAACATCCATAGTATAACATTATCATGAACATAAAGCATAATCATATAACACTACATATCATAAACCACCACCAAAAATCATATCATATATCGCTCAAAAATACGTCATAGGTACAATTTCATAATGTATCATGTCAAATAAAATGGAGCTCGCAAGCTTGATAATTAAAATACTCTGTCAAATATATAATATCAAAAGAGGCCCTAGCTTAAGCTTCCATGATCTCCTATCCCTAGGGCATCCCTATCCTCCCGGCATGGTGACTCTTTGGACCTGTGCTCTGCAGTGGGAGGCTTGTCATATGGAGTGGCTCATCTCACATCTGAAGTCTCACCCTCTGACCTGCTCTGAGAGCACCTACTATGTGTCCTACTATGAGTCATGCACCCTGAACCACCCTCAACCTCTAAAAATGTGAGATCCCTCCTCTTTGGTGGTACTGCCCTCTCATAGAGATCCTTGTAGTACTACATGGCTCTATTGGCCCTGGCATATTCTCGCGGGACATCAGTCATAGATCCACTGCATGTAGTTGTAAAATCAATCATCCTCTAATCCGTCTGCTATCGGTTGATGACAGCTTGATCACTCTCAATCTGCAAGGCACCCCTCTCATCCTTAAGGTTGTCTCTCTTTGTTGTCACCATCCTAACCTCTACCTCCAAGGCCTATACATAGGCTTGTAGGGTGGCTATCCTCTACTTTGAGCTACCCTCCTCTAATCCATCCCAACCCTCCTCCAGTCCCTCATCCTCGACCATCCCTAGGATAATCCTCTCTCGAAAAAACTCTCTTTTCCTCATCCATCTCAACCTCCTCTCCATGCTCCTCGACCTCCCTAACCCAAACATTTTCTTTGTCTTTGCATGTGTTTTGTAGGCTGTACCTAGATTTAGCAAGATTCAAAGTGTTGGGGAAAGTACAATCATTCCATTCAAGTCAACTCAAGACACCAAACCCTAGGAGGAGAAAAAGGACAAGTTGTAGGTCACTTTCTGGAGATTCAGACATGGGCTACTACAAAGAAGGAAAGTACCAGCTAGGACCCATCAAATCAGACCTTCAAGCTTTTGAAAGTACCAGGAGGACTAGGTTGCCACTATCGATGACCTTGTCCCTGTACCGAGCTTGAAAAGGGGTTTTTATATTTTTGGGTACCCTTTTCCCTGAAACCCAATCCGACAAAGTTTCCCAACAGAAGGACTAGGCTGCCCATCTTGGTGTAAGTGTCCCTTTGCACATTTCATGCAAATTCTAGAACATTTTAGGGCTTCTCAATTGTAACTCTCCATTTCCAGGTGCACCATCTCTGTGTTTACAAGTTTACTTTCAAAATTGCATACATTTAGGGCATATAGTTTAGTTAGCATTTACCTTGCATTTTCTTTGTTTACATTTCTTAGTTATATTAGTTTCATTTTATTTCCAACATTCAACCACACTTAACACACACATCACAACCTAATCAATCCATCCTCCCTTTGAATGCAACCGCCAAAAATAACCATATCACCAAGTGGAAAGAGTGTCATTCCTACACCAAGTGCTCCTAGGTGAAAAACCTTAGGGGCCTAGCAAATGGAATCCTCTTTCCCTTGTTGGAATATCAATTTTTGGTCGTTCATTTTGGTGAACCTGATCGTAGACCACTTGTTAACTTTCTATTTTTCATTTCATCTTAGGAAATAGTTTGCATTGCATTAAAAAAAAATCATTGTTTGCATCCTAGGGTTTGTAGAAAAGTGCATTAGTGAAATTTCATGATATATTGCACTTTGCATTACATTTTCATTAAGAAAATACAAAAAGATTTGCATTTCCATTCTCTGTCTGCATCGAAAAATCATAAAAATCATAAAAACTAGTTAAAATCTCTGAAAAATCATCAAAAACAACACTACTGGGACTAACTCACCACATTGGGTGACCTAGTCCTTTGGCACCATTCACTCTATAATTTTTGGCAATTTTAAAGCATTTTATGCATTACAGTTCCTTGGTCTTTCATTTTTGTTTTTTGTTCCACAATTTTAGTTACAAGAAATTTAGTCTCTTTTGTTTACATTGCCTTAGTATCCACCCCACCCTTAGGGAACCTTGCTTGAGCATTTTGTGTTCTCTTGTTGATATTTTTGTGAGACAAAGTTCTAGACTCATGGAATCTAATGACAACACTATTGTTGTAGATCTTGGGATCTCCTAGGCTTCAGCTCCTAGTATCAACAATAGTACACTAGGCTTAGAGACCATCCTTAGCAACTCTTTGCACATAGGAGACACACATGGTGACAACAAAATTGATGATGTACCAAATGACAATATATTCCACATCTATACTAATTTGGCTGACCTTCAACATGAACTAAGCCTTGAGAACATATCTAGCAACACCATTCCCGCCATCGAGAACCTTCACCGCTTGCTTGACCAAGATGATGGTCTAGGTGTTATGAAGAAGATAGCAGAAATATATCAAAAACATGCCTCTTCCACACCTAGGGCATCTCACTCACCCACCCCCATGGTTGGCCAAGGAGGACCTTCCACTCCTCCCCCCTCAACCATAGCTTCCAACCCCACTTATGCATCTCCTAGTGTGACAACAAACATGCAACCGATTAGTAATGTGGTATCTTCCCTTGGCATTCCTACTAGTGTTCCTACTTCCCTTGTCGCATCACATCCCTTAACCTCTTTCACCATCCCTACTATTACCATCCCTTCAACTTCCCCTTCCACCACCTTCACCCCATCACCACTTTCCCTTACACCAATCCCCTTATCACTTAACTTTTTCACACTGTCACCTCCACGCAACAAAAAATATCCACTATCAACCAACACCAACATGGTTCACCTACCCACTACATTCGCAACAATCCATTATCCCTCGATATCCTACACACCCCCTTGCCATAGGGAGTATAAATTCCTAGATTCGAGAAATACAAAGGGAAGGGTGACCCTTCTAATCATGTTAATTCCTATACTGCCTTATGTAGTGACTTTTCTCTTGATGACAAGTTTCTAGCTAAACTTTTCCTAGGACCCTCAAAGATGCCGCTTTAGACTGGTTTTCACCCTTACCCAACAATTCCATTAGTTCCTTCAATGAATTAGTGGATTCCTTCATCAACCACTTCTAATTCCACATGACCCCCAAGAAAACCTTGGCCGACCTCATGAGATGCAAGCAAGACACTAGTGAGAAGATAACAAACTTTATCTCTCATTATCAGAAACTTTATTCCTTAATCGATGTCAAGATACCTAACACACATCTACAAAAGATGTTCATTGAAAACCTATTAACACCTCTCCAAGACAAGCTCACCCTCATGAAGTTCCCTTCCTTCATGCACTTGTGTCAAGCGCTTTGTGATTATCACAACTCCACTAGTAGTCATGATACAACATCCACTTCTAGTAAAGTTGAGAAGTTTGATGCTTCCACCCAACCTAATTCTCAACCATTTTGAAAACCAGCCAAAGGGTTTTTACAATTTAACCCTCCATCCCAAACCCCTCCACCTACCAATAAACAAGTGGTTGTTATTTGATCTGTTGTGCCCTTCAATTATGAAGATCCTAAATGCACCTTCACGTCGTTACCAGACACCCTTCATAACACCATGACTCAATTACTCCAACAACAAATTATATCCTTACCTCTTGTCCATGCACCCAATCCCAATAGACCATTACCTCCATCTTATAACTCCACTACTTACTACTATTTTCATCGACAGAACGGACATGATATCAAACAATGCAAGTGTCTCAAGCACCTTGTGCAAGACCTAATTGACTCGGGTCGTCTATCTGTTGATGGTACCAATGATAAAAGCAATAAGTTTGTGGCACCCCCCAACCAAAACTTACAAATTTTTACCAACCCTATGCCTAAACACAATGTTTCCTTTTTCAACGCTAGTAAAACTTCACAAACTGATGTTATGAATGTTGATACACAACTTGCACATTCAGATCCTCTTTTGAATGCCACCCATGTCAATCCTATGGATGATATGGTGGGTGTGATAGACATCATCCATTGTAAGGGCCATACCAAGACATCTTCTGATATTACTTTTACATCTCAATAGTTTCTCAAAAACCTTCTCGATGGTCCTCTCTACATAGCCGATAGAATCTATGATAAGCCCACTAATGGGATACTCATATATCCTGCCTGTGGTGAGAATGTGATCACCGAAGAGTTTTTAGTATTACATGACATTTCTCAAGATGTTTATAATAGACCAATTGCATGGATCAAAACACATAATGGTTTCACATGCCCTATGATTGGATCAATCGCACTCCCATTATAGATAGGTTCTAAGACATTGGATGTGACATTCTCTATCATCCCACAATCAAACCAATTTCGTTTGCAACTAGGCCACCTATGGCTTCGTTTAATGATAGTGGTCCCATCTGTTTTTCACAAATGTGTGAAGTTCCCTATTGACAATCAAATACTCACTATTCACCATAATGGTTTCAATCCTCTATCTTCTAAAGGAAACTTTTCTTTGGAAGCCTTTTGGCCTGAGCCCATGGAACCTATCACCCCTAGATGATATTTCTTTTTTATTGCCTATCAGAACTTTAAAGCAAAGAAAATCTCTGAATTCTCTCTCTACAACATACCCCCTTCTACTTCGGAATCACCTATCCTTGATGAAGCTATGTTGCAACCCAACTCTGACATGCCTAGTCAACCCACACTTGAAACCTCCTCCACATCATCCAAGAGGCCTAGGGATCATGACAGCAATTCTATCCTTCCCCCTCATATCAAGCAAGTGTATAAAGCTAAGGAGAAAGTGGATGAGCCACTTGCAATTCCCCTCGTTCCTCCCCTTAGGAACAATAAACAACCTATGGTGGATCAACATGCTCCTTCCCTGATACCACTTGACAAAAGAAAAAAAAGGAATTAAAAAGCTAGAAAATGTAGGCATCATCATCGTGCTCTTTCTCGCCAATCACGTGATGAAGCTAACATTGAAAACCATGATCCACCTTTACCTAAAATAGAACCTGATGACCCTCCTCACCCACCCCCATAGCCTGATCCTATACCTCCCTCACCACCCCTCCTACATGCTACCACTGATATTGTCATTCAACCTACCATTTTCATCAACTTAGATGATGATGATGATGAGAATGTTAGGATAGACGAAGGGGTACATCACACATTGAATTCACTGTTTTCCTCTTCCATGAGCATACATGACAATTCTCCTAGGACAAGCGTTGACCTTGATGCTAGTTCGGAAATTGTTGGTGTCCCACTCGCTAGTCGCCCACATGAATTCTATAAGGATCAAGATTGGGAGGTGGATGACTTGCTTGCTCAGTGACACACATGCTCCTTACTAGTCTTTTATTTTATTTTTGCGTTATGTGACGTGTGTTCCCCGTATTGCCATGTTTGATGTTTTCTCCCCTCTTTGTGACATTCTTTTATATGTCATGCATTCCTTTTCATTTTTTTCTTTTCCTTTTTTCCTTCCATTTGGGGATGATGCAAGGCATTGAGACCGCAATGTCTCCTTCATGTTGACCCAAATGGATCCCTCTTTTTATTCTCCTTTTGTTCTTTTTTCCTTCCATTTGGGGATGATGCAAGGAATTGATACCACAATGTCTCCTTCATGTTGACCCACATGGACTATTTTCCTCTTTGTTTTCCTTTTTTCCTTTCATTCGGGGATGATGCAAGGCATTGAGACTGCAATGTTTCCTTCATGTTGACTCAAAACAAGGCTCTTTTTGTTTGTCTTTTTCTTTTCCTTTTGTTGTCCTTTTGGGGACAATAAAAAGTGTTGAGACATCCTATGTCTCTTCCATGTTGACCCAAATTGACTCTTTTTATTTGCTTCTGCTATCTTTGTGTCTTCTAACAGTTCTATGTATTTGGGGGAATGATGATAGTTTCATGCTCTCTACATAAACATTGCAACAACGAACATATTGACCCCAAATCCATAGATCCCTTATGTGTTTGGGGTTTCTCATTTTGGGGGAAACCCCTTTTCCCTTTCTTTTCCTTCTTCCTTTGCATGACATAGCCTTTCTTGGACACCTTAGCAATTGACATAGGGATTTTCAAGTAGGCTCTCATGTCATTTTCTTTCTTTTTACATTTTTCCTTTCTTTACTTTAAAGCAATTTCTCACAAAAATGGTGTGTAGCAATTCCTTTAAAGTGGGGGCATACATTGGCACTATTTATTTTGCATTTGTATTTTTTTCCTTGGTTCTTAGTGCAGCCTTATCACTTCATATGATGTGTTTTCTCACTTTGTGGATGATATTTGGTGTAATGTCCTTCATAAGTGTCACTTATCTTAGCATATTACATTCCTCTTAGTGGCCTGATGTGACACACTTCATCCCCTAAGTTATGAATCTTCTATCCCTCGATAGGTCCTCTTTTGGAAACATTAGACACAATGTTCCCTGAGTCAAAGACCTCATATGAACTAAACAAGAATCCTTGGAACACTCTTTTTACATTTTACATTTTTTGCATTTTCGCATTTTATATTTTGCACTTTTGCATTCGTGCATACATGGCCACCTTGCATAACACAACTTGCATGCCTGTGGTGCCATTTTACACTTGTTCATGAGTTCTAAGCATCCAAGGCTTTTCTTGTCCCATGAATTGCAACCCTTGTCTTTTGTGGAACCTTATCAAAGTTATCAAGAGGTATAACTTTGGTATGGTTGAGCAACAAGCCCAACTAGTCGCACAACTTTCTCCATAGCCACCTTTGCGCGTGTGTGAGTACATACCAACCGAGCATATGTTTCTCACCATTTTTGGCATTCTCACCTGATGGACAACCAAACTTTTCATCGGCCTAAAGTGAGTACCCTCTTTCTTTTTGGACAAATAGCCTAGATATGATCCACAACTAGCTGGACAAATGGTCGAAGCTTGATCCAAATTTTCTCTCTCTTCACCCTTTCACATCACTCCTTGTGTGATCTATTGTGCTTATGTTTGGTTTTCCATGGGATCTTGATCCTAAGGACTTGATCATCCCTCTTGATTATAGTCATCTCATCTTACTAGCATAATTAAATTAGATCTCGCTCGACACACATGATTCAGCTACTTTAGTGTGACTTGAAGCAAGTTCATCCTCTCACTAAAGTGGAGGCTAAATGTGTCACCAAAAAGTGTATTTTTTGACGCTTTTTCACTCATTTAGGCCTTTTCCCTTGGATTTTGGCCTTTTTTTAGTTGATTTAGTCTTCAACACTTGCAATTCAACAACAATCTAATGGTGTTTTACTAGGTTTTGTGAAGTGTTGTAACACATCTTGCCACTTTTCTAAGACCCTTCCAACATAATTCACCTAAACAACCCCATTTTACCCCTTTCCAAGCCTTATGTCAGGGTGTTGTAAAGTGTTGTAAGAAATTTTCAACTCTTCCTAGGCTTATCATCAACCAATTAACCCTTTTCTTATGCTAATTTGTCCCCTTAATGTACTTTTAGGCCCGACTTAAGTGTGTTTCAGGAGGCAAGACTAATAAACATCATTAATCACCATTTTATTCCCAACCACCACTTGAATTTTCCCAAGTGGACTAGGTCACCACCTTGGGCGACCTAGTCCCTTTTTTCTTAAAGTTCAAAATTAAAACAATTTCTTAACAGGAAATTGCCTCCAAAACCCTAGTGTCGACCTATCATGTGACATTTTTGGGAAATAAGGGAATATCTTGTATAAATAAGGGTTTTCACCTTCATTTCCCCCCTTAAGCTCATTTTTATATATCTTCACAATCACTTTTACACTCAAGCTTCTCAAGCAAGCAATCAAGCATAAGGGTATCACAAGTAACCTTTATTGGAGTTGGTTCTTGCATGTTTCAAACTTCAACAATCAAAGGTTTGGTAAGTGTTTGTATCGATTTCATCATTCAATCTTCCTTTCCTTCCATTGTTTCTCATTTGGGTTTAAGCTACCATCAAAGGGGTTTGACTTAGGCAAACCCCTATTCCTTAGCCCCAACATTCTCTTTGTATTTGCATGTGTTTTATAGGTTGTACTCAGATTTAGCAAGATTCAAAGTGTTGGGGAAAGTACAATCATTCCATTCAAGTCAACTCAATACACCAAACCCTAGGAGGAGCAAAAGGACAAGTTGCAGGTCACTTTTTGGAGATTCGAACATGGGTTGCTATAGAGAAGGAAAGTACCAATTGGGACCCATAGAATCAGACCTTTAGGCTTCTGAAAGTACCAGGAAGACTAGGCCACCACTATTGGCGACCTTGTCCCTGTACCAGGCTTGAAAAAGGGTTTTTGTATTTTTGGGTACCCTTTTCCTAGAAACCCAGTTCGGAAAAGTTTCCCGACAGAAGGACTAGGTCACCCAGCTTGGCGTAAGTGTCCCTTTGCACATTTCAGGAAAATTCTAGAATATTCTGGGGCTTCTCATCTGTAACTCTCCATTTCCAGGTGCACCATCTCTGTGCTTTCCAGTTTACTTTCAGAATTACATACATTTAGGGCATATAGTTTAGTTAGCATTTAGTTTGCATTTACTTTGTTTGTATTTTAGATAGATTAGTTTCATTTTACTTCCAGCATTCAACCACATTTAACACACACATCACAACCTAATCAATCCATCCTCCTTTTGAATGAAACCACCATAAATAACCATATCACCAAGTGGAAAGAGTGGCATTCCTACACCAAGTGCTCCTAGGTGAAAAACCTTAGGGGCCTAGCAAAGGGAATCCTCTTTCCCTTCTTAGAATATTAATTTTTGGTGGTTTAGTTAGCTCAAAAACAAACATGATGGATGACATCTTTGGCATGATGATTGATACTTGAATGTTGCTCTAGAAAGCTTGATAATCTTCCCTTGAATGCTCTTATGAATGCTCTTGTGAATGCTTGAATTATCGAGATCACTTGATTGCTTGTTAGATTAAAAATGAGTGAGAGAACCTTGTATTTATACTTAATTATGCAAGAATTCTCAAAATTACAACACTACAAGCCGACATCGGATCTAAGAGAATAAAATCTCGTCAAAATTTTGAATTAAGTTTATTTTGGGTCAAGCGAGACTCATTCACCCAAGGTGGCGAATGAGTCCCATTAGGTATAATTTATGGGACCATTTTTTTAAAATGCTTAGAAATATGTGAAACCAAGTTCGAGACTTAAAAACCTAGGTGGGACTTATTTGTCCAAAGTGGTGAATGAGTCTGAGATCACTAAATCTGGGCCATTCAACTTGAAACACCTAAATTATAACTAGCTAATGATTGTTGTCGGGATCATCCTCAAAAATATGCAATAAATAAGGCTTGTGGATCATGCAAAATAAGGCCAATTAAAGCTTAAAGAAGCCCAATTATTAATGACAAGCCTAGAAAAGTGTGAAAGTGTGTTACAACACTTCACAGCACTTAAAATAAGGAGAGATTAAGATTTATTTTGATTAAAAAGAGTTTTATTAGGTTCAGATAATTAATAAAACCTTAGAAAAGTGTGAATGTTACAACCCTTCACAACACTTTAGCAAGGTACCATTTAAATTCATTAGTTCACAAGGGCCCAAGACCTAATGTGAATGTTTCAACCACATTAAAACACTAAATCAAGACAACATTAGGCTCATTTCTACAAGGAGGGCCCAAACAAGTGTGAAAATGTCCCTGACAACATTTTTGAACACTACAATTTGTATAGGATAATATATGATGTGATATATTAGAAGATAAGAAATAGTTGATAAGAGATAGGAGATAAGAATTATGATGTATGTAAGTGTTAAGGAGAAAGATATTAAGGGGATTGTAAATATGGAAAGATGCTAAACCTATGTATATGATGAACAATCATTAATATATATACAATTATACTTGACATGTGTTATGGTCTATGGTAATCAGTTTTTTATATATTTCATTTTGTTAACTAGTTTATGCTTTTTCCAAACTAACTCCCTGGTCCTCTTGTAGGCCGAGTCTAGGGTATAAATATAACCCCTAGAAATTTATTGGGGCCCAGAACTTTGATCTATGTCTCTCCATTTTTCTTTCTAACTTGGGTTTTTTTTCCAAGACTTTAGTTAAATTAAACAAAGTAAAGTAAGAGAAATATTCAAACATTAATCCAGACAAAAAAATTAGGAGAGATGAGAATTTTATCATAAATGGTAGCACTATATCCTTGGTGTTAGACTCATAAGAAGGAGCTAGGCACCAATGGGTTGGGAAATGGAAAAGGGGGGAATCCCCAAAAAGGAATCCCTAAAATTATGTGACTTGTAAAATCATGTTACAAAATAGATAAGGTTATTACACCAAGCGATTGTTTTCCCACATTGTCAAAAAAATGGATGGAAAAATTATCTTGTTGAATTTTAGTCTTATCTACCCCAATTCTATCCAATATTCACACTACAAACATTAATCCCCAAACCATTATCAATAAGGGTATGCCTAATTTCAACTTTTTTAATAACAAGCAATATCATCAAAGCATCATTTATTTTTGTGTTTCCAAAGGGGGTAACTCATTTTGATGAACGATAATGTCCATAATAGGTGATTCATATTCTTAATCAAAGCTACCACATTATTTTGTAAAGCATTTTGAAGCATGTCATGATAAACAAGTGATTTTTGAATCAAATCCCACAAGGATATCTTAGCAAGAGTGTTATGAAGTTGTTCAACAAGATCATATTCTTTGCCACTAAATTATTGGATATTAGGTACAGGTGGTAGGTATGATTGGGGCAATGAAATGGATGTTGGTGTTTGTTTTTGTTTCTTGTTATTCCTAGTATTATATGTGTGAGTAACAATATGATAACTTGGTTTCTTTAACACATGATTACTAGCAAGTTGTTTTGCAAAGCTTAGGATATATGGCCATGAGATTTAGGAGGTCCTATAATGGGAGGAGGTACAATAACTAGAGAAATTTTATGAGGTCCAATAAGGAGAGGAGATCTAATAGTCACTTGTGCATTCATAACCTCAACAAATTTAACTTCTTGTTGATGATATTCTATCGAGGGGGAATCTAATGTCACCTTACCATATTCATCTATGCAATCCATAAATGTATCAATGATTTCATCCTCTTTTCCAACAATATATTTCCAAGTATGAGAGGTAGGGGAGAGAAACAAACAAGATTCTCGTGACACTCAATGATTGGATCTTCTAACACCAAGATACCTTCTTCACACATAGGAGAGATATCAAGAGAAGAATAAAAATGATTTTCATGATTATCAATGATTTCATTCTCTTGCACCAAGCTAACCTCACACATAGGAGAGAATGGGAGATGGATCAAAGAAAAACAATAAAAGAGGGGAAATAAACTCATTGTGACATGCTTGTAACAAAAATCTTTAATATACTTAACAAGATCTGACAATAGAATATGAATTATGATAACACAATATTTTTGATATGATAAAATGATGTAAATAGTTGTCCTACTGAAATGCAACAATTTTCCCAATTTTGTAACAAATTAAGCAAAATGACACCTTTCTTTCACATGCAATAACACCTTTTTAGAATTTCAAATCAGAAATCAATAGGTAGAAAGAGACTGAAAATAAAGAAACAAAGATCTATCCAAAAAATTCTAAGCCACCAATAGTAGGATAGAGGCACCCAAGAGTGTCTAAAATTTCAAAGTTTGACTATGTAGGGCACTCCTGAAGGATTCTAGGTCTCCTTGCAAATAGGTTTAATAGTAAAAAAATTTCAGAATTTGTTGATTTTATGCTAATGTGATTCAACATGAAAATATGCAACAATAATGAAAATGTTTTTATAAATTTGAATGCAATTTTTAGAGATAGGATGCAATAATTGACTGATTCTAAGATGCCACAATTTGAAAATGATGAGTTTGATGTAATTTTGAAATTAAACCATGCACTTTTTTCACTTTTTTCACCTAAATTAAATATGTCTAAATGGATACAATGAAAAATTTTAGAGCTAATGTATGCAATTTAAATGTAAATCTGGTCTAAGATGACTGAAACAAATCCTAATGCAACCTATGATACAATATGTGATGCAAAAATGAAACCCTAAATGGGAAATAAAAAATAATGCAATGCAAATCCTAGATCTATTGTTGAATTACTTCAAATTTTAGAAGTTTTATTTTGTCAAAATTTTATGTTCACCAAAATGAAACATAGAAAAATATGAACCCTAAGTTTAATGTATAAAACCTAGGGTTGATTGCCTCCTTTTCGAGGGTATTATTAAGATGGAAATCAACAAGGCATATATATTGAATCTCAACCATGAAGGTGATCCAATCAGACTTGTATCTCCATCCTATTGAGGATTGGAATGGATTATAATTATTTTTCCTTTACTAACCTAATTAGAGTATATGCCTTAATATGAGAAATGTAAGATCTCAACAATGTACAAACTGAAATAATAGTTTTTAGGTAGATCTAGGAAGTGTACAGGACTATGTACTTGCCCAAAAAAGTTGGTTTTGATCATTGTAGAGGTACAGAGTTTCCTTAGGGTGAATGTGTCCTTGTATGCTACTTCCACTCTATTTTTTAGGTCCTCTGATTAAAGATGTGAGCTTCTGATTCTCGATTGAAAAGCTATCACAACACTGCTAGATAATTTTGTGGATGAGTTTCTATGATTTGACAAGATGTAAGGCTTCAAATGCAAAAAAGAACATTTTTTCTTCAAACTTCTTTTATTCCTCTTCAAACCTAAGACTTGCACATTCACAAAGAGAAGAGATGTTGTGCCATTTAGGGGTTTATCTTGGTTAAACCACATGTAAGTGTTTCCACTTCCACAATGGCAATGTCAATGATAAAATGATAATGGATAGGAAGGAAAGATGAAATCACAAAGTGCTACAACTCACCACCCTTTAATGGCTTCCTTGAAGAATTGAAGTCATACACATCACTCCAAGGTCCTAGATCTTGATTTCTTGATTGCTTGGGGACCTACAACAAGGCTTAGCCTTCACAAACAATGATAACATAAACACATATGAACTCACATAATATTTGACATGATGTTAAGATCTTTCATTATTGGAATAAAGCTCTAAAATGTTTCTCTTGACTTGATTGATAGTGCTCTTGATAATAATTTCTCCAATATAATTTCACTTCATGTTCAAATGATGCAATAACTAGGTATTTATAGGCATTTTTCCAATTTCTCAAAAATTAAATCCCAAAATCTGACATTTGCAACATAAATTTTGAATGTTAAAATGTCGACACCAATATATCCAAAATTGGTCCTTGACAGAATAGGGGGATCCATATGTCCTAGGGTGAACGGTTCCTAACCATATTTTCTAGGACATTAAGTGTTTGGGATAAAATAATAATTGGATGCATTTGTTCAATGCTTGCAATTTCTCTTAGAATGGTACAAATAGGCCTCAGAATGCATAATTTAGGAAATTGGGTGCTTAATTAGTTCCATTAAATTAAGGGAGACAAAATATAGAGTAAAATTGTCGAGGATGACAAGTTACGACAGTATAGTAGTTTAAAGCATAAAGCACATTTTTAAAATTTATTTTCCCAATCATATTCTAGAATATCATGATAACAATATTACACATTCTTCTTCTATCTTTGATTCCATGATCAAGATCATAATATTTAGCCAAGAGTGTAAATAGCTTCTACAACATCATTAATTGCTTTTGTAGCATAATCTACAACAATGTAATTTGAATACATAGTTTTGAATTAATTTAATTCACTAAAGGATAACTTTTAATAACTTAATCTCTTAATGTAGATTCTTAAACAACATACATAGTCCTCTTATAACCAAAAACATCATTTTCTATAGATAAAACTTAGTCTTCCTATACTATGAACATGTAGTAGTCCTATCAGTGTTCTATAGTAGTTCATTTTTAATGAAGTAAATATCCTTGTAGCATCTTGACTTGTATCTAAAATAAACTCTAAATGATCCCTCAACACCAATGTGAATAATATAAATAAAGATTATTCAAAAAAAAATTGTAGAAATTATACATAATTCATGTAGTAGAAGAAAATTCAATCCCTATAATAGAAATAGATAATCTTCTTATAGTAATTTTTCAAGCTAATCTAAAAATCATCTTGTAAGAGCAAGGTTTAAATTGGAACAACATGAAGAAGACTTGTAGAAACTAAATAAATATTTTGAATAATGATTCACATAATAAAATGTATGTATGTCTACAATATTTCTATAGCAACCTTTGAAAAGAAAATTGATGAAGCCACAAAATAGCAAACTGTAATGCCCCGCCAAATAACCTTAAAGGAAGTTGCAATTAACATCATAAGCGAACCAATTTTTTTTTATAAAGTGCATTTAACATACACATTCACTTACTAGTTAACAACAACCTCTAAGGCTACAAGGTTAGGATTACTTAAACCCACACATACATATTACATATAACCATAGCCTTATGAACTTTATGAAGTAACCATCATACATCATAAGAATACCACATAACATAATAAAATAATCAACCAAGATACAATCTCATAAACATTATCTTAAACCAATAGTTACATCACTCATTCCTAGAATGAGGCAATAGTACATAAGATTACAATTACAAAATTCCACAGCATAAACAAAAGAGGGATGAAATAATTTATACAAGTTAAAAATATTACAATGCAAGAAATTACAACAAGAACCGCGAGCTGTCCATCAAGATGTTTCACCACCAAGTACTGAAGATCGATGGGGACCCAACGGTTTTGGTGCATGTTCCACCCTACCAATGTGGTACCCGAAGGCCCACCCCCCATGCTAGGAGATAGTAACAAAGTAACATGGACAAAGATCTACTACCTCTAACCAAAGGCAAACTCAAACTGACTCATACCAAACAAATACAACTCATTCACCATGCAAGTACGAATCAAGTACAACTCAAGTACAATATAAGTACAACTCCAATATCACTAACATAAGTCATATTGCTTCCAGACATAAAGTAGATCAAGTATGTTCAAATAACCATACACATAAAATAATTAACAACAGTTGTCATAGATAGAGTGTCATCGCAAGGTTTGTCATGAGATCTCCTCTGGGCATTCTTCATAGGCTCTGACACAAGTAATCCTAGTGGCCTCAACCGAATCTCGACACTCATACTCACTCCTATGGAATCAACTACCTCTCGCAAGAACAAGATAGTTGATCTTGCCATTCCAGGCCTTCTCACTCATCCTAAGTCTAAACGAGCCCTTGTGTCTGTGAGTGAGGATTAAATTATCTTGATTAATGTGAGAAGTTAGTCCTAATCTTCTAAGTACATTATTTTAATTATCACTTATTTAAATCACTCCTGAAGGTTATCCAGTTTACCTCTTTGGGCTCTGACGCCTAACAGAAGCCACTCTTCTATTCGACAACACACATCCAAACAATCCACCAAGGGAACCACAAGTGCATACCAACTAGGCATCATAATCCACTCCAACACAAGGAGGATACAAATAATAGAAACTCACTCCAAACATCTTGGAGGAAACAACACATAGTCCACTCCTTTTATAGGAGGTACAAAAGATCTCACTCCAAACATCTTGGAGGCAACAACACATAGTCCATTCCTTTCATAGAAGGTACAAAAGATCCCACTCCAAACATCTTGGAGGCAATAACACATAGTCCACTCCTTTCACAGGAGGCAACAAGATGAAACCACATAACAAGGTCACTCCATACAAGGAGACATGGATCCCATAATCCGCTCCTAAACCAAGGAGGTGCAAACATCCCCGTTCATGAAAATCGGGTAAAACTGAAAAGACGCTATACACTACCCAAGGGAAAACAATTGGATGGCATAAAGGTTCAACAACCCTTATCCTCTAAGTTCTTCTAGAAGACTTATAATTTAGGACTAACACTAAATCCCAAAACCAACAATGCAACTTGACAACATAGCAACAAAAGCATTCAAGTCATCAATCAAATCTAATATTTGAATTTCCTAAATCCATACTCATTCAATAGGTAGTGTAGAAAAGTCAAAGTCATGATAACTAGATCATCTAAAATAATCATAACCCCTATTTCCCTTTTCACTATTGAAAATCTAAAACAATTAAACTTACTTCCCTTTACTGAATACAAAGAATTAAATCCTTTAAAATATCATGAGGAAGATACTACTTTTGGATATACTAAATCCATATCTCTTTCATAATCCCATCACAAGGATTCAATTAATCTAAATAGAAATTAATTAAATAACATAATGGATTGTCTCATCAATAAAACAACTTCTTAATTTACTTTTAAATCGACACAAATCCATGCAAGTAAAATTTTTCCATTTCTAAACCAAATTTTGCATCTCATTCAATTTTCTACTTAAAACATTCAATCACTTTAATATAATAACATATTGTTTCTCTATCCATTTTCCATATATACTAATCAATCCATTTTTAAATCTCTATTCAATAATACATTGCATGCATCTCATTAAAATAAAATACGATAATGAATTTTACATTGAATATATATATATATATATATATATATATATATATATATATGTTCCATATTACATAGACACCATTAATATTCCATTCACAATGACTAGATTACTCTATGGAACTAAATAACACATAATAACTATTTGCCTTTTTCAATATAGTTAGTTCCTAAATTTACTTCTAATGCAACCTAACACTATTGCAAACAATCTTTTCCAATTTTCTATCCGGAGTCTATGTCTCATCAACTATCCATTTAAAAACATGCAATTTCATCAATGTATAAAAATATCTTTTGGATTGTCTATTTGACCACGCATTCATATTGTTTTTAATTAATTCTCATTAATTAAAACATACATTTAAATATAAATATTTCTATAATTCTTCAATATATTTAAATATCTTTTTCCTTATCAATTTTAACCATACATTCAAAACTTATCTTTTAAACTCTTCATGCAAAGCTAAATTACACGCACTTAAATAAAATAAGGTAAATACTGATTGAAAATACTCATAGATATATATATACATCTCATTATATTTTCTTCAATCATATTAACAAAATAACCATTTCCTTTTTAAATCAAGTAATTATTTCTATTAAAAAATATCTTTTTCTATACATTTTCTACACATACTAATTATCTCTTTTAGAACACTAATAATACCCAATTTGCAAACAACAGAATAAAATAAGATAAAATATTATTTATTCTCTCAAATGGATATATACCTTCACTATATATATACTAAATATAAATTAATATATTTAAATATATTTAATCATTAACATATCTTCTATCCTTTGCAGAATATCAAATTGATTAATTCAAAATAAAATATCCTTTATCATCAATATTCCAAAATATAAATATATTTTTCCAATTAAATCAAATTAATAATTGGACCTTTCTACAAATGGATTTAAATTTCCCAATTCAATTTTAAATTATGCATTCTTTAAATCAAATAATTAACTCCTTCAATTAAACTTTAACATGTCATTTTAAAATAAACAATAATTTTCCCATATGTTTATAATTTTAATTCCACTAATCTAATATACAAATTTTATTTAAAATAATATAAATAAATATAATACTTTAATATTATAAATTATAATATAAAATATTATTAAATAATATTTTAATATTATAATAACAATACATAAAATATTAATATTTATAAATATCAATTTATTATTATTTTATTTTCAGAACAGCCATGGGAAAATAATTTAACAGCAGTCTCATGTTTTAAATATAACTCAAAAACTACAATCTGGGTATTTGAGATTTTTGGACAGGAGTTAGAAAATTGCAAAATGCAAAAACCCTTTAAATTTTTTGAAAACCAAGTTTGTGAAAGTAAAGTTATAGGCGACGCAATCAAACCATTTTACCATGAAAATATAACTATACTGCAGATTTTAAAATCCGTTTTTTTTAATAATAAACAGAAAGTTTCATTTTCTAAAAACATTATAAATGCATTGTTCAATCTCTATGTTTGATTTCAATAACAATAAAATTAATTTCTCCAAATAATTTAAATTCAACTAAGGTTTTCACAATTTTCACTCAAGAATTTTCACAAGCAAAGGTTGTAACTTTGTTTAATTCTTTTCTTCTAATATCAAATTTGTTTTCTAAAACAGATTTAACAAACAAATCTTTAATCATTACTATTTTAAAGAAAACAATCAAGAACAATAAAACTCAAAGAGGAAAACCTGGTACAAGAAGCTACAGGAAGAGATGAATTTTTGATGCAAGCCTCCTCCAAAGATTTCTTGAATTTTCTTCAATCCTCCAAAAAATCCAATCCAAAATCCAACAAATGTAGACAATGTTTCCTTCAATCAATTCTACAATCAAACTTTGTTCAAACCCTTGTGCAAATTTTCCAAAATTTCTTCCCTGTTGTAAAAATGTATTTTTTTCTAAAAACTTTTATCTTGCCCTAAAATTAAAACATATATTCTTATAAATCAAAATACCTAATTCAACCCTAATTCACATTACATGCAAATTAGATATTTCAATTTCAATTTCAATTTCAATTTCAATATTTACAACCCTAATTCACATTACATACAAATTAGATATTTCAATTTCAATTTCAATTTCAATTTCAATTTCAAATTTTAACTTTAATTTCAATTTCACTTTTTAAAAACCCACTTTCAATTTAAAATGCAATTTCAAATAATAAATTAATTTCCAAAGTTGCAACCAATTTCCCAAATAAACATTTAATTACAATTTCTAATTTAATTCCCACACGTTGGAATTAAATTCCAAAATTAATTCTAATTCTTTTATTTCCTTTCATTCTCTTGCATCACGTTTAATTAATTAATTTAATTATTTAATAACTAAATTCAACCCTTTGGATCAAATTTAATTAATTAAATAAACTAAATATAATTAATTAATTTAAGTATAAACTTTTATCCACATTGCATTATTTAAATTAAATAATCATCAACATGATTTAAATGCAATTATTCTAAGTATCTATTTCCAAATCAATAATCCTTCAGAAATAAATAACATTAAAACAAGACAGACAATAACTCGACACACACAACTAACGACACACTAAGGCTAGGGCATAGACTTGACACATGTTACCTAGCTACTATCTCCCGTTCAACTTAACCGTTGGATCGACACACTCAAACCTGTGAAACCAGGTGGAGTCGATGTCATGTACCTGCAATCCTGCAACCAAGTAAACAACATCATACAATATATCCAGCATATAATACACACCATGAAGAAGAAATTACGGATTCGTAGGGCGCTCGCAAACGAGTGATGCGAACTCATCCTCTTCACCAATACACTTATCGAAACTGACACTTCCATCATAATTCAGTAATCTCATAATAACATCTCATGTTAACTCTACAACAACATTAATCTATAATGCATGTGAAACAATAATCAGATAACTACATCCCACAATAATATTTGTCGCTCAATAGTAATGATCAAAACATCATAACAAAATGTATCTAGTATCAAAGTAACTGCAACCAAACATAACATAAAACAACTTGAACAAGAATCAAAAGGGAGGAGTATTACACAAACACACTAAAAATGACCTAGAAAACTAAAATATAATTTATAGAAAAAAATATGATGTAAGATTGCATATAGATTAGATGCTTTTGCATTATGTACTTTAAGGAAACGGCACAATCTTAGGCAAAGTTAGGTTCATTCTAGTAGTCTGTATCTATTGGCATATACTCTTGTTTCCACTCATTTAGCCCCATTTTATTCTTATATGTGAATTCCCATGTACACTCACTTTATATACATATTTATGAGACATGTATGTACATATGATTCCACATAACTATTACATGCCTAGAATTGACCATTTCCCTACCTATGATCATTTCTAGGGTTAAAGGTTAGGTACAAATTTCACTCCAGCCTTTTCAAAATTTAAATTTGGTCAATTGATGTCATTTACCTTTCTTTCATAGAAAAAACTAAATACACATTTTCATAATTTAATATTATTTGTTCATAATATTTAAAGAAATTTAAATACATCCATTTATACTAACTTATACTTATGTGTACACACTTAATTCCAATAACTTGTATTATCTCTTAAAAACCTTTATTTTCCATTTCAAGAATTTACTTTATATAAATCTAAAAGTTGATTTTAAATATAAATAAATTTGACAATATTTAAACCCAAATAATATAACAAACCATCTTAACACTTATGAAAAATTAAGTCTCCAATGTAAACACATTACAAAGGCCTACTAATTTAAGACAATATCTTTATTTTATTTTAAATTTACATGATTAAAAGTTGTACCAAACTCATAAACAAATTTGAAGACCTACATGAAAAAAATTACTTGAAAATTGATGCCTTTGATTTTATTATAATGTCCTTCACTTTCCTTTAATGTCTCCCTTAATTCATTCATAACCCCTTTGTAATTGAATTCCTTTAATTTTTTCAAGCATTCCAATTATTGATGGAGTTTGGAGACCAAATGATTACAACTTCTAAATATTATACAAAATAAATTTAGACTTTTTAAGACTTTGTGTCCAAATGACTAAAAATACCCTTATTTATAGATCCTAAATGACCTAAACATCAATAACATTGAGTCTGACCCTGACTATGTACCAAGATAGCTATAACTCAAAGTGAACTACCTAGACTAATTAAAAGTATATTTCTTGTGCCTAAGAGTGTAGATGTGTTCCTCCTCTTCTTCAATTGTTAAGGGTGCCCTTTTGTTTTCTCTTTTTTATACACGATTTGGCTGTGTTTAACGAGTTGTCATGGTATAAGTAAAATATATTAACTCATTGAAATGTAGACCCAACTTTTTTGTCTTTCTTCACGATTTTAATGTTGTCGAGGCTTTGTTTAACAAGTTGTCATGGTATAAGTAAAATATATTAACTCATTGAAATGCAAACCCAACTTGTTTGTCTTTCTTCACTATTTTAATGTTGTTGAGGAACTCACATGCCAAGCGATGTTACAACTAGAATTTGGACATAAATTAAATATATATTAACCAACATCAACATCATCGTATATAGTAGTAAAAACTTGAATCACACATACTCATTAAAGTGCACATAGAAATTAAAAGTGTTTAATACTAGAAATCACACCTTGGTGTGCAATGGGTACGATGAAGATGTGTGGAAGTCAATTAGGAAGATCATTTACCAAATTTTATTGTTTATGCAACAAATATCTCAATGAAGAAGTGATTGCTTAAAATCAACTATGTATCTACTTGCATGGATCAAGATATATGACTAAAAAAAACCATCTAAATCAAGAATATAATTAGGCTTGAGAAAGAGATGGAAATTAAATCAAATTATAAATTATTATGTAACATTAAGTAGAATTTAGATGATACTTGTTCTCAATTACTAATTTAAATATAATAAAATTGTATAAATAGTACTTATTTAATTATAATTTATTATATAATATTTAATAAGATTTAAATATTATTTAGTATCAATTAATAAGTTGAACTTAACATAATTATATAATAAGTATTGTATTATTTAATATTATATTATATATTATGCTATATAATATATAATATAAATATAAATAAAGTGACAAATCATAATCAAGTAATGAGGCCTTTTCTGATTTAAAACAATGAACTTAAAAACTAAATGATTATAGAAAACATCTTCAATTATTAGGGAAATTAAAAACATTGGAAGTATACTTAAATGAAATGTTTTCTCTGGTACTTAAGACCAATATGAGACTACAAATGGAATCTTTCCTCTGAAAAATAAACTTGAACATAAAAATTGAAATGCAGAAACATCAAGCAAAAAATATATTTAAACAAAATGCATTCCTTTGGCATTCAATGTCATTATGAGCATACAATGGAATCTTTGCTCTAATAAATTTGAATAACCCTCTTTTTTTTTAGGATAAAACTAGTAGGGGAAATGTACCAATTACTAACCATGTTCCAATAGCTATTTACTCCATGCTTACCTGACCCCCCAATAACTGTTTATATTTTAGTCATTACATTGTTTTAATTATTCCAATAAAGATTTACATCTTACACCTATATATGTTCAATACTAAATGTGTAGTTAACCAAAAAAAATTAAACATCTATTGGTACATATATATTTTCAACACAAGACAAGTTGCACAAAATAGTAATTTTTTGCATTAATATAAGTACATAAATTTTTACAATTACCACTCTATGCAAGTGGCTCAAAGCGTCAAATACTTTGTATTTATATTTAGATATGAATAGTTAATGGTGCAGAATATGACATAATATAAAACATTTATCAGCTTTATGAGCTATCAATTGCACTTTCACCCACACTTCCTATCACATCTTCATGCATTAACCCATCTACTTCTAGTACCTGCATACACAGTTAATGGTGTAAGGCTCCCCAATAAACCAAATAACATATTTTAATTCATATATATGATTGAATTTATGCAAGCCACCTATTTTGTCAATTAAACCAAATATAAAATTGAATTCATAAAAGCCATGGCAGAACTCAAACATAAATGGCCATTGAAAAATGAAATGACAGATTGTTTCCCACGAAAATTCAAATTCGAAAAGAAACCACCTTAATTCAATGCATTCAATTTACACATTCGAATGATTTTATAAGAGGGAATTTCCAAGGTCATTTTCCTCTTAAAAGGGAGCATATTTAGGTCAGTACACCCAAAATAACTAAATTCATGTTTTTATTTATCAATATACTATTTTATATTTATGTACTCGATTTCATTTATCAATATACTATTTTATATTTATGTACTCATTGTTTACATTATTTTGAGGCATACAAATTATTCTATTTTTAGTCAGCTGTTCAAAATCAAAGAGTCAAAATTTACAAATAGCAGCATTATCCATTATTTAATCATATCACAGTTACATTTTTATCACCTGCATACATCATACATTAAATATAATAATAGCAGCATTATCCTTAGTAAATTTTTCTAACTACATACATCAAATATAATAACAACAACATTATCCATTTTTTAATCATATCACAGTTATATCCTTATCTCTTACATCTTATCATTACTATTAATCTTTCCAACTTGCATACATCAAATTTACATTCCTATTTTTAGTTTGTTGTATTTTATCATCATTTATCTGTATGGAATAGAGGGTTTCATTGCAATGATTATTTTGACTTCATACTATGAAATCATTAAATAGAATGTGAAATAAATAGAGCATTGTCGAATTTTATTCTGAATCCCTCGTTAATAATCATTAAATTTAATAAGTATATAGTTTTTGACCCAATTTATTGGGTGTTTTCTGGATTACACATCATGCAAAGTTTCTTGGTTTTAGAAAACCTCAAACCATCCTTTTCCCTTACATTTTGCACACAATGATATAGGTTAATCTATTTTCTTCCACTTATTTGGGTAGAGGTTTTCTTTTTCTAGTAATTACAATTTGCAGACAATGATATATTCTTATCAAATTATATATGTATATATATACATATACATATACATATATATACATATATATACATATACATATACATATATAAGATTTTATATATATGTATATATCTATAATCTTATATAGATATATATCTATATCAGATTATATATATAATCTTATATATATCAAATTAAATATATAAACAAAGTATAGAAATATATGTATATTAGATTATATATATTTCTAATTTATATAGCCCTAACACTTCCATACCATCAAATACTTTCACCTTGCTCTATGACTATCCTTGCATTAGGCTACTATCCATGTCACTGGCATGTTTGATTAGCTTTCTTAAGGACTCATAGATCCAAGAATATGTACTTTTTATTGCACTGCCATGTAGGGTGCCCTGATATGCAATATAGACTGTATCTTTCAATTTCATACTTCCATGAATCTTCAAAACCACAAGAGATAATTATGTAGGGGCTAAAAATTGCCTGGTGACCTGTGGTGAAGTAGACATATGTGTGGCATGTAGTGGGTAAATAAAGCTTCCCCCACCCTCCTAGCATTAAACCTTTAAATATGCCCTTCATATTGCACTATCATGTAGGGTGCCCTGATATGCAATATAGACAATATCTTTTTTCTTGATACTGCCATTTTCTTATCATGAATGTGAATGAAATAGAGAATTGTCCAATTTATTTCCCTCCTGTAAAATCATGAACTTTAATGGGTATTGGGTTGATGTCCCAATTTTTTTACCAGTTTGAGGATTACACATCAAACATGTTGTCCAGGTGATATATTGTCCTTACATTTTTATAGACAATTATTTTATTTAATCTATTTTCCTCCACCTATTTTGTCAACTTCGCATGATTGTATGGATTTCGTTCAGGGTTTCATTATACTGTGAAATAATTATAGTGAATTTTGAGTAACTAGAATTCTATATAAGTTTAGATTATCTTTGTTTTAGCAATATGTCAACATACACATATATATGTGTATATATACATATATAGACACAAAAACATATATACATATACATATGTATACTTATAAATACATACACACATGCATACATACATATATATGTATATGTACATGCACATATATACATACACATATATAGATTTTAAAGCACGGACCATGCATTATTTGTGTAACGCCCCGCCACACAACCCTAGAGGAAGTTGCAAACAACTACTTAAATGGACTAATTTTTTTATTTATTTATTTTTTATAAGAACAATTAATAAGCAAGTTCACTAACTAATGCCAACAACCTCTAAGGTTACGAGACAGAGGTTATATAGAACCTCAACAAAAAACATGAATTTAAACCATGTCATTTAGTTAATTAAGAAATAAACACATACATTACAGTTAGGATAATTACATCAACGCATAAGGGATAACTTTCAATTTCATTATCCATAAATAAACTATAAGGTTACAACACTCATTCCCTGAATGAGGCAAGTCCAAAGAATAAGATTACAATTACAACTTCCACCTCGATAACAAATGAGGGGTAATAAATCATAAGAACAAATGAAATGAAACAAAGCAAGAACTAAAACTGAATCCCACGAGCTCTCCAACTAGAAATCTCATCCACAGAACATGAAGAAATCCCAACAGAGTAAGGTGCACGCCTCCCATCCAAGTGGAACCCAAAGGCCCACCCCCCATGCTAGGAGATAGTAACAAGGAATCCTAGCTAAGGCCATCTACCTCTAGACACATGCTAACATGTAACTGAACCAAACAGACACAACCAATCACATGTACCACTCAAGTATAACACAAGTACAATGCAAGTACAACACAAGTACAACTCAACATGGTTACATTCCTTCCAGATATAAAGCAGATCAAGTATGTTAAAAGAACCATACACATAATAAACAGATACCAACTATGGTCACACCAGGTATGTTAAGGAAACCATGCCCATAAAATCGGATACCAACTGTTGTCCTAGACAGAGTGTCATCACACAGCTCATCATGAGTTACCCAAGCAGATCTTCCTAAGCTTCGGCTAACCTGGTGGCCTCAACTGATCCCCTAGCCCTCAAACTTACTAATGCGGAATCAAATACCTTTCGCAAAGACAAGATAGATGACCTTGCCATTCCAAGCCTTCCCACCCATCCCAAGCTTAACCAAGCACTTGGGTCCATGAGTGAGGCTAGAACTTATCTTGATTAGTGAGAAGTACCACCTAATCTTCTAAGTATTGTTTTAGTTATCGCTTGATTAAACTAATTCCGAAGGTTGCCCAATCTTACCTCTTCCGGGCTCTAGCCCCTAATGGAAGCCACTCTTCTACTTGACAACACACATGCCATCCAAACTCCAAGGGTACAAAGTGTGACAAACAAGATATCACGCCCACTCCTTTCTTAGGAGGCGACATAAAATGAAACTCACTCCAAACACTGGAGGCAACAAATCACTTAACAAAGCCACTCCTTACAAGGAGACACAGATCCCATAATCCACTCCTTTCACAGGAGGCACAAAACATCCCCATTCTTGGAAATCGGGTAAACACTGACTAGACACCATGCACTACCCAAGGAAATCACAATAGGTTGAAAAACACAATATGACAACCCACATATCTGAAAACCCCATCTGGAAGACTTATTAAACTCTATAAATCAATTTCCCCAAAATGAAAACGGAAACAGTTCACAATCAAGCTAAACAAGAAGACAGTAATCAAATCTACTTTGGATTCACTAGATCCATTTCCTCATTAACATTTAGTAATTTATCGCATTAAATAAACTGAATTGAATAACGTCTCTTTTATACAAAGATGAAATTTAAATCAAATATCACATTCTCTAATTGTTTTCAATAATTATAAAATAGACATTTATCTCAACCATTCAAAAAATAACAATTTAGAATAAATAATTGTTTCCTCTTTATAAACTAAATCATTTTAAAAGAAATCAATTAATTTTTCTATTAAACATATTACTTACAACTCCATTAATTTGCCTTTCAAATTTATTATTTTAAAATAAAGAATAATAATTTGCTTAAGAACCCAATATTTTAAATTCCTCCATTATATTTAAATCATGGTATTAATCAAATCATTTGCTCAATATTATAATATATGTATATTTTAAATCTATACATATTTAATCATTTAAATCTTATATATAATAATATTTAATATTTTATAATAAAATATTAAACATTAACATATATTTTATCATTTAACATATATTAATATTTAATATTATACAAATATAATATTAAAATATTAAACATATTTTATTTTTATTTTTATTTTTTAAAATAGAAAAATCCACATAACTTAAGGCATGCTTTTCCCTCGGGCCACATGCCATTTTAGGGTTGGGCGGCCACGCATTTCTTGGGCCACGTGCTTAAAGTCGGGTGGATTAGGGCGTCGGCTACGGGATTTTGCATAGAGCATCGATTTTTAGAGGGGCGGCGGCTTAGTCGGGCGATCAGTTGTGTAAACACAGCCGAACCCACCACCGTGGGTGGCGGTTGTGTTTCCACAACCATCTCCCACCCACAATGGATGGTTGGGGGGTTGCGCTAGGTGCGGCTCTCCCCACGCACCTCCCATGGGGGGTGCAGTGGGGGTGAGCCCCCAATGCTTCCCTCCCCCAAATTTTGATTTAAAAAATTTCTTTTTTTGTTTTTTTTTTACATAAACCCATGATTTTTGGAAATTCACACCCTTACACACGTATTTTAAATTTATTTTAACAAGATAACCTCTTTAGAAAAAAATAAATAATATATATATATATATAACTATATATATATATATGAATTTAAATACCCCCACTTAGATTGTAAAATAAATTGAACAAAACCTATGGAAAATAAACATTTACAGTCATGTTGAAATTTTTTTTCTTGAAGAACATTATTTCTAAACAAAGGATTCCAAGTTTTGAGACCAACTTTAACATGGGTTTTCTTTGCAAATCAACAGAGTTTATAATTAATTTCAAACAGCAATTAAAATTTGTGAATCATTTCAAAATGGAATGAATTTAATAGGAAGAAAACCTGAATCCTAAAGCTTGAGAGGTTACCAATGGTGCAAGGATTCCTTCCTCAGATTACAACTTCTTTTCCACCAAAACAACAAACTTCTCTGCAATTTAAATACAAAACCCACAAAACAACAATTCTTTTCTTCCTTCTTTTCTTTCAATTTTTCTCTCTCAAATTCATGAAAAAATTTCCATAATAAAGAAATTTTTCCCAAAAATATCCAAAATATCTATGCAACCACCCTCATCAATTTTTGAAAACAGAAATAGAAAATATCTCCAATTTCAATTTTTGCATTGAAAACTTTCAAAATTGGAATTTAAAACCTTTTTCCAATTTTCCAACTTAATCTATTCCATTTTCCAAATTTCACACAAAAATCTATTAATTCCAAAATGAAAAACTTCATTTATTTCAACTCAATTAATTTAATTATCAATAAAATAAATCTAATCCAAGATTAAATTATTCCTAACATAAAACCAGATAAAGTTAATCAACAATTTAACTACAAAAGCATATATTTTTACCTTTTTCTAATTTGTAATTTTTAATAAAATCAAGGCAAATTGAACAATATTAATTCGACTGAACCAGACTAAAACCCGATGACACACTATGACTAGGGTGACGACTTGGCATGGAAAACCTAGCTGCTATCTCCTAATCGAATACCGTTGGGCAATGGACATGCTCAAACCTATGAAACCAGGTGGAGTCGATGTCATGTATCTATCAACCTGTGAACAAAGAGTATACCCACATGCATCTATATGTCATAATCAAAACACACTGTGAAGAGGAAATCTCGGAATTGCAGGGCGCTCGCAAATGAGTGGTGCAATCCATCCCCTTCACCAATACAGTATTACTAACTGACGTATCTAACATCATTAATCTAATCAAAACTTAAAACATCATTAATGCAAATGTTCACAATGCTAATCTAAAGCATGCCATAATGATAACATCATAATACAATACCAACACATCGAAATATAACATTCACGTTGCTTTATAGATAGCGATCAAATAGAAGCCAAGTACCATAGTCAAGGTACTAATAGAAAATACAACATAAAAAAGCATAACACTGTTCGATCCAAAGAGCAAAACGGAGGGGTGTTACAATTTGATTTAAATAAGTAAAACCCAAGATTACATGAATTTTTTTGTAGATATACATACATAGTCTGAATGTAAGGGTGTAGTCTTAAGCCTTATGTGATCATGCTTGTTTATTTTTTCATATTTTCATACTCATATTTATGCTTCAGTAACAAGTTATGCTAGTATTATTGTTCATATAGGTTAAGTGGAAAATCATGGCACTGGCTAGAAAAGGAAGAAGGGTTCTAGGAAGAGGTTCACATGCAATTAGATTCACTCGTGGGGTGCACTTATTAAACCAGAGTCTGTTGAGGAAGTGCATGCAATTCCCAACCAAGAAGATGTTCCTAAGTCTACAGATGAAACAACCAACACATTTGAGGTCGAATTGGATGTTCAACCAAATATTCAACCTATTATGCAACTGCCTTGACCTATATCCATTAGATAGTGGACATATGTTGGCATGGAAAGAGTAGTTACCAGTGTCAAAGAACACAACATGTCAATCAGGGCTACAGAAATCAAGTGTGGTATCCCACCTAACAATTCGAGGGAATGGCTATTGGGAGTTACCACCATGAAGAGGAGGGGTCCATGTACCATTTTATCTAAGGAGGAGGAGACTGAAGTTTTTCAATGGTACAAGGACATGGAAAAAATGGGCCACAGACTATAGGTAAATCGGCTACAAGCTACAATTGCCCAAATATCTGGAAGTCAGCCCAATCCATTCATAAATGGGATCCCTAGGAGGTCATGGTGGGAAAGTTTTCAAAAAGGCACCTGAATTTAGCAATCAGAATAGCTGAAGGAGTGGACAATGACAGAGCAATTATGGTTCATCCTTCTTTCATGGTAGCATTCTATGAAAACCTTAACAATGAGTAAAACCTTAACCACTATGGATCAAGTCAAATTTGGAACTATTATGATACTAGCACTCAAGATAGTAGGAATTGTGGCATGAGAGTGATTGTCAAATTGGGTGCAAGATATGTACCACATTTGGTATCAAAAAGTAGAGAGTTGATCACAGTGCTAGCTTTTGTAAGCCTGTATGGGTTAAGTATTCTGTTGTTTGGTGTTTCTGCATAGCAACAACTCAGAGAGAACAAAAGTTATCCTATCTCTCTTGAAAGGTTAATCTCTATGAATAAAGAGATAACCCCAAGGTCTCATAGGTGTCAGGTTATGATAATGCAGTGGAACAAACTCAGTGATAAAATGTGAATATGCTGGTAATCACAAGGGATCTTATGTAAAAATGTTGGAAGCTCCAAACTCGTTAGATTTTAAGATATGGTGATGCTTTAACTTCGAGTTCTTACCATTTAATAAAAGAAATGGCAAAAGATGAGGGTTTCAGAAGTTCTAATGTTAACACTACTCCTAAGATTAACCATGCAAATGATGAAATACCTAGAATGGACCAATCCCTTAAACTAGTTTCTGGTTGACTCAGGCTATACCTGTAATCTTGCAGAGAACAGTGTAATCTTCTAAGGTGTTAAAGATTTTCAGGTTGTAGGCATTCATTCAGTAAGACTGAATGAATATATACAGTTGAACTAAGCACATGAATATGAAGCATAGGTTGACCTTGCACAGCATTCCCACAATCAAGAAGCTACCCAAAGTATGAACCAGGGATTGCTACAACACTCCAAGCATTAAACCATGAACATTACTAACTAAATCTACGATGTATTCAAACATTTCCTAGTGATTTGGAAGATAGAACAAGAAACATGCAAGATTATTTCAATGCAAAGGAGGCACCATTCATAACATAATGTTCACACTTTGTATTAAATCATCATATTAGCAACAATTCTGGTCTAGTGTAGCACTTGCTTGAAATGTGAAAACTAACTTCTAATCTTCTAACATGCTACTCTACTGCTAAATCTACTGATTACAAGTCCTCTGACTTAGTCTACTAATCCGGATCCAACCTAGCCCAACCCTTACAAAAGAGGCAAAGTTCCATACTTATAGAACAATAGGCCCACATGAAATAGAGCTAGGGTTACAAAGAAACACGAACACTAATAAAATCAGCCCCGACAGTCAACAATAACCCGTCGTTCAGCAATGAATGCAGCACAAACCCCATCAGATCGATCTAGGATCGCAAGAGGTCAGGGAGACAGATCCTCGAGCCACGCCCACCATCAATGCTCCACCCACGTGAATAGCAATGTGCGTGAACACCAGGAGGAACACGAGCCACTGATCAAACTAGATTCGGGCAAAGGGACAGCTTAGATCGAACAAAACTAGGTTGAATCCATCAACCAAATATGCCCGCCATCAATGAACACCAAACATGTTGACCATGTCTACAGGGAGCGGGTTCTGTGACAGCAGTCATAAAGTGTACCAGACTACACTCGCCAATCATGCCATATCTTCAAAGTACACCCAGCAAATCCCAACTCGATCCAACCTACATTCAAACGGGACACCATTAATGCCCAATACACCATCAAAATCCAAGCAAGTCCAAAACAGTTCCTAAGGCAAGAGAATCAAGCATAAACCCAGTCAGAGGTGGAACCAAAGATAGGAGGAGGCAGAGCCACGAGCATAATAGGAACAGAGATCGAAGATAGGTGGAGGCAGAGATGAAACAAGAATGGGAAAGGAAACCACAGAGAAACCAGGTGTAGGAAGAAACAAAACCAACCCTGGCGGAAGTGGAGGTGGAACGGGAACGGGAAAGGAAACCAAAGAGAAACTAGGCACAGGTGGAAACAAAACCAACCCTGGCGGAAGCGGAGGTGGAACAAGAATGGGGGAGGAAACTAAAGAGAAACCAGGTGCAGGTGGAAACAAAACCAACCTCGGCGAAAGCGAAGGTGGAACGGAACGGGAAAGGAAACTGGAGAGAAACCAAGTACAGGTAGAAACAAAACCAACCCCGACAGAAGCGAAGGTGGAATGGGAACGGGAGAGGAAACTAGAGAGAAACTAGGCATAAGCGGAAACAAAACCAACCCCGGCGGAAGTGGAGGCGGAACAGGAATGGGAAAGGAAACCCGAACTATGCCAAAGTTCAAAGCCAAATTCCATCCCGGTCTCGGTCCCGGCAAAATGACAGAAAAGAAAACTGAAGAAAACCCAAGGGCGGAGAACCAACCCGAAGGCCAAAGATAAACGAAACAACGAAAAAATGAGAATGCAGGAAGTGGGGCCGGAACGGGAATGAAGACGGAACTGAGAATTTAACCGAAGTTCAAAGTTCAGATCCATCCTAGCCCCACCTCTGACAAGCAAAGGAAAAAAAAAAGAGAAGAAAAGACTAAGGGAGGAAAGCAACCCTTAGGATGAAAATGAACAAAACGCAGAAGAAAGCAAGGGAACGGGAAGCCGAGCCAGAACGGGAACAGGAACAAAACTGGGATCTCGGCCAAAGTTCAAAGTTAAGTCCCATCCTGGTTCTGCCTCCAGTAGAAAAAAGGAAACAAGGAAAACAAGGGAAAGCTAAGGGAGAAAACCAACCCTTAGGACCCAAACAAAAACACCATGGGAGAAAAAATAAGGCAAGATAAGACCACCCCAAAGAGGACATCTGTAAGACTCCAAAACCACCAGGAACCCAACACAAAGGCACTCACAACTAGGGAAAGCACCCAAGACGAAAACCCCAAGATTTTCAAAGATAAGCACAAAACAGGGGGCAAGCCACAGAAACAAGCCCATTAGGGCAGGCCAAGAGAGGGTCCCCACTTTCAGAGGGGTGTGTGTGCAAAAATGCACAACAAATGGCGACTCCACTGGGGAAATGCTCTAGAGCATTTCGATGACAAACTGGCATCATGAACTCAGAATCTCTGGTTTCAATCCAAGCATCAGGTTACAAATAGACAAGGTTTCAGGATTCACTAACAAGCCAACCTTTCCTATACCAGGGTCAAAGTGTGTGCATATGCATTCATTCCCTTTCCCAAGTTGCAGCAAGGACCAAATTTAGTCTGACAGGGCTACCTAGAGATTCTAACTCCAAAAGTAACCTGGATAGAGCCTCACTGCCAGTCAGGTGTCCATAGCCCCGGTGAGGTTACCCTCCCTAGCATAGCTCTACTTCCAGCTAGGCGTCAATAGCCTCGGTAGAGATACTAGGATACCCTTGAAAAGGTGAACATTTCTTTGATTTTCAATATTTTCCTTTTTTTTCTTTTGATAGTCTCTTTCGAGATTTTCTTTTAAAGCTTTACTTCTCACCTTGTAGGCAATGAAGCCCACACTCAAGGATGAGAACCACAGCGGCACTGGAGCAGAATTTAAGATTTTTTTTCACCCAATCAGACCTCCTAAAGACCATATGCAACCTCAGAATTCTTAATATTTGTGTGAAGATATAAGACCCAAATGCATTCTTGAATTTAACTTAGTTAAGTGACACTAACTCCCAGCCCTGCAACACCAGATGAAGGAAATCTACCAGTTTGAAAGACTCTAAATAGATGATAGGAGTTTGTAAAAGAAATCCCAAAGAAGATCCAGACAAGCGGCCAATTGTACAAACACAACAAGCCCAGAGGAAAGTAGGACAACCCCAAAGCAATCGGCAGAGCAGTAGGGAAAACCAACCCAAGCAGACCAAAACAAACCCAAAACCCGAGCAGCAAACAAGCAGAGCAAAACCAAAAGAACCCTAATCTACTTATGTACAAGGAAAGAGCTGTGAATAGCTCAAGACTGTAAATAATGCTTCAAATACTACCCATTGACAGGCAGTGGGATATATCCTCCAGTGAGGGTTTTCAAATGGAAGTCATTATCTCCCAAAATCTCTGCAATCTGATAAGGGCCAAGCCAAAGTTTGTCAAATTTTCCATGCTCCCCCTTCTTGTCATGGGCTTTATCCCAGTAGCAAACCAAGTCAAAGATTCCAAAAGCTTTCACCTTGGCTCTCCTATCAAACCATCTTTTCACTATACCCTGATGTTTGGAAAAATTTTCTAGGGCCTCATCTCTTCTCTCTTCAAGGTGCAATAATTTAGTCAAGCGGGCTTCACGCTTATCCTCTCCATCATAATATTCATTGATGAATTGCAAGGTAGGGATCTTCGGCTGGATGGGAAAGAGAGGTTCCAAGCCATACCCTAGGTGATAAGGAGACGTTCCTAAGGATGTTTTATGTCTAGTGCAGTCTGCCCAAACAGAAAATCTGAGCTGAGTATGCCAATCCTTGGGATTCTTTTCTAGTAGTTTTTGGATGACTGTCAATAGGTTTTTATTGGAAGACTCAGCCAAGCCATTCCCCTATGGATAGTAATCGGATGCAAAATTTATGGCAATTCCATGGTCATAAGCCCAATTAGAAAACTTTAAAAATGCAAATGCATAACCATTATCATAAACTACAGCCAATGGACAACCAAAGCGATTAATGATACCTGATTCTATGAAATTGATTACTACTTCAGAAGTGCATTGTTTGCATGCAAGAGCTTCAGTCCACCTAGTGAAATAATCAGTTATGGTAAGAATATACCTATGGCCTGCAAATGAAGATGGGTTGATTGGACCAATGAAATCCATTCCCCATTGTGCAAATGGTTTTACCTCTATGACAGGTTGAAGTGGAAGAGCTGCACACCTCTCCCTGCTTGTTGTAGTTTGGCATACATGGAAAGTCCTCACATGGTGATGCGTGTCCTTGAACAAGGTAGGCCAATAATAGTTTGCCCTCATAATCTGATTTGCAGTGGAAGGTGTTGAACCATGGCCTATGCCATATTTATCATGAAATTCAGTCATCACTCTCCCTAACTCTTATTTCCCTAGGCATCTCAGGTAAACACCTTCATGATTTCTCTTGTATAGGACATCTCCCTTCATCATAAAACTACCACTCTTCAAATGTAGAGCTCTCCTTTGCACTGAATTAAGGTGTTTGGGAAATTGCTGATTCAACAAGTAGTAGATAATGTCATCATACTAGTCCCTCGAAGAAACATCTTCGAGATTGTAATATTGGGCAACAAGGTTAGGACCCATTTCTGTCATTGTCTTGGTCAGCCCCTATCCTCTTACCAACTTCATGGGTTGAATTTCAATATTATATTCTTGTAACATAGTCACCCACTTGGCTCTACGTTCACCCAACTCATTTTTCATCAACAACAGCATGACTGCAAGATCACGGACTGTAGCAAAGACCTTGTTTCTCAGTATATAGTGCCTAAACTTCTTCACACTTCGGATCAAGGCATAAGCCTTATTTCAACACTAGGATACCTTATTTCAGCATCCTTCAAAGGTGCACCCATGAATGCTATGGGATGTTCATTCCCTTGATCAGACTTTTGCGTCAACAAGCCCGCACAGGAGTGATCAGAAGCAAATGAATAGATGTAGAATGGCTTAGCATAATCATAACTTACCAAAATAGGGGCCTCAACAATAGCTCTCTTGATTTCTGAAAATACTTCCTTAGCCTTTGTATTCCATTCAACCTTCACTTCTTGTTTCAACATGGCATTCAAGGGCTTGATTATTTCTGCAAATCCAGTGATAAATTTCCTGACAAAGTTAATCTTGCCAAAGAATGACTTCATTTCTTTTTTGCTTGTAGGGGGTTGAATTTTTCAGTATTTCCTCCACTCGTTCAAGATCAATGGAAATACCTTGTTCTGAAATAACGTATCCTAACAGCTTTCCCTTAGTGACTCCAAAGATGCACTTCTTTGGATTAAGTGAAATACTAAATTCCCTACACTTCTAGAATACTTTGCATAAATCTGCAACATGATCACTTCTCTTCTTGGAAAAGACTATCAAATCATCCATGTAGATGATTATGCACTTTCCAATGATTTCCTTGAAGGAAATATCCATTTCCCTTTGGAATGTAGCTCCAGCATTGATTAATCCAAAGGGCATTCTCTGGTAAGTGAAGGTTCCCCATTTTGTAGTGAAGGCAATTTTGTGCCTATCCTCATATTCAACCATGATCTGATTGTATCCAGAGTACCCATCCAAAAATTACATCATCTAAGATCCATTAACAACCTGAAGCACCTCATCTAGTGAAGGGACTGGATAATTATCCGTTTCTGATGCTCTGTTCAGCTTCCTGAAATCGACACGCAATCTGATTTCTCCATTTTTCTTCCTGACTGGAACCAAGTTTGTGACCCATGTTGAATGTCTTATTGGGAATATGATTTGTGTTGAGAGTAGCTTTTGTACTTCCTTCTGAATAATGGGCTCCATCAAAGCATTGATTGGTCTTTGTCTTTTCCTGAATTGCTTAACATTTGACTTGAGGGGGATAGTATGTGTAATGATCGAAGTGTCATATGTCCTCAAGTCATCATAGCTCTAGACTATCACATCCTGATATGTGTGCAAGGCATCAATAATTATTTTCCTCTCCTCTAGAGTGCACACCTTACCAATAAATACATTCCTGATGTCACCTTGGGTCCCCATGTTGTACGTTTCACACTGACAGTTGAGGGATTCCCTTTTCCTTTTCTGCTCTTGATCTCTGATCCTATCCAGATCAAAGATCCTTTCTAATTGCACCATGCCTCTTGGGATGGTATTAGTCTTCAAATTGAGGACTCCTTCTAGGTCAATTTTCGCCTCTTGAGGCTTAACCTCATCAATTACTTGGGAAGCAAATACATCACAGCCAGTGATAAAATCAAGAATGTTCTTATCATCCTCAAATACCTGAAAATTGGTGACATTGTCAGGCACCGAGGTCACTGGAACAAGTTCCACAGTGAACTTATTTAAGCCAGCAAGTAATAATGGTTGCAATGTACTTGTTGCTTGTGGCAGAGAATCAATATTCTGATTCTTACTTTGAGGTATCAGTTGAATGTTGAAGGCATCAAATCCTTCAATAAGATCCCATATTTTGTGTTTGTAATCGGCCATCCTCCTATCATGACATGAGTATTATTTTCTCACCTACCTAACCACTAGCTTGAAATCTCCAAACACTTGGACGATTTTAACTTTCTTTCTCAATTCCATTAGTAGCCCATGAACTAGAGCTTCATATTCAGCTACATTGTTAGTGCATTGGAATTGGAGTTTGTGAGCAGCAAAGTAGGTTTTACCTTTAGGACTAATCAGCTCCAGCCCTGCTCCAACACCTTGTTTGGATTTGGATCCATCAAACCTGAATGTCCAAGAGTCATTAGCTCCTATTTTTCTTGGGATACCTTTGTCCTTACTATCACCCAAAGGTTCTTCAGGAGGTTTTGGATCCTTTCCCTTTTAACTATTTTGAAAGATCTGTTCCACTGCATTTTGACACAAGCAACATTCCAATTCAGAATGGGGAGCATCATGGACTCAGCACCAATTAGAAAGAAGCAATTCTTCAAATTTCATATTTCTACCCAGCTGAATCTGATCTTCTACACATTTTTGGATAAACTCTTTGAAGTTATCCAACAAACTGAGTTGTCTATCTGCTTGGTCATCAAGTTCCACTGCTTGTTCAAGTTGCACTTCGGAGTTGTTGGCTTCTGATGTGGATTCACCAGAAGAGCTTTGCAACATCAATATTTCTTCTATGTTTGAAGCAGGGGAGGCTAGGACATAGTTCCCCATACTGACTTCTAATACCAATATCTCATTTGAAGTATTCTGATACTTAGTAATGACATACTCCATTCTTGGTTCCCTCTCAATTTTGATCTAATTTGGGACTCCTTTCCAGGGGAGCCACATGTGGGAGTGGTCTATGGATGCATATCCATTTAGTGCCTTGGTGAAATCTCTACCCAGGATCAAACCATAGGTGTCATGAATGTCAACTACCTAAATATTAAGCACTTGTTGCACTCTAGGGTCTGAGGCAACTTGCATGGGAATCATATTTAGCTCCCCTACAATGTTCACCTCTGTTTTTTCTAATTGGGTGACTTTCTTTTGAGAGGTTTTAGGGATAATACCAAGAGCCCTGTAGATAGCAAATGGCATAAAATTTGTGGATGCCCCTGAATCTAGTAGGAAATTATGCGGAGTTTTCCCAAATATACGAATGGAAATCAAAAAAGGAGGGGTTTCCATTTTGCCTAGAAATAAACTCAACTGTGAGTCATCTTGGGCAACCTGACTCTTATCTTTTTATTTACCCCTATCCCCAGATTGTGACGGACTAGCACCTTTGGGTGTTTGTGAAATAGGAGGCCTTGCAATTGCCTCATCGGTAGCTATTCCTAACGTTGCTATACTTGAATTAAAGGACCTAGAGACTACATTTCTGATTTCAGGAACTCTTAATAACTTGAAAGCAGAAAGACTCACCTTTACTTTTTTGAGTTCCTCAGTGACATATCCTCCTATTTTTTCCATATTCATGTCAGTATGGAGCTCCTGGGAATGACCAATCTTCTTATCCTTTTTTGCATCAGCAATGCTTCCTTGGGAAACATCCGGTTATCCTTCCTTTGTGAGGTATTGTGTTGGCACTTGAGAGTAGGATGGATTGTTATTGGCATGTGGATCTAGTGGAGTAGTAAAATTGTGTGGAGGGGTGGATGTAGTGAACGGCCCTCCAGCCTGTGGATTCCTGTGGGGCTTGCTCCTCAGATCATACTTTTTGATAGGTTGCTAAAATATTTGCACTTCCTCAACACCAACCTCTTCTTCATCCAATGGGCTATTGTCATTCTCAATTTCTTCATCAAACAACTGAGAGATTTCATCTTCATTGAGAACTTGTTCAGCCTCTCGACTTTGGCTGCTTGATTCCTCTTTTGGTTCATTCTCCTCATCCCTAGGGAACGGAGCATGATTAAACACTAAAACTGGGGAGTCATAGGGATTTGAGGGCACCAATTCCTGGCCAATGGAGTTGTTTTCAACTTCATAATGAAAAATGGAATCAGCAATTTGAAATTTAGGGTACTTAAGCTTAGAGTGTTGACTTGTCTTGTGAAGCCTACACCATCCAGACAAAGCGGCCTCTGCCAATTACACACCACCTGGAGGTTTCTCCGGAGTGGAAGGTTGATCTATTGGGGTGGGAACTCCTCCATTGTTAGGCCCAGTGTTCCATGGCCTATTCTACCTAGGTGGTTGTCTTCTGTCAAATCCTTTTCCACCTTGTTGATTTCTATCAAAGTTCTGACCAGAACCTTGTCCTCTTTCAAAAAATTTGATTTTTGTCATAGTGTTTCCCTCTGTTATAACTTGATTGCATGCTCTTCTGATTAGCTTGGAGTTCATTTTTTTGGTTCCTCAAGTAAGTTACCTCCATGTTCAACTTCTTCACTTGCTCAGTTAGCTCATCTAACCTTTCTTTATCAGGATTGTTGTAAGGGACTAGATTCACAGTTTTTGGAGAGTATCCTAACACTCCTCCAGAACTAGTAGACTGATTCAAAACTTTTGAGTTCTGCAAATATGTAGGGAAACTAGTTTGTGACTATGAATGGAGGGGATGGTTAGCAATTTTTTGGGGATAACCAAGCATTGGTTGGACTTGGTTTATTGGCTGACCCGGGTGAGGGACCAGAGGCAACTGTCGAATAGGATTCATGATAAGTGTGTGATTGGTCAGAGCCTAGTTGAGAGATTGGAGCTAGCTTGGGTGAGCAGCTAGTCCCAGAGATGGTAGAGGTCCAGAAAAGTGTTGTCTCAGGTCTATACTGACCATAACAGCATCCATATACGTAGTGAGCAAGGTAGTTGGTGGATTAGTTCTCCACTTAAGGAAGGTGGAGGTAAGGTTGTCAAGGGCCTCAACGTAGACCTCCAGGGCAGTGCCCTCACTTCCAGCATAAGGTGCCTAAATTCTAGTGTATGCTCGATGGAACCTATGTTGAATGATCCTATAGGTTCATTAACCTCTCTTTATAACCCAGTAAACTACATATATAGCTCATTAGCACTAATAGGAATCTTAAATTTTAGCAGGAATGGAGCCTCAAGCTCAGCCCAGTTAGATATGGATGCAGTAGGCAAGTGATTATACCAATAAAAGGCCTCTTATCCTAGAGAATAGGGGAAGAGTCTGCATGCAACATCCTCATGATTAATCCCTCTATCTCTTAGATAGGTCTGAAAGATCCTAATGTGTTCTTCTGTTGTCCTATTTGGGTCATTCGTATGAAACTTAGAGAAAAAATGCTCAGGGTTCTTGGGAATAACATTGTAGTTGTTGAATGTCAAGGGTGATGGGTTATTTTCCAATAAATCCATCAGTGGAGGTGGTAATGGTTGATGAGTGACTGGCTGGGGTTGTGGAATGGAACAAACCTTAGAATAAGATGAAGATGGAGTGGGTGGAGGTGAAAAAGGTGGAAATGATGGATTGGATGATGATTCCTCCCTTCTTCTAGTCCTTCTTGACCTAGATGGAGGTGGTAATTTTTAAAACTCTTCTTCTTCTCCTGGTATAGATCTGGTTCTCCTTCTGAGCCTCTTAGGAGAAATGGCGTTTAGAAAATTATCCATATTGCTTGTTCAAGGCCCTCCTTCTAGCGCCAATCCTATTATTTGGTGTTTCTGCACAACAACAACTCAGATAGAACTAAAGCTATCCCATCTCTCTTGAAAGTTTAATCTCTATGAATAAAGAGATAACCCCAAGGTCTCACGGGTGTCAGGTTATGATAATGCAATGGAACAAACTCAGTGATAAAATGTGAATATGTTGGTAATCACAAGGGGTCTTACGTACAAATGCTAGAAGCTCCAAACTCATCAGATTTTAAGATATGGTGATGCTTTAACTTCGAGTTCTAACCATTTAATACAATAAACAACAAAAGATGAGGATTTCATAAGTTCTAATGTTAACACTACTCCTAAGATTAACCATGCAAATGTTGAAATACCCGGAATGGACCAATCCCTTAAACTAGTTTTTGGTCGACTCAGGCTATACCTGCAATCTTGCAGAGAACAGTGCAATCTTCTAAGGTGTTAAATATTTTCAGGCTATAGGCATTCATTCAATAAGTCTGAATGAATATATACAGTTGAACTAAGCACATGAATATGAGGCAGATTTTGACCTTGCACAGCATTCCCACAATCAAGAAGTTGCCCAAAGTATGAATCAGGAATTGCTACAACACTCCAAGCATTAAACCACAAACATTACTAACTAAATCTAAGATGTATTCAAACATTTCCAAGTGATTTGGAAGATAGAACAAGAAACATGCAAGATTATTTCAATGCAAAGGAGGCACCGGTCATAACACAATGTTTGCACTTTGTATTAAATCATTATATTAGCAACAATTCTCATATGTTACATCACTTGCTTGAAATGTGAAAAAAAATTATAATCTTCTAACATGCTACTCTACTGCTAAATCTACTGATTACAAGTCCTCTAACTTATTCTACTAATCCGGATCCAACCTAGCTAAGTCCAACCTAGCCCAACCCTTACAAAAGAGGCAGAGTGCCATACTTATAGAACAACAGGCCCGCGTGAAACAGAGCTTGGGTTACAAATAAACACGATCACCAATCAAATCGGCCTCAACAGTTAGCAATAACCCACCACTTAGCAATGAATGCAGCAAGGACCCCATCAGATCGATCTAAGATCGCATGAGGTCAAGGAGATGGATCCTCGAGCCACACCCACCATCGATGCTCCACCCGCGTGAATAGCAACGCACGCGAACACCAGGAGGAACACGAGCCATCGATTAAACCAGAGTCAAGAAAATGGATGGCTCAGATCAAACAAAACCAAGTTGAATCCACTAGCCAAATTTACCCACCGTCAATGAACACCAAACGCGTCAACCATGCATGCAGGGAGAGGGTTCCATGATAATAGTCATAAAGTGTACCTGACTGCACCCGCGAATCATGCCAAATCTTCAAAGTACACCCAACAAATCCTAGCTCAATCCAACCTACATTCAAATGGGACACCATTAACGTCCAATACACCATCAAAATCCAAGAAGGTCCAAAACAGTTCCTAAGGCAAGAGAATCAAGCATAAACCTAGGTGGAAGCGGAACCAAAGACGGGCGAAGGCAGAGCCACGAGCAGAACAGGAATAGAGAGCCAAGATAGGCGAAGGCGGAGACAGAATGGGAATGGGAAAGGAAACCAAAGAGAAACCAAGCACAGGTGGAAACAAAACCAACCCCAATGGAAGTGAAGGCAGAATGAGAATGGGAAAGGAAACCAAAGAGAAACCAGGTGCAGGCAAAAACAAAACCAACCCCGATGGAAGCGGAGGCAAAACGGGAATGGGAGAGGAAACCAGCAAGAAACCAAGCGTAGGTGGAAACAAAACCAACCTCGGTGGAAGCGAAGGTGGAACGGGAATGGGAGAGGAAACCAGGCACATGCGGAAATAAAACCAACCCCGGAAGAAGTGGAGGTGGAACGGGAACGGGAGAGGAAACCAGAGAGAAACCAGGCATAGGCAAAAACAAAACCAACCCTGATGAAAGCGGAGGCAGAACAGGAACATGAAAGGAAACCCGAACTCTGGAAAAGTTCAAAGCCAAATTCCATCCCAATCTCGGTCCCAGAAAAACAACAGAAAAGCAAACCAAAGAAAACCCAAGGGCGGAGAACCAACCCGAAGGCCAAAGACAAACAAAACAATGAAAAAACGAGAACATGGGAACGCAGGAAGCGGGGCCAGAACGGGAACGAAGACGGAACCAAGAATTTAACCAAAGTTCAAAGTTCAGATCCATCCCGGCGCCGCCTCTGAAAAGCGAAGGAAAAATAAAGCAAAGAAAATACTAAGGGAGGAAAGCGACCCTTAGGACGAAAATGAACAAAACGCAGAAGAAAGCAAGGGAATGGGAAGTGGAGCCAAAACGCGAATGGGAATAGAACCGGGATCTCGGCCAAAGTTCAAAGTTAAGTCCCATCCCGGTTCCGCCTCTGTCAGAACAAAGGAAACAAGGAAAATAAGGGAAAGCTAAGGGAGAAAACCAACCCTTATGACCCAAACAAAAACACCAAGGGAGAAAACAGAAGGCAAAAGAAGACCACCCCAGAGAGGACATCCACAAGACTCCAAAACCACCAGGAACCCAACACAAAGGAACTCACAACCAGGGCAAGCACCCAAGACAAAAACCCCAAGATTTTTAAAGATAAACACAGAAGAGGGGGCAAGCCACATAAATGGGCCCAAGAGGGCAAGCCAAGAGAGGGTCCCCACTTTCAGAGGGGTGTGTGTGCAAAACTGCACAACATATTCCTGGGTTTTACTTGTTTAAATCAAAGAGGCACATGCAAAACTATAGCATAAATTGAAAGATAGGGGCATTGATGGCAGTCCAAGAACATGGATGGATGACAAAGGAAATATTTTTCAAACTATTAAAACATCTTGCAGGTTCAATACCCAATGGAGTTTCACCAAAAAACATGGCCCTTCTCATTTTTTATGGTCATGGCAACCACGTGGCTTTCAATACCATCAAAGAATCAAGGAGTTTAGGAATAGACCTGCTAACACTGCTTGCACATACCAACCACAAGCTACAACCATTGGATTTCATAATTTTTGCTCCATTTAAGGCTTATTTCAGAGAGAAAAGAACCATATGGCAAGCAAACAACCCACATATTGATATCGGATGTGAAGAGTTGGCAACTCTTGCAATCCAAGTTTTCAACAAAGTGTTGAAACCAAGCAACATTGTTAGTGGCTTCCGTAGAACAATAATTTGGCCACTAAATTAGTCGTCTCTTGACAGGGATACGGGGCCAAGTGAGGGATATGTTGTTGAAGAGGATGTAGCAATTGCTGGAACAAAAAATGATGTAGTCACAATGAAAGATGATCAATAGTTTATTAAAGCAGAGGCCCACTTGAGACTATTTGGTTACAAGGAGGATCAAATAGATGATTTTGTATGATAATACGATTCAAGGAATGTGCCAATTGATACTATAGAAAAATTCAATGAGGGTGTTGAAACTACAATACACAACACACAGTCATAGTTTTCCCCCACAAGGCAATGAAGCAAAAATCCAAACAATTCTTGTAGCATGCAATGATGTTACAGAAACTACATTAGCAGGTCTGATTTTTCCAACTCAAGTAAGCTAACCAGAATAGTTGAATGAAGCAACCACAAACCTTGGAGTGCAATTAAATTCGATAGAGGAAGAAGTCATCCTTTGTATGTCATCCCCACCACACATTGATCTAGCTGAAGTAATCCATTACTTCACTACTACAAGGAGTTGGTAAGAGTAGAGTGGTACTAAAAGTGAAGATGACAATGCAATCAATGAGGAAGACCTTGAGTTTGTGTCATGCACCCAATAACATGGAAAACGAATAACAAGACTAAATAACAGATTCCTGAGACTTCCAGTGTAGAGTGTGCAAGGAACATCATAGGGAGGTCATTCGGGAGTGCTTCACCTTAGTAGGCAGTCACAAGTACTAACATATGACACCTTCATTGAAATGTACAATGAAGAAGAGGCACAAAATAAAAGGAATGAGTTGTAGCAATGTAAGGAGCAGATGATGCAAAGAAAGGTAGAATGTGAAGCATCTGTAATTGAAAGGGAAGCAATGGGGATGGAGAAGCAACCAAGGAAACTGATAGAATATGAGGATAAGATGATTAGAATGCAAGATAAATCAATTAGACAAGATTAGGCAAAGGTTGAATGACTACAAAATGCAGCTGAAAAGAAAGCAAAACAAGCAAAGAGAAAAAATCATAAGTCTACAGTGGGGAATCCTATACCCCCCAAACACCCTATCCTGCTTGATATGATGAACATATTGTCACCAACCTTTACGGTTAACAACAATATGCAAGTTGGGTGTGCCTCCCAACAATTGGGACTAACTGCAGATGCAAGCCAAGCATTGCTTGCTCAAATAGCAATTTGCCTTCAAAGCCCTCTTAACCAAGTAACAGCTCCTACAAGTGGACCGGAGTCAGCTATTGGCGGATATCTCATTCCACCTCTTTTTCCTAGCAATATGGAGAATTGATAATGTTCATAATGAATTTTATTTTTTGATTGATGTAGCAATATATTTTGATGATTTGCTTTGCATAGCATATCTGTTTATCTGGTTCAAGTTATAACTCTAATATGATTATAAGATGTGATAATTTTTTTGTTGTTATGTTTGGAACCTCACATTTGTAATAGGTGACAAAAAATTGAATACAAGGTTTCACTAATATGTTGATATGTTTCAAGTATGTTTCAGCCATGTTTTAATGTGGTACCACCCAATCAATGATTGCAGTTTGATTAAAGATATAACTCTAATATGATTATTAAATTTCTTAATGTTGTTATTTATTGGAACCTCAAATTTGTATATCTTATATGTTTGTAGTATATTTCAGCCATGTATTTTTTGTGGTATCACTAATTCCACTATGTTTCAGTGTTTTTCAATCAATAAATAAAAAAATTTGATTACAAATTTAAAACACGCATAATTTTAACTGTTCATTCAGGTATGGATTCTATATATATGTGTGTGTGTGTGAGCGATCCCACAATAATGGTTTACAATTTTTGGTCAAACTAGACACTAAAATATTTTTTCTAACTAAATCTTCACTTTCAAGCACCTATAGCGGCTAAATTGTAAGGAATTTGAAGATGATGCAAACTAGTGATTTGTGACATTTTGTCTGTATATTATAAATATATTATTTTTAAAAAAAATTGGAATCAGATTGCACTTCTTTTTCCATCTCCTTCGAAAACAAGTTTTTTCAGTAAACAACATTTTTGAGTGACGCTCACCATATACAACATAAATTTTTTTCCATGAAGGATAAAATTCTTATTTTTTTGAATTTCGATTTGTAACTACAATATCTAGTGCTTCTAATTGGTCTCATAGTGTTTTATTGAATATTTTTTCCTTAATCAAGTTTCGAAGTCAAACCAATTACAATTCAGACATATGTTGGTATGTGGCGACTAATCATTTTATACTATACACTCTTCATGTATCCTCGCCGAGGTCCTGCTTTTTCACGAAATTACTGAAAAGGGGAAAAATCACAAAAAGGGAAAAAACCCCATTTTTGTATAACCCTAATTTATAAAGGGTTTGGGATAGAGTTACAGAATGATAAGAAACAGGCAATTATTCGCGATATTGTAATAGGGTTTTGCACTGGTTAATAATATCATTGGATGGCTGCGGTTTGGTGGATGTAGCCCACATTGGGTGAACCACATTAAATTCTCTGTGTTAATTTTATGTGTGATTTTATTTTTGGTTTATTTGATAAAATTTGCTTTAAGCTTTTAGATATCTGCCTTTGAAAACCTAACAAGTGGTATCAGAGCGGGTTGTTTTCGATTATCGTTTGCAGGAAAGTCTCACGATTGAGTGGGAGTCTCACGGTTAAGTGGGAGCAATGGCAGACGAGGGTAAGATGAAGGTTGATAAGCTCAATGGGTAGAACTATCAGTTATGGAAGATGCAGATAGAGGACTATCTCTATCAGAAGGATTTATGGCAGCCATTGGAAGGGAAAACCAAGAAACCCATAGCAATGACAGATGAGGACTGGGATATTTTGGACAGAAAGGCACTTGGCAGTATTCGCTTATGCCTGGCACAATCGATGGCATTCAATATCACAACAACAAAGACAGCTCTAGAGTTGATGGAAACCCTAGCAAAGTTGTATGAAAAGCCTTCCGCTTCGAATAAGGTATTTCTTATGAAGCTTTTATTTAATATGAAAATGGTAGAAGGTGGATTAGTTACTGATCATTTAAATGAGTTCAATACAATTACCAGTCAATTAACTTCTGTAAAAGTAAACTTTGATGAAGAAGTTAGGGCTCTTTTGATTCTATGTTCTTTGCCTAAAAGCTGGAATAGCTTGGTAATGGCTGTTAGCAATTCTATTTCTGGTTCAAATACATTGAAATTTGATGATGTTGTTGGTGTTATTTTCAGCGAGGAAATTCATAGGAAAAGCTCAGGTGGAACATCCACATTAGGCAGTGTTTTGAATGCAGAAAGCAAGGGTAGAACAAAGGAGAGAAGAAACAATTACGAAAGTCATGGGAAGTCACAAGGAAAATCAAGTTACAGAAGGTCCCAATCTAGAGACAAGAGGGATTGTTGGTACTGTGGTAAGCCAGGTCATTTAAAGATCAATTGTTGATCTCAAAAAAATAAAGAAGGAGACGAAAAGGAAGGAAATAAAGAGGAAAATGTGGTAAGTAATAAATCTGAGGAGGATGCTTTGATTCTTTCTCTTGACAATGCTAATGATTCTTGGGTGTTAGATTCAAGGGCTTCATTTCATGCTATGCCCCATAGAAATTATTTTCTTAATTATGTCCAAGGGGATTTTGGGCTGGTTTATTTGGGAGATAATGAACCCTGTCAGATTGTTGGAAAGGGAAGCATCAAGATTAAGTTGTAGAATGGGAATCATTGGCTACTACATGAGGTAAGGCACATTCCAAAGCTAAAAATAAATTTAATTTCAGCAGGGCAACTAGACGATGAAGGTTGTGTTGATACATTTAGTGATAAAAATTGGAAGGTTACAAAAGGTGCCTTAGTGGTAGCAAAAGGTGTAAAAGTAGGCACCTTTTATCTTTGTACAGGTCATACTGTTCCTTCTACTTTAGCTATTGCAGATAAAAATCAATGTTCAGGAACAGTTGTTGCAGTTCAGAAGGAAGAAAATCAGATAGATGCTGCGAATTCTAAATCAGCACTATGGCATAACAGACTTGGGCACATGAGTGCAAAAGGTATGAAAGTACTTCATTCAAAGAATGCTTTACCAGGTCTAAAATGTGTTAATATGGATTTTTGTGAAAGTTGTGTGTATGGCAAACAAAAGAGAGTTAGTTTTCTCAAGGATGGGAAACAAAAGAAAGATGAGAATTTGGAGCTTGTGCATACAAATGTATGGGGACCAGCTCAGGTATCTTCTCTTGATGGATCTCATTATTATGCCACATTCATTGATGATGCAACTAGGAAGGTATGGATTTATTTCATTAGGCAGAAATCTGATGTATTTGAAACTTTTAAAAAATGGAGAAGTTTGGTTGAGAATGAGATAGGTAAAAAGTTAAAATGTCTCAGATCTAATAATGGTGGTGAGTATTGCAGTAAAGAGTTTGAATATTATTGTTCCTTTAATGGTATTCGTAGGCAGAAAATGGTTCCAAGCACTCCACAGGAAAATGGAGTGGCTGAGCGCATGAATAGAACAATAATGGAGCGTACACGGACTATGAGATTGCATGTTGGGTTGCCTTTAAACATGTGGGCAGAGGCTGTAAATACTGTTGTTTATTTAATTAATAGAGGTCCTTCTAATCCTTTGGGTTGTGGTATTCCAGAGGAAGCATGGAAAGGTAAATAGGTAAGTTATTATTTTCTGAAAACATTCGGTTGTGAAGCATTTACACATATAGATTCTGAAAATAGAACCAAGCTTGATGCAAAATCAAAGAAATGTATATTTGTTGGATATGGCATAGATGAATTTGGTTATAGGCTTTGGGATTTTGAAAATAAGAAAATTGTGAGAAGCAGGGATGTCATATTCAATGAGAAAATTTTGTACAAAGATCTATTGCAGCAGCATGAGATGAAAGAACAGGATTATGCAGTGCTGGATGATATTACAAACACCAATGTTCCAGTGGTACCTCATGCTCCGCAACAATAGCAACAAGAAATACCACAAACTCCAGTGAATGTTAGGCGATCTTCAAGGTTAAGTAGACCTCCAGAAAGATTTTCTCCCTCTTTGTACTCTATTCTATTAACTGATGCTGGTGAACCAGAATGTTATCATGAAGCTATGCAGGTGGATACCAAGGTTCAGTGGGAGCATGGAATGGAAGAAGAAATGGACTCCTTGCTGAAAAATCAAACTTGGGAATTATGCAAGTTGCCTGCAGGTAAAAAGGCTTTAGCAAACAAATGGGTTTATAGGATGAAAGAGGAGGATGGAGGTAAGAAAAGATTTAAATCCAGATTAGTTGTAAAGGGATTTGCACAGAAACAGGGTATTGATTTCAATGAAATATTTTCTCCAGTTGTTAAAATGACCTCTATTCGTACTGTGTTAAGTATTGTGGCTGTTGAAGATTTGCATTTAGAATAGCTTGATGTTAAAACTACCTTTCTCCATGGTGATTTGGAAGAGGAAATTTATATGGAACAGCCACAAGGATTTGAGGTCAAAGGTAAGGAGAAACTAGTGTGCAGATTGAAGAAAAGCTTATATGGCTTGAAGCAAGCACCTCGACAATGGTATCTTAAATTTGATAGTTTTATGGCTGAGCAAGGTTACAATAGGTGTAATTCAGACCATTGTGTTTATTTTAAGATGCTAGGTGAAGATAGCTACATTATTTTATGTTTATATGTTGATGATATGCTTGTAGCGGGGTCTAACATGGATCACATAAAGGAGTTAAAACAATAGTTAGCAAATTCATTTGCTATGAAGGATTTGGGGGCAACAAAACAAATCCTTGGTATGAAGATTACAAGAGATAGGAAAAATAGGAAATTGTTTTTATCCCAGGTTGATTATGTTAAAAAGGTGTTGCAGAGATTTCATATGGAGAATGCAAAAGTTGTCAGCACACCTTTGCCCAGTCATGTAAAATTGACTAAGGATATGTGTCCAAAGACACAAGAGGAGGAAGAAAACATGTTCAAGGTACCATATGCTTCAGTTGTAGGTAGTTTAATGTATGCCATGGTATGCACAAGACCAGATATTGCACATGTTGTAGGAGTTGTTAGCCGGTATATGAGTAATCCAGGAATTGAGCATTGGAATGTAGTGAAATGGATTCTCAGGTATTTGAGAGGTACACCAGATAAACATTTATGTTTTGAGGGCTCTAATACAGATTTAAAAGGCTATGTTGACTCAGATCTAGTAGGGGATATTGATACCAGGCGGAGTACCACAGGTTATGTATTTACCATTGGTGGGACAGCAGTAAGTTGGATATCTCGATTGCAAAAGGTGGTTGCTTTATCCACCACAGAGGCAGAGTATGTGGCTGCAACAGAGGCAGCAAAGGAGATGATATGGATGCAATTTTTCATGAAAAAGTTGGGAAAACAACAGGCTGAAAATTACTTGTTCACAGACAGCCAGAGTGTTATACATCTTGCAAAGAATTCTGCCTTGCACTCTAAAACCAAACACATACAGTTGAGGTATCATTTCATTCGATCAGTGTTGGAGGATGGATAGGTAAAGCGGGAAAAGATGCATACAAATGTAAATCCAGCGGATATGTTTACTAAGGCAGTGATAAGGGAGAAGTTGAGCTCCTCTTCAGCTTTGGTTGGCCTTCAAGGTTGAATTAAAGTATAAGAAAGCAGCAGGGTCCAAGGAGCTTATTTCCAGTGGGAGCTGTAAGTGTAGCGGTGTCGTCCAGGTTCAGTCTCCAAGTGGGAGATTGTTTAGGTGTGGAGCCTGATCAGTCTCCAAGTGGGAGATTGTTGGTATGTGGCGACTGATCATTCTATATTGGACACTCTTCATGTATCCTCGTCAAGGTCTTTTGTCCTGCTTTTTCGTGAAATTACTGAAAAAGGGAAAAATCACAAAAAGGGAAAAACCCCGTTTTTTGTATAACCCTAATTTATAAAGGGTTTGGGATAGAGTTACAGAATGATAAGAAACAGGCGATTATTCGCGATATTGTAATAGGGTTTTGCACTAGTTAATAATATCATTGGATGGTTGCGGTTTGGTGGATGTAGCCCACATTGGGTGAACCACGTTAAATTATCTGTGTTAATTTTATGTGTGATTTTATTTCTGGTTTATTTGATAAAATCTGCGTTAAGCTTTTAGATATCTACCTTTGAAAACCTAACAACATAGGCAGATCGTATACAATGTAACTTTTTTTGTATGTATCAAAATTTAGTTTTTTTTTGTTGGATCAAGGACTTCAATATCTGGTGCACTCATATTTTTCAATTTTTTTGATAAACTTCTATTTTTCCACATGTGCAGAACAAGGAGCTTGATTTTCAATGAAAAACCTATGTTTAATAAAACTAAAAAAATAAATGCATAATAAAACCAAAACCTATTAAAATTATATTTGTTTGATAGCTCCTTCTAAGGAATACCATCATCCAGTTGAGTTTGTGAAGTCTCCTCCATTTTCATCCTCAACCCGAGCTTCGAAGGGAAAAATTTTGGAGTTTTTTTGGGCCATATGGTGAGAAGGTGGGAAAAGGGGGGTTTGGGCGAATCAGGGAGGGTTCGAGTGAACCCCTAGGGGTTCGCTCAAACCAGGGTTCATTTGAACCCTCTTTTGGTTCACTCGAACGAAAGGGTTCATTCAAACCCCAAAAACCATTTTTTTTGCATGGGGTTGTTTTTTGCAACTTTTCCTTTCTCACTTGAATTGTAAACCACTTTTTTGGGTTTACCCATATATCACTATCAAAATTTATTTGCATGCACAATAATATATATATAATTAATACTACAGATTAATTATCAGAATAATTATATATACACACATATATATAGCTATATATGTGCATACATATATGTATAATAATATATATGTACATATATACCTATATATATATATGTGTGTGTGTGTATATACATACATATATATAATTAATTAATCTCATAATTAATGTATAGTATTACTCAATTCATCTATGTTTCAGTCATATATATAAAAACACATGTTGTCTACTAGGTCATTACCAAAGTAAAGTCAAAGAATTTATCTATGGTTAACGCTTGATGTCTTTTGTTTATTGTGGAGAAGTCCTCGCATGCCTTCCATTAAGAGGCCAATGTACTTACATATATTCATCCACCAAATATGCATTGGTAAGAACAAAATATTTATGAACACAATATAACAGAAATAATAAACATATCACAATGCATTCAGAGCAAAATGTCCTAATATAGTTTAGTGTGTTAACAAACACAACTTCGTTGATATGTTGATAATCCACATACTTGGTTTAGCTCTCGACACTCTCGCTTGCTACAAAAAAAATTTAATAAACGGGGGTAGTAACATTCTCACATCAAATCATCCTTATAATATTGCATGCACAACAATAAGAGTTTTGATTGGAGCATTATAATCCACAATGTTTTGATGATTTACAACATTTTGCATCATGCATATGATCCTTACATACATATATACATATTTTTTTATTTTGTTTGGATCCTTAGATACATTCATACATACATATGCACATGCATAAATACATATGTATATGTATTCATATACATACATACATATGCATACACATACGTACATATACATATCCACATACATACATACATATGCATATCCACATACATACATGCATATGCATATATAGACACACTTTCTATTTAATGATTTCATAGTATGAAGTCAAAAAAAATCATTGCAACGAAACACTCTATGACATACAAATAAATGATGATAAAATACAACAAATTGCAAGTAGAAATGTAAATTTGATATATGCAAGTTGGGAAGCTTAGCAATAATGAAAAGATCTGGGAGATAAGAATATAAATGTGATATGATTAAAAAATGGATAATGTTTTTACTATATTTGATGTATGCAGTTGGAAAGTTTTACTAAGGATATAATTATCTCTCATGTTTTTGAAGAGTCATGGTAGTATGAGGGTAAACCCACAAAATTGGTTTACAATTCTAGTGAGGAAGGAAAATTTCAAAAATGCTCCTATGAAAAAATAAATTGTTTTTTAGGGGTTCACATGAACTGGGGAGTTCGAATGGACCCAAAAGGGGTTCAAATGGACCCTGGTTCAAGTGAACCATATTAAATGATGGGACCCACTTTTTTTGCATTTTTTTATGACGAAGACAATAGAAAATTGAATACAAGAGGGGGTTTGCTCAAACCTGGATTTATTTGAACCCTAGTTCTAGCGAACCTCCAAGGGGGGTTCACTCGAACCTAGGTTCATTCGAACCCCCTTTTTCCCCCTTCTCCCCCTCTGGCACCAAATTTTTGAAGAATTTTTCCCTTTGAAGCTCAAGTTGAGGATGAAAATGGAGGAGACTTCATAGACCCAACTTGATGATGGTAGTCCTTAGAATGAGCTATCCATCGAATATAATTTTAATATGTTTTGGTTTTATTATGTATTTTTTTTTTAGTTTGATTAAACATAGGTTTTTCACTGAAAATCAAGCTCTTTGTTTTGCACATGTGGAAAAATAGCAGATTATCAAAATAAAATTTTGAAAAATATGTTCAAGCTAGGTATTGATGTCCTTAATGCAGTAAGAAAAAAATAATTTTGATATATACAAAAAAAAATTATGTTGTATACAGTCCGCCTATGTTTGAGTTGTAATTAGTTTGACTTCAAAACTTGATTATGGAAAAAAAAATCAATAAAACACTATGAAACCAAATGAACTGGTTATATATCATAGTAACAAATCTAAATTTGAAAAAATTAGAATTTTATCCTTCTTAGAATAAAAGCTATGTTGTATATGGTGAGCATCACTCCTTAAAAATGGTTTTTACTGATAAAAACTAGTTTTTGAAGGAGATGGAAAAAGAACTGCAATCTGATTCCAAAAAAATTGAAGGGTGAAATGAAAGAGTAGACCGAAAAGTGGCAAAATACGGTGACAGGCAATTCTGTTTCCCCGGCAACGGAGCGTTGATAGGTGTGCTCGCTCCTTTTTCTTTTAATGCATTTAACATGAATGAAACCTCTCCATCTTCCCTCTGCCGCTCGGCAGAGGCCATACCCCCTATTTCCCCTTCGGCTACGCCTAGGGCATCAATGGATTCTAACATACCAAACATAATTAATCCCACTAAAACCAACAATTCATTGCTTGCAAGACCCAAATCATTCTCCGAGGCGGTTTCTAACTCTGGTATTGCCATTGAAGCGAGTGCAAGGTTTAACTTGTCGAGTGTTCATGGAGCCTATGAATCAGGTAAGAACAATGGGGTTGTTGCTTTACCTTTCTCTGTTTCTCCAAATCCGGAAATGCTTGTTGAAATTGTGAAGGAAAAAAATAGATTAAGGAATTCTACTATTTTTTTCTCTGCTATTGAAGTGGATAAATTCCCTCCCAGAAAATTTTTAGATGATTGGTTCCATAACTACTAGAACTTGAAACTTGGTTTCCATATTTCATTTTGCAGGAAAATTCAGAAAGGTTTATATGTGATTGTCTTTGCTAATCATGAATCCCAGGCCGAAGTTCTTAAAAAAAAATATTGGACCGTGGGTTCTACCTCCTTTCGTGCCCTGGCTTGGTCTCCCAAGGCCATTCATGAGGAGGTTCTTGCCCTCTCAGCCCCTCGGTGGATCTTGGTTAAACAGATCCCGCCATTTCTATGGCGTTTCCTTCCCCAATTGCTTGAACCACTTGGTAAAGTCATTTGAATGGATGCCACTGTGAGATTGGTTCCTCATATGGATGCCAAGATACTTATTTTGTTGAATCTTGGTAAAGAGATTCTGGCTGATATTAACATTAACATCTTTGACGATAATTACTCTTGTCCTATTGAAATTCTTAGGGGTCTGAATGCTTGTTTCTTGTGTAGAAGAGAAGGGAATCTGAGGAAGGACTACCCCATCCTCAATAAAAAACTATGTTGGCTAAGCCCTCACCTCTCCAAAAATCCACTGATACTGCTAACCCTAATGTGGAATCCTTTGTGAACAAAACCCCTCATTTAGCTGAGCCTTCTAATCCCCTCCCCACTATGGCTTCCAACTCCCCATCCATCCCTGCTACCCTTTCCCCTACTTTAATCTCGGCTAATTCCTTGTCCTTTGAGAATGAGACTCAAAATGATGGGCTCCAAACCGTGACAAAAAAATCCAATAAGCATAGACGAAGTACCAATAAGCCAGTTAACACCTCCATTGCGCGCTCCCTATCCTTAAATCCTCTGCTAGCCTCCAGCACGGACAACCCCATCCTAGCCGTCTCTCAGGAAACCCAAATTAGTTTCCCCCTAACAAGTTTGATCGACAAGGACCCCTCTGACAATTGCATTGACTCAGCCCCACCCTAGAACTTCCCTCATAAGATCTTCAAAGAGCTTAGTGATGACTGTCTGCTTGAGGTCATCCCTGCCTATAAGCACTCCTCTGTTTCCGCTAATCTCCACCCAAAGCAGTCCATGGATGTGGATATCCTATCCCCTGCTGTTTCAGATAATGATGATGAATTCAAGGGAGATTTCCCCACATCTAAACAACGAGAGAGGCCTTTGGGCTCCAAAAATAAGAACTCCTCCAGTAAAAAGCATGGGGATATCCCTTATGTTGCTATGGCCCCAATTGTGGGGTCCACAGACCATTGTTCTCCCCCACCCCGCATGTTTCCTCATGAATTGCATCTCATGGAACATAAGGAGGCTTGAATCCCCTAATAGGAATTTTTTTATTAAGCATTATTTAGATACCTATAATTCCATGGACTTCTTGATGTTGCAAGAGATTAAAGCTATTGGATTCATACTTGAATCCAATCTTAACTTCCTTTGGAAAGATGTTATCAAATACTGTACTAACCACCCTAGGGGCAGGGGTGGAGTTGCACTACTGGTTAACTCGAGATGGGAGAATTATATCACTGGCAATGGGCTCTCCCCTTGTAACAAAGCAGTGTGGATTACTATTAATTACAATAACAATGTCTTTGGCATATGCTCTATTTATGCCTCGAATGATTTTAGGGAGAGAGCGAGCCTCTGGGACTGGCTGGCTGCTCTCCCTAATATCCCATGGCTTGTAAGAGGGGATTTCAATATGGTTATATCCCAGGAGGACAAAGTTGGTGGTCTTTCGTTTGCTTGGAAAGACCTGCAAAAAATTCACTAGAATAGAATGAAAAATACTAAACATTTCTTTGACCCCTTGGCTGGAAATAAAGACACAAATCCAGGCTTATGGCATACTTGGTGTAAGTTCCAACAAGGTCCCTCTAGAATATATTCTAGACTTGACCATTTCTATGCTAATAAAAATTTCTTCTTTATTTTTCCTGATAACTTGGGCAACTCTATCCTCGTCACCTCCACTTCCCTCTCCAATCACCATCCTATCTCGACTTGTATTAGAATTAATAATTCCCCTGTGCACAGCAAAGGCTCCAATCCCAAGTTTATCCTGAATACTAGTCTTCTTAAAGATGAGGACGCTCTTGTTTCCATTCATATCATTAGACTCATTAACAAGAATAAATTTCCCACCAGCTCTCACATGGATAGATGGAACATGAACATTCTTGCTTGGTAGAATCTGTTAAAGACCATTGGCCAAAAAAGGGCCAAAGACTATAGGTTTACCGAAAAAAATCTCTCCTCTGACCTTCAAAAAGTTGAAACTAACATCCAAGCCAATCCCTTGGACTATGTTCTCATCTCTCATGTGATTAATGCTAAGGAAGCCCTTAGATAGCACCAGCAGGTTAAAACTAGAGGTGCCAAAATTAGATCCCGTGCTCACTAGCTTCAGTTTGGTGATCGTGGCTCTAAATTTTTCTTTAACCTCATCAAGCATAAACAGTCCAATGAAACTATAAAGAGAATTATAGTTGATAATCAAGAAATAACTGACCTTGACAACATCAAAGAGGCCTTTGCTGAATTTTACCAAAATCTTTTAGCCTCTGAGGATTTGGAGGAGGCTACTTCCCTTAGAAATCAGTGCAGATCTCTTATCCCTAATAGGATCTCCACTATAGATGTTGACCTGTTGTCTAAAGATATCTCCTTGGAGGAAATTGAAAAATCCATTAACTCCCTTAATAATGACAAGGCCCCTGGGCCCGATGGCCTCCTTGTGGAATTTTACAAGGCTAATATTAGTTGGATATGCAAAGATCTTCAAGATATCTACTCAGAAGCCCTAGCTAGGGGTTCCCTGGGTAGCTCCATCAACAAGGGTATTATTAAGTTGATTCCTAAGGATGGGGACAAAGCTCTCATTAAAAATTGGAGACCTATCACTCTCCTTAATGTTTCCTATAAAAATTTTGCCAAGATCCTAGCTCTGAGACTTGAGAATATCCTGCCCAAATTTGTTTGTTCTACCCAAACTGGTTTCATTAAAGGAAGGTATATTCTTGAGAATCTGATCACCAGCTGGGAAGCCATGAATTGGGCCAATTACTCTCAGCAAAATTCTGCTATGTTTCTTCTGGATTTCGAAAAGGCCTATGATAGGGTGGAATGGAGCTTTATCTCCATGATGTTTGAGGCTTTTGGATTTCTTAGCAATTCTATTAATATGTTGCTCAATGATGCTTTTTCCCAGGTTGATGTTAATGGCTCCCTTTGAGACTCCTTCCCCCTTGGTAGATCCATCAGGCAAGGTTGCCCCTT